>BSBK01000841.1:2500-127500 GCA_027943335.1 Chamaecyparis obtusa
CTAATACAGATATCAAACAACAAAAATTGCTGGAGAAAGTCGAATCCTAATAGGATGGGAGATATACATGTATATATATAAAAGAGTCTTTATAAATATGCATGTATATAATGAATCTTAAATTAGAAAAATGATATATATGGATATATATAAATGTATATATATATACATGCTGAACATGCGTAGGTTGGTACTGCAATCATTCACTAATGTGGGTAAGAGGGATATAAAGAAGCTCTTTGTCTTAATTACGGCTCCAAGGGAGGAAACAACCTTTATGTTAAGCTATGAGTTATTAAAATCAAGTACATGAATAATAAAGCAGAGAATTTATAGTTAAATTATTCCAGCAAGGATATACCATTAGCACCTAGATTAGCTAGTCTGTCTGCCTCGGAATCGCCCTCCCGGTAGGTGTGCTTTACAAGAATCTAAGAGAAGGACTCTAGAATGTGATTAATTTCTTCAATTTTAGAATTTAATATCCAGTTAGGTGTCTTTTTAGCTCTGATGGCATTAATGATAATTTGAGAATCGCCTTCAATTATTAATTTTGGTATATTGAGTCTTTTGCAAAATTTAAGGCCTTCCAGTGCCGCCAAACATTCTGCCATGTTATTTGTAGAGGGTTTGATGGGTTGAGAAAATTTGGTAATAAATTCTCCCTTCCAATTCCTGATTACCCCACCTATGCCAGCGACCCCAGGGTTACCTCTGGACGCCCCATCAAAGTTTAGCTTGACCCAGCCTTCTTCTGGTGGGGTCCAGGTGCAGTTAGACCTTGCTGATTTCGATTCATTTCCTCCTCTACCAAAAAGATTCAGTACGATCAATGAGGGCCATTTTAGTCTAATCTTGTTGTCCCAAGTTCTAAAGGAGTCTTCGTAGCGTGAAGTATCTCAAAGGATGTTGTTGATCTTTTCCGATATTGAGGCTTCGATTATATTAGTGATGCTCGTCCATTCTAATTTTTGGTTTGAAAAGATTCTTCTATTTCATTCTTTCCAAACCTCCCAGGCTAGGATGGAGGGGGAAATAATCCAAATGTCCTTCTATAGATTGTCTTTGTATAGGGCAGGCCAAGCTTTAAGGTGGCCTAATAGATCTAAAGGGAGGACGGACTTCCAATTGAGAGACTGTTGCAACCATTTCCAACAATTATGGGTGAAGGGGTAGTTTAACAGAAGATGATTCACATCTTCTTCTTGGTTTTCACATAAGGGGCACCTAGAAGGACCCTCGAATCCTAGCTTGCGAATTCTATTTGAAGTTAAAATTCTATCCTGTAAAGCTGCCCAGAGAAATATCCCAGCCTTGGGAAGGCAGGCATTGTTCCAGCAAAGGTTAAGGGGAATATCTAAATTATCCATGTGATTCTCATGAATAATGGTTCTATATCCATCCTTAACTGAATACTCCCCCTTATTAGATCCGGCCCAAATAAGGGAATCCGATCTATTTTTGACAGAGATGCTTCTATCCTTAATAAGATTGATTAGTTTCTAGCTTTGTGGATCTGAAGGAAAACCTCTAGAAATCAATACATCCTCTTTGCAAATTTCAAGATAGTCTTTAAGGTGAATCCTGATTCTATCTTTACAAGTTTCAATGAAATTGGAAGAGAAACCTTCCTTGAGTAAGGAGGGGTAACCCACCCAGGAGTCTTCCCAAAACAAAGCTTGATCCCCAAGGCCCACATCCCAAGTGAGGTACTTGCTGATGATGCTTATAGAGTCCTTAATAAAATTCCAAACGCGCGATCCTTTAACATGGGATTGAGCCCTAAAGATGTTAATGGGCTCAGCCTATGGAATATACTTGTGTAGCAGTATGGAGACCCACTTAGTGTTGGGTTCCTTGAAAAGTTGCCAAACTAGCTTGGCACCAAGGGCACGATTTTGCCACAAAAGATTCTTAATCCCCAGACCACCCATAGAAACAGGTTTGTATAGGTTATCCCACTTAATTAAGGCAAGTTTCTTTTCCTTGGATGGGCCTTGCCAATAGAATTCTCTCAACATCCTATCAAGGTCATGCTTGATATTAGTAGGTAAAGAGAGAATAGATATTTGATACGTTGGTATGGCAGTTAAAACTGATTTAATCATTATGGTTCTACTTGGCGTAGTAAGCCACTTACCTTTCCAAGAGCTTTTCTTATCTTGAATCTTCGCTAGAACTTGTTTCCATAATTTGGAGGATTGTAGACCCTTATCTAACTCGATACCAAGATATTTACAAGGAAATTTACCTAGATTATAACCAAAGATATTACAAATTCTCTTTTCCAAATTGGGTGAGGTATTAATAAAGAAGATCTCTGACTTTTGTGAGTTGACTTGTTGACCTGAGGCCTTCATGTAAAGGTTAAGGACATCTTTGAAGGCCTTCACCTCTTGACAGTTGGCAAATCCTGGGAGGATTGTATCATCCGTGAATTGTTGGTGTGTGATGTACGAAATGTTATCCGCAGCTTTTAAACTTGTAATCTTACCTTCTGATTGTTTACTGGAGATAGTTCTCCCCAGGGCTTCTGCCATGATAACATAAAGAAAGGGTGATAACAGGTCACCTTGTCTGATGCCCTGTGATATACCGAAAAAATCTTTTGGAGTACCATTGACGAGGACCGAGATCTTAGGGGTAGAAATACATTTGAAGATGAGATTAATCCATTGCTTGGAAAAGCCAAAGGCTTCCAAGCATTTACAGAGAAATCTCCAGTTTACTTTGTCATAAGCCTTTTGAATATCAATTTTAATAAACATGCTTGGTTCCTTGGTTGCTTGTGCGGTATGAACTAATTCTTGGGCGATGACAATGCCATCTAGGATCGATCTATTGGCTATGAAACCCATTTGTTCTTCTGAGATTAAAACTGGTAGAAGAGTTTTAAGTCTATTCACCAGACATTTAGATAATATCTTGTAAATAGTGTTGCAAAGTGATATGGGTCAAAAATCTCCTAGTTCGATGCAATCATTTTTCTTGGAAATAAGAGTGAAGAAGGTATTGTTAATTTTCGATAAGATAGTACTCGAGTTCCGGGTTGCCTCCACCGCTTGCCAGATATCCATTCCCATAAAGTGCCAACATTTTTGGAAGAAACCCACCTAGAAACCATCAGGTCCTGGGGCTTTGTATGACTGCATTTGGAATAATGCAGTCTTGACTTCTTCCAATGTGAATCTACTGTTCATCATGGTGTTGTCTTCATTCGTGATCAATTTATGTATGGCTTTTAACATCTCATTCTGTGCTTGAAGATCAACTACTTCCACATTGTTAAGGTGGGAATTATAAAATTTCGTGATGTGAGCTGCGATATCTTTGGGGTCTTCCAAGAGTTTCCCTCTCTCATCCTTAATCTTAGAGATCCTATTAATATTCCTCTTTATGTTGGTTGATTTATGGAAGAATTTAGTGTTATTATCCCCTTCTTTAAGCTAGGTTTCCCTGGATTTCTGTTTCCAGTAAATTTCCTCTTTGAGCAAAATTGAATTGTATTTAACCATGAGTTCCTTTTCCTTTAGATAACTTACTTCGTTCATCCCTTGGGCTATGACTATGTTATTAAGATTCTCTAATTCTAGTTCGATTTGAATTTTTTCCTTGAAGATGTTATTAAATTTGTTTTTGTTCCATCCCAGGACTTTGTTTTTAATTATTTTGAGTTTATTAACTAGACTATACATCTTAGAGCCCTCAACTATTATTTGGTTCCACCATTGTTCCAATAGGTTGATAAGTTCTTGGTCCTGGAACCACATAAATTCAAATTTAAACGGATTCCTATTAGGCTTGAAATCCTTCGTAATGGTCAATCTAATGGGGAAATGATCTGATCCAACATTTGGAAGAATCTCTATGGTTAAGAGTTGGTCAAAATTTTCCATTTCTCCAAAAAAAAAAATCTGTCTAATTTTTCTGCGATATGGCTGAATCCCGATCTTCTATTATTCCACATGAATGACCCATTAATGGTTTCAATATTAATTAGATTATTATCCATAACCCATTGACTAAAATCTTTTTGAGATTGTGAAATGTACTTGGACCCACCAAATTTTTCATTGGTGTCCAATATAGCATTAAAGTCTCCTCCTAGGATATGCGTCTCTGTTTTGTTTGATTGGAGTATGGCTTGGACTTCTTGCCAGACCCTTCTCTTATCTTTATTTAGTGTAGGACCATAAATGTTAATCAAATTGAATTTTAGGTTAGATTTAAGGCTACAGATCCTAAGTACCATCCAATTGCTGCTACTAGATAATACTTGGGAGGAAACTTTTCGGGGGTCCCATAAGACTGCTAAGCCTCCTGAGGCACCTGCTGCTGGTTCAAATACTGACTTCCATATGCCAAATTTATTATTTAATTTCTTACTTTCTTTTGTGCTTAGTTTAGTTTCTTGTAAGATTATTATTTCTGAATCAAAGTTTTTTAGATAACTCTTAATGAGTCTTTGTTTGTTAGGGGCGTTTAGGCCCCTAACATTCCAGGATGTGACTCTCATTGGTCCCTGGGAAGGCACTTCCCCTTCCCTCTATTCAGAATGTCAGAGATCTTCATTTGGTTATCAGCATTGCTTGCTATGTTTCTAAGCTCAATAAAATATTTCCTTCCCCTCTTCTTTTTGATCTTGTCTATTTTGGGAGAGGATAATCCCTCCAGATTAGTGGCAATACCCAATTCTCTGTCATCATATGCAATACCAATAAATCCATCAATGTTATCTAAGTTGTTTGCTGCATTATCCTTGAATAGGGGAGGGGAAACTAGGGTTTTTGTATGAACTTCTTTACCATACCCTTTACCTAGATCAATGAGTGAATCTACCACTTCAATGTTCTCTTGTTCATAGGATTCAATCATCTTAACTAGGTCATTGGGGTGGGCTTTTACAAGGATTTTGTTTGTTGATTCCTCAATCTCTTATAGACTTGCTAAAGATGCATCATTATCCTCAGCATAATTTTTGAGTGCCAGAATGTCTCTAATTAGTACATCCTTCTGATATCTAAGCTCTTCTTTGTCGTAGATTTCATTTTAAACATGTCCAGTAGTTCATCAATTAAGGTTTCCTCTATATAATCTGTTATAATCTTAACTTCCCCATTGCATTTTTTCTCCTCAAAGGAGTTATCTTGTGATGGTACATCTAGAGGGGCACCTGCTTTGTCCTCTATGGAATTAGGGGACATTGAAGGAAGATTAGCAGGTACTGACTGGACTGTCTTTCCGGGAGACTGGAGTCTATCTCTATTTTCTAGTTGGATTTCAGTCTTTGCAAGATCCGGATTGACATGGTTATCATTCCAAGAATCATGCTTGTTGATTTCAACAAGTGAATTATGAGGGTTAATATTCTCCATAATTAAAGATGAAGGTTCCTCAATAATTGAAACTTGTTTGCCATTAATCTCAGTTACCTTATCAGGTTGGCAAAGAGGTTCGGCTGATTGAGGGGGCGATAGGATATCCGTGGAACTTTCCTTTACTTTAGTGATTATAAAGCCCCCTTTGCTTGAAAGAAAGTTGATTTTAACATCCAAGCTCTTATCTAGAAGATTAGTTGAAGTTTTGGGTTTCATATTATTAAGATTAATTTCTAAGAAATCTTCCATGATAGTTGGGTTAATGATGATTGTATTGGAATTAAAACATAAACATATATGAGGGATGAAAAGATGATGTATATTCATCTTTACAATGATAATTTTCTCAGATTTGTTTGGCGAAGTTTCACAGATTCTAATAAATTTACCTATTTTGTTACCAATTTTGGTAACTGAATCTATGCTAGCAAGTTCTATTGGCAAATTTCTGAGGGAGATGGCTCTTTCCACTTCAAAGTTTTCTACGTATAGCGGATTGAAAAGAGGTTTCCAATTTGTTACAAAGAAGATTTCATGTCTGAATTTTAAATTAAGACTGTCTACTACAACCTTTTTTATTTCTAAATTTTTACAATTTATCAAGAAGAAAAAGTCTATGAGGGCAATGATACTTACCTCCCACGGGAGCATTACCTCTAGGGCTTTAGTGATGTCCAATAAGCTTGCTCCAGCTCCTTTCCACCGCATGATAAGACCTGTTTCTGCATAATAATTTTGTTTCTGTGCTATGGATTCACTTTGTAAGATTATTCTGTTAGATTCATATTTAGAGCTTGTCCTATCTCTATTACAATCAAACAAAAGCTTACTATTTCACCTATGAGGTAAAGTATAGATAGTGGTAGATACCTTTAATTGTTCATCATTCATGATATTGGATTTATGCATTAGTTACTTACCAACTAATCTCCGGTGAGGGGGAGAGTAAAACCTTTCTTTGTCTGTGTGAGACTTTGAAGGAATATTTGCACTAGTCTCCCCAGCCGCAACAAACCCTGATCTGGTTAGGGTTTTAGTAGAGGAAGGGGGGATGTGAATAGGAATTGATCATGTGGTGCACTTGGGGCGCTCATCCTGGAAGTTACCACTTCCTCCCAAAACCCCATTGCGAATGTGGGGTGGTGAATAAGATCTGGTACTCTGAGGGCGCTTTTCCAATCTCAGTGAGTCAAAAGGATTACTCAGAGGAATCTCCACTCTCTCAACAAATTGAGATCTTGCCTTCTTTTTGCTTTTTACAACTTGTCATTCAGTGTCTTTCAACCTAGCAGCCCCAGGATCCGACTGGGCCACTGGAAAACCCCCTCTCCCCAAGGCAATAAGGGGATCATTAGATTGCTTAGCCGAATCAGCTTTGGGTTTTAGGGCCCTCACAATCCTGGGGTTGCTTGAGATTTGCAGTGCATATTTTGTCTTAGCAAAATGAGTCAACTAACTATCTAAGTCCCTTACAGTAAAGACTTTAGGAAGTTGATCATTAGCGCATTCATCTGGTTTCTTGTTTATGCAAGCCCTAGATCCCAAGGTAGGTTTATTTACCAAGGGATCTTGCACTTTGCAATTCAAAATCTCTTTTGGTACCCTATTTTCCTCCAGGCTTTTCCATTTTTGTTTGGCTATAAAGGCTTTTAGATGATCGTAGTTAGGGCTTTGGAAACTCACAGCTTTTTGTTGACAGTCCAATGTTCGATGCCCATATAGCCAACAATTACAGTAGTAGCCAAAATATCCAGTGTTGTTGGTGTCCTCATTTGAAACCTTGCTCTGAATATGAAATGCATAATCATGATGCTTAAGCTTTTTGAGGCTAGTATTTTGCAGTTTGGTTTTTGATTTCGCATATTACTGAGTTTCGCTTTCTTTCGCTGCCATTTTTTTTTGAGATCATTATTCATGGTATTATTATTTCTTTAGTTTTCCAAGATTTCACCAAGGACATTTAAATGACTATCCAAGGTCCTTGGGGAAATGATTTTGGTCTGTTGAATTTGACTCTACCTCCACATGCTCTTCATGATGGCTTGCGAAAGAATTTTCCCAAGTTTTTTAGTGACAAACAGTAACATCCTAACGAACATATTGTTGCTTTTTACATTGCATGTGGTGTTCATAGTGTTGAACATGAGGATGTGTCTATGAAGGTTGTTCGTGGAAACTCTCCAAGGTGTGGTTGCTGACTAGTTTTACCATCTCCTTTCATGAATTACCACAAACTAGGATACTCTAATAACAAATTTTGAAGAAAGGCTCAAGCCTCCTAAAGGTTATCATGCTTTGTTGGCCCAACTCTCCCAATTGAAGAAGGAATCTCATGTGCCTATGCATGAATTGATTTCTCATTTCAATAAGTTAACATAAAGAATTCTAGCTATTTCTCAACCTATAGCTATAAATTTGAAGTGTTTCTTTGTCAACACTCAAATTCCCAAAGTAATTAAGAAGATCATTCCTAGCTACTCTTGCAGCCACACAAACTTTGGAAATTGGAATAGAGGATGATCTTACTCTTGTTGACTATATAAGTAGAGAAGAAAGTGGGTTTGAAGAAATATCTTTTTCTTTTAATTCATCTTCTTCCATCATAGTGATAGATACTGTAGTGCAGATGTTGGTAAATGAGTTGCTTGCCCTCAAAAATAAAATAGCTCAAGGTATGTTCTTTGTTCCTCATGAAAAATGTACAAAGGAGGTCTCTCTCAAAAAATCCATGTACTTTTTCTAACAAGAATAAAAAAAGTTAGTTTCATCACCAAAGAAGCTTACTATTAAGGCACCATCAACAAAGGCAAGAGCGAAGCATCCTAAATCTGAAGCTAGTGATCTTGTTATTTGCTTTCAGGAAAAGGAAGCAGAAATAGTTGGTGACTTTCATTTTTGGTTTTTGCATTGTCAAAAAGTTGTTGATGAAAAGTAGAATGATAAAAATCATTCTTTTGATGTTCAAGTGAATGAAGAGAGTCATGTCTTGAGAAATGAAAAGATGGACACATAGGAAGGGCCTAGTCAAGCTAAAAATAATGAATCTTCATTTCAAGGTCATAAACTTGACCATGTTATGCATGAAAGAGTTACCCTAAACTTGACAAGGACCTTTTCATGAACATCATAAAAGAATTTTTTTCAAATATTGAAGACATTCTCCTATACCTGAAATTTGTAACCAACATGAAGTAGAAGAAACTAATGAGGTAACCCATTCTGATTAGCAAGATGTCATGGTAGAGTTTCCATTTGGCGAGAAGAATTCTCAACTGTTCCTATCATGGGGATGTCCAATATGATAGTTTACTTTGTTAGGGACCAAGAGGAAGGCATATACTCCACTTGTATCCAAGCATGTAGATACTTTAGAAGTAGAAATCAAAGAAGCATATTTAGTTCAGCAGGAGCATATTGGATCCATGGACTCATCTTGAGGTAGCAATACATTTATTTCATTAGAAGAGGAAAGTGAATTCTTTTATCGCTTTCAAGGAGTGTTGCATCAAAATTGGGTATCAATGCTCATGATCCATCTATACAAAGTTGTATGTGAACATGCAAGGTGTCGCGAGCTACTAAAAAAAAAGGAGCTATTTTGTTGAGCCAGTGAATGCTTTCATCTGAAAGGTTTCATTGCTGGCTAGCTTTATTTAGATTAGGTTTTTGTTTTCAATAAGTGCAGTTGCACAAGTTTGTATTTTATTTTTAGTAATTTTTTCTTTGCGTTGGTTGTGTATCGTCTTTGTTATTTTTTTCATTTTGGTCGTCTGACTCTATAGCCCAATGGAATGGAAAAAGGCACTTAGAGAACTAGATTCTACTCACATGTCATTTACAGGGATGAACAAGAGATGTTCCCTTGTCGGAGCCAACTATTGTTAATTTTGTTCTAGTGAAATTAACAATGACCCCATGATAATTTAATTGTAATTTCAACTAAAAATGATATATCTTTAAGTTCTAAGTATGTTTTGTATATAACAAGTCATTTATTTTCTTAAACTTTAGTCATTTTTATTTTATTTTATTTTTCTTTGATCATTGTTAAATTTTTATTAGTATTTTGCATATAATATTATGTATAAATAATGTGCAATAAGATCATGAATTTAAATACATTTATTGTTGCAAGATTATATATATGTAATATATTATTAAATATATATTTTTAAGCGTCCATGTTATTTTTCCTAGTCTAAATTTGCAAGGTCAACTTTACAAGCCCATGTTGCAATGTTATTGTAAATTAAAACTTGTTAAACATCAAATAGAACTTGCCATGTCCCCCCTTATCTTACTTCCTTGACAATTTAGTTTTCTATTGTAAATTTATAAAATTACAAAATACTTTATAAGACTCAACCATAAGTCTTTATTGGCATTTAAAGTATATATTACAAATTTTTTTTAAACTTGTAAAATGATTTATTAAATCTAATTCTTGTAATGGATTTGATAAATCTCATTCTAAGCTTATAATGAATATTTCAGGCCTTTTGTTAATATTACCAATTTTATAGAACTTGTCAAACCTTTTTCATAAAGCTCGATATGCACTTGAAGAGCTGCGGGTTGGATTTTCATGTCAAAACACAACCTTTGAAAGTTGCATCTAGGGTTTTAAGGCCCAAAAATGGGATTTTTGTGCAACATAATCATATGTCAGGGTAGAGGAAAGCTCAATTGCAAAGTATTTTGTGGGATTTTGGTCTCCCACATTCACCATTTGTCAAATTTTTTCTCAAAAATTGCCCAAGATTGAGAGCTATGAGTTTGTCTTCTATTTGGATTCAGTCTTCTTCCAACCTCTTTATAGACTCACATGGTTACAATTTCGAGATTCTTATTTGTGTTTCATGCTTTGATATTTCTCCCATAGTAAGAAAAACATGATTTTTTAAGGGCCTTCACAGTTGTTTTTACAAGTTCATGATCATTTTTCTTAAATCTTACTCATTTTTGTTCTTTCAATAGTCATGTTTAATTGTCTATGATTGTTTTTAACAAAAATAACAAATATTTATGTAAATTGATGTATTGTATAAAAATGACATAAAAGAACAAACTTAAACAAACTAGTTCTATTCCTACATATTCATGAAAACCTCAAAAACTATGGAAATAAGCATGTAAACATGAAGAGATAAACTAATAAACTAGTTTAATCTACTCAACATAAATGCAAACCTCCAAAATGACTAAGTGTTTATTTGTTGAAGATAGGCGAAATGTGGTTGCTCACAAATCCTATAGCATGTCAATGTATCAAAAAGGCTTATGGAAATGAGGAGAGGGCTCTCCTTTTATAAGAATTTGAAGGAAATGGATGGTTGACATTGAAAGTTGGATGAAGGGTCAAGATTGTATAGGATTTATGAGGTGGCCATGAGGTGGATGCCAAGTAGATGACATGTGGATTAGGGTTTGACCATTCAAAAGGGGGAAGATTCTCACACATGTGTGATAAACCTTTGAAAGTGACATGTCCATGACAAAGTGTAAGAGGGTGTAAGGTGTAAGATGGCCAAAGTTACTCACACATGTGTGAGAAACTTGAGAAAATGACAAAGATTAAGAGATATAAGAGGATGGGAGAACCAAGGTTGCTCACACACATGGGAGCAACTTTGGAAAATGACATGTTAATGACATGGGTCAAAAGGTGGAAGAGAAAGAGAGAACCAAGGTTTGGAAAGTGACATGTCAATGACATATGGGAAACAAGTGTGTAAGGGTGTGTAATAGTCACATGTGACTTGGGTTTGGGTTAGGATTTCTTAATCCTTAGATTAAAGTTGTGCAAATGATTAGGATGGGATTAGGTGGGAGATTAAGATTAATTAGTGGGAAAGTGGGTTGACTTGGGTTAGAAGGATGGGTTAGGTTAGTGAAGTGAGGTTAGATGAGGGTTAAAGTTAGGAGTCATGTGCTCAAATAGAATTAAATGTAATATTTAATTCCAAGTGGGTCAAAAAGGGATTAATTAAGTAAACAAGATTATTTACTTAATTAAATAGAGGATTAGGATGAGGGGAAATGGTATAGAATAAAATTAAATAAATGTAAATTTATTTAATCAAGGATAGGATAAAGGCTAAAATTAAATAAATGTAAATTTATTTAATCAAGGATAAGGGATAAAGAGAAGTGTAATTAAATAAATGTGAATTTATTTAATTAAAGGTTGAATAAGGTTAATTATTAATAAATAATAAATACCTATTTAATTGGCTAGAATAAGGGTAATTGTTAGGGCAATTTTTGGTGTCTACATTTTGCCCCTCTTTGATGTAGCATCATGAAGTGATGTTAGATCAAAGAAGATTAAAACATAGTGGATAAAAGGGATGAGACTAATAGCATGATTCCCTAGTCAACGAAGGATGAGGAAGGATGACGAGGAAGGAGTGGTATGCCCCCTTGAGAGGACATGCAGGTTTGGAGAACACAGGTGTGCTCTCAAAATTGATAGGGGTATGGAAGGAAGGGGAAACAGTTATGGATGACAAAGGAAGAATAGATAAAGTCATGTTGCAATGGTGTGAGCAACATAAGTTTGATATTATATTTAACAACATGCACCAGGGTATGAGGAACCAAGATGACAATGTGTCAAGTACATGATAAAAAATGTCAAATGCAACCAAATGCATATGACACCATGATATGGAAGACCAAGATGTCATTGTGATAATAGGATGAGAAGACAATGATAAATGCAAAAAATGATAATCCAAACTAGCAACAAGTAAGCATGCACAACAAACCAAATACAAGCCAAAATTTCTCCCCTAGTCAAGTTGAAAACCAATTGATGGATTGATTGAGGATGGAAAAGTTAACGATACGAACAATGCACATCCAAAGGATTTGGAAGGATACATCCCATTATGATAATTGGATTAAAATTGGGATCAATTGATTATCAGATAAGTTGGGTCAAGATGATGGGTTGATTAAGGATCGATGTACAAGATTACAAGATTGGATTGATAGGATTAGTATTGATTGCACTGGATTGGACTAATTGTGGGATATCTTATATTTTTTATTTTATTTTTATAGATTTTTTAATTTATTGATGAGTGGATTGGATAGAATGGAAGTGAAGGGAAATATTATTTGGATTGGATTGGAAGATTTGGATAAGATAATAGGAGTAGAAATGAATTGGATTGAAGATGATAGGAAGGAGGGAAATTGAGATGATTAGAAGATAAATGAAGTTGATATGAAAGGAGTAGAAGAAGGGAAATTGATTAGATTAGAAGATAGATGAATTTGATTTAGTGGAATTAGAAGATAAAGGAATTTTATTGGAGAAGATAGGAAGAAGGGAAATTGATTATAGTAGAAGGGAAATGAATTGGATATGAAAGGATTGGATGAAGGGATTGAATTGAAAGATGGATAAGGAATAGAAGGGAAATAAATGGTGTGGATTAACATAGGAATGGATTTGATAGAATACAATTAGAAGACAAGGTGGATTAAATAGGATAGAAGAAAGAGAAATGGATTAGACATGAGAGGGTAAGGACAGATGGATGTTATGGGGTGAGGTTGGAAGGTGGATAAGAAGATTGAATGGATCAGGACCAATGACAAGGGAGAACCAAGGAATGGTAGAAGAAAGGGGAATGGATGTAGTTTATCAATGGAAGATAGATGGAGGGAATGGATAGTGATAGGAGATGGGGGATTAAAAGGTGGTGAAAAAGGAGATGAGGATCTAAGGATGATTTTGCAAAGGAGTTACATGCCCCACACTAAAGAGAGGAGAAGGGACGGAAAGATGGTGGGTAAAGGATGTATGAAATGGATTGAATGGGTACAAATATGCATGGAAGGAATGAAGGAATGTATGTTCCAAAGTATGCATGGATATTATTATTTTTTTGTGTTTTGGTGCCTCTAAGTTTTATGAAGGAAAAGGGATGAAATGGGGAGGTGGATGGATAGGATGAGGGGTATGAATACTATAGAGGATAATGATAAGGAGGATATGGATGGAAAATGATAATATATAATGTAGTGAGGATATGAATAGAAGCATACAATAAAATTGAGAGAATGCATGGGATAATCAAGATCAAAGGCATGGAATTATGGATGGAGGATGGAGGACTTGAATATGACAAGGACTAGGAGATGTATGATATGGATAGGATGTCAAGATCAAATACAAACAAGTGGATGGACGTATGTAGGATAATGGAGAGGAGATGGATAATGAGTAAGGAAAATGGATGGTGTATATGGATGGATGGAATAAATAGGATAGTCAAGATCAAAGATAGAAAAGGATGAGGATGGACTTAGATAGGAGGATGGATGGTAGATATGAAATATGGAAGACATATATGGTAGCATAGGATGGATGGAGCTTGTCCCCAAGTGTAGGGTACAAGGGGATGAGGATAAGCGAATGGATGGAAGAGGTGAATTTTAGAACACAATAGATATGTGATAGGAATATGGAGGGAAGGACTCAAGCATCTATTTTCATGACATGTCTTTATTTATTTTGTATCAATGCATTTTGGATATGTGCTCATAGATGTTGGTAGGAGAGTTGGATGGAAGATGAAATGGACTATGGGAAGGAGAAAGAGGATTTAGGAAAAAGATTGGATTAAAGGGGTGGATGAGTATGGAAGGATTGGGGGATAATGAATGGGAGGTTGGAAGACTGTTTAATAAATGGATGAAGAAGGTGGAAAGATCATCATTGGCACACATCTTGAAGGGTGGTGGAGTGGAGGAGGAGGATATTTTGAAGGTGATAGAGGAAAAAACGTGGATTTTGGGATATAAGGACCCAAAATAGATGAAGGAGGTAATGGAGTTGGAAAGTAGAGGATTTTTAGAGGGGGGATTAGATGGCTTATGAATGGAGGAAGATTTTGGATTAGCAAGGTTAGATGCCAATTTGGATTTTTCTTTGAGATGCATTTATTCAATGAGTAGCCTAGGAATCCACATGATTTTTGAATTTTTTGATATGGGGCCTTTGTGGCCTTTTGAGCTTTTCATCCTTTTGGATCATTTTTTTTTTATTGAACATGTCTTTTAGATGGGACATGTTGATCCTTCTATTTTTGTGGATTTTTGGCTTTATGTATTTTTTTTTATTTTTTTGCTTTGGCATCCAACTTGCTTCCATTTGCCATGGTAATGGTGTATGAGGATGAATGGTTTAAAGATTGTATGGATGGAATTATGGAGGATGAATGTTGGAAGGAATTCAAGGATATGCGCCTTTGTGGATCTTTCTTAGGGATGTGATGTGAACTTGGATATGGAAAATGGATGTATGTAAGGACCTAAAATAAATGGAAGAGATGAAGGATTAGGTTTGGGAACATAATGACCCAAAATGGATGTGTTAGAGGAAGTGAGGGATTTTTGGACATAGGGGCCCAAAATGGATTTGGAGGGTGGGGGGATGGAGGTGTGAACATAAGGGCCCAAAATGGATTTGGAATATGAGTGATGGGAATATGTAAGTTTAGAGTTGGATGGAGGAATTTGGGATTTGGAAGGAGTGGGAGGTGTACCAACATTTTGAGACATTCTTTCTTCAAGGGGATACTTAGTATTTGCCAAAAAAGATGTGAGTCTAGGTGTATGGGGTTCATGGATGGATTGGATAGGCATGATCAGATTTTGTGGAGGATTAGGATTATGAGGGGGATTAGGGGGGATGATAGGATCCTGAGAGGGATTACGAGGGATAATAAGATCTTGAGATGGCAGAGGATCATGGCATGGAGATGGTGAGGTACTTTGACCTTGACTTTGGAGAGGCTTAGGTGGTGGAGTAGAAGGGATAATGGGATCTTGAGAGGGAAGAAGATCATACAATGGAATGGAGGGGAGGGAATCATGGATGGAGTGATTTGATCTTGAAATGGAGGGTAATTAGTAGATTGGGGAGAAGGAATATTTTCATGAAGTGGAGGATAAGTGGATGTTAAGGCTCAAGATGGAAGGGGATCATTGGAAGGAGTAGAGGTGATGGGTTCATGCAATGGAGGGGAGTCATTAATGGATGGGATAATAGGGATGTCTTGATCTTGATTAGGAATTGGGTCATGAAGTGGATTAAGAGGGATAAATGGATCTTGAGATGGATTGGAAGCATGGGATGGAGAGATTTTGAGATCTAGAGGAGGAGAAGAATCCATAGTAGCATGTTTTAGAACAAGGTATTGACATGTTTGTACTTGGGAGGGTGATGGGATGGAGGAGGTGGAAGCTTCAACTCGGGTGGATGGAGGGATGAAGGACTCATGAGACTTAGAAGATTTAGGTGTGTCGTGACTTGGAGGGAATGATGGTGAGTGCATGCCTTGTGGAGATTGGGTAGCTTGATTTAGAGGTGGGGATCTGTACTTTTATGTTATCTCATCAAGCCATGCAAGGAAAAGCATGGTTTTGGATGGGGGATGGGTATTATGGATTTGGGTAAATGTGGGAGGATGAGATGGATTTCCCTTGTCAAAGGTAGAGGAAGGAGAAGAAATGTGAGATGCATTGGGATTGGATATGGCATGTCAAGATGGAATAGATGGGGATATGGGATTGTCTTGATAAGTGGGAGTTGGATTGTTTGGGTGAATGTGTGAGTTGGATGAATGTGAGATTGGATTTGTGCAAATCCAATCTTTATCCATGATGTTTGAATGAAGGCTTGGATTTGGATTAGAAGAAGATGTGGATGAAGATTGGAATTAAGACTAGATGAGGTGAAATATGAAATATGAACTTAGGACTAGGAGCAAGTTTGGACTTTATTTTTTATTTAAGAAGGCAGGGTCTCAAGGATTTTGATTTGATTTGATTTGATTGATTGATTAAGAGGGTAGGGCCTCAAGGATTTGATTGATTGTATTATGGATTTAATTGATTTTGAGGGAAGGGCCTCAAGGATTTTGATTTGATTGGTTTTGGATTAAGGATTTGATTGATTGTGAGGGTAGGGCCTCAAGGATTTTGATTTGGTTTGATTGGTTGATTGATTAAGAGGACATGCCCTCAAGGATTTGATTTGTTTTGGATTTTAAGGTTTGACACAAACCTAGGTGGAACAAGACCCTATGATGGTGCAAACAAAGGATTGATTTGGATGATAATCTTCTTCTACTTGGAGATGGACTTGTGATCCCAAGAAAAATAGGATAGGATTAACATAATTAATTACTTGAGACAGACTGATGTTCTCAAAGCAATAATTTGATTAGATGTGTTTGCTAATGATGAGGGTATATGTAACAGTTTTGATTAAAATATTTCAAGCTAAGATTGATTAAGGAATGAAAGATGAGATTTGATTTGATTAGTCTTGATTATGCTTGGCTACGGGTCAATCAAGACAAGATTTGATTAAAGTCCAAATGATGATTTTGCTCCTAAGTTCAAAGTAGAAGATTTGATGAGAACTTGGATTAGAAGATGATGTGGATATAGATTGGAATTTAGAATGAAATGAATTTAGAAGATAAATGAGGGATATTGTAAGACAATTGAATGCATAAATGGGTGATTGATTTAGACGAAGAGGATAAATAGATTGAATTAGGATTTGATTGGAATGAGTTGACAAGTGGATTAGATTAGAAAGGTAATGATGTGATTAGATTAGAAGGAAAATGAATGATGAAATTGGATTAAGAAAGTGGATTTTAATTATGAAGGATGACCAAGATGAAGATTATGACCTTGATTGAATGATTAAGAAGAGGATAAAGATGACTTAGAAGAATGATTAGAGTTATTATGAAGAATGATAAAGATGACTTAGAAGAAGTGATTAGGAGGATTAGGATAGAATATGAAGGACTTAGAAGAAATGATTAGGATGATTAGGAATAGAATATGAAGGACTTGGAAGAATTGATTAGGATGATGGGAATAGAATAGGAAGGACTTAGAAAAGTGATTAGGATGATTAGGAATAGAATAGGAAGGACTTAGATGAATTGATTAGGATGATTAGGAATAGAATAGGAAGGACTTGGAAGAATTGATTAGGATGATAGGAATGATGAAGAAGGAGGATACTTAAGATGATTAAGAGATGAAGAGGAAGGATGATTAGGATATGGAGGAATGATTAAGGATGTAGAGGAATGATTTGGATGATTGAATTGGAATAGGAAGATAACTAAAGATGTTATGGATGATTAGAAGATGATGATTAGGATGATTAGAATAGAGGAATGAATAGGATGATTTGAAGGTGATTAGGATAATAAGTATGAAGAAGATAATGAATTTGATAGATGGAAGAAGTGATGTGGAGATGAAGTGGAAAGCTTAACTAAAGACAACTAACTTAACAAAATGTTTTTGTTATTTTTGAAATGATGTTTGATTATTTTTTGAGCTTTTGAGTTTTGTAATGTTTTTGAGTTTTCAAACTTTATCTATATTTTTTTGGATTTTGAAGTTTTTGGATTTTGAAAGTTTATGCTTTTTTTGATTTTTGAAATGTTATGATTTTTTTGGATTTTTTATTTTAAACTACAAAGAAAACAAATGAAATTATATATAGACACAATTTTTAAGGCTTAATTTGGATGGTGTTTCCCCTTTTGGCTACAAATGGGGAGGGTTTTAAACATTCGAGCACACCAAACACACCAACAATCCTATTGAGGCTTCAACTAGGATATGAAAGATCAACTAGGGGATGTCCTCGATATACACAAGGTACGTGAGTCCCAAATATATAGATGAAAGAGAATAATGCCACATAGCTGGGAGAAGACAGTTACCCAAATCTCCACCTTCACTTCCCAAAGGTATAAAGTTCTCTGGGGCTTAACAAAGAGTGACAAGATTCTACTTCTAAGAGAGGTGTCTTTGGATTCACCTCTCACTATTTATACTCCACTGGAACACGGGAGTTGAGGTCATCCCTTGAGGTGATCAAATCTCCAAGAAGGCCTCCTAAAAAGAAAACAAGACCACATATTTCTTGTGCACTCAATATCACCTGAAGGCGTGAGAGGAGAAAATACATACGTGGCCTTGGGGTTTAAAAGACACTTGTTCTTTTTTATTCCAAACCCGGATGTGAAAGGTTTATTTTAAGCCCAATTTGAAAATGTGTGGAAAACACTTCAAATAGAATGTCTAAGGCTAAAATTAATTAAAAAATCAGATTCCTTGCATTTTTTTGATGAATTTTTAAAAAAAATTACTGAAAAATGCTTTCATATGCAAGAGTTATGATCATTTTAAGATTACATAGTAAGGGTGAATTTGAACACATGCACCTGATTTTTAGGATGAAATATGATAAAATAGTTTATAGATATGGATAGAGGGCTGAATCAAATTTTTGGCGCTTTTTGAATTGTCAAAATTGGAGCTCGTATGTGAAAGTTATTAATGTTTTCATGAAAATGTCCCTTTATGACTTGCAAGGAGATAAAGGGTTAAATAAGCCCTTGAAAGCTAGCCCCTGGGCTCCACGTGACCACAAGAAGGAAGGTGGAGGATAAAAACTTTATTGGAGCCCCTAGTTGCCCATATGACCAAGGGTAGGTGCCCTGCAAAATAAAATAAAAAAACAAAAAACAAAAATAGCAATCAACAATTTGCTGATTTGAAAAAAAAAACTTTCTAAATAAAAAATAAAACACAAAACCTAAAACACAGCCTGTGGACTTTGTTTACACATCCCCACTAACTGTGTTCACACAACATCGTGGGCTATGTTTACACAACCCCATGAACTGTGTTCACACAACATCGTGGGCTCCACGGACTATGTTCACACAACACCGTGGGTTGTGTTTACACTGCTCCACGGACTGTGTTCACACAAAACCATGGGTTGTGTTAGCACAGTCCTGTGGGTTGTGTTTGCATAGTTCATGTGGGTTGTTGCTTGCAGATTTTTATTTTTTAATTTATATGTATATATTTTAAATTTTTATTATTATTTATTTTTTATTAAATATAAATATATGTATCTATATATAATATATATATATATATATATATATATATATATATATATATATATATATATATATATATATATATATATATATATATATATATATATATATATATATATATATATATATATATATATATATATCTATATATAAAATATATATATATATATATATATGTAAAAAAATTTAATATATTAAATATATATAAATATATATAACAAGTATATATGTTTACAATATATATGTATTTTTTTTAATTTTTTTTTCATATACATATATATTTAAAAATGTTAAAAAGAGAAAATATGGAGAGAAGTGAGATTTTTTTTTGAAAAATATAGACTTAATACAAACAAAAGTAAGATATATTCAATGTATATACTCCTATAATTTAAAATAGTAAAATGAGCAAAGCATGAAGAGCAATATGTCAAAATTCTTCTCTTGAGTGCTTTAAGCACAATGATAAGGTTCTTAGCTTGATTTTAGGCTCCTTATGAAACTTGATCTTCAAATGCTCCTTCAACCTACAAGCTTCAAAAACTCAAGAAACACTCAAAAAACACATTAGATGGTTAGTAGAGAACCCGTGAAGTGGGTCCCACCAGACGTGCCAAAATGTATTGCATAAAGATGACATAAAAGAACAAACTAAAACAAACTAAGTCTATTCCTACATATTCATTCAAATCTCAAAAACTATGGAAATAAGCATGTAAAGTCATGTGTGAGCAACCACATTTGAACAAACTAAAGTCACACATGACTTTAGTGTGACTTGGGTTTGGGTTAGAATTTCTTAATCCTTAGATTAAGGTTGTGCAAATGATTAGGATGTGATTAGGTGGGATATTAATATTAATTAGTAGGAAAGTGGGTTGACTTGGTTTATAAGGATGGGTTAGGTTAGGGAAGTGAGGTTAGGTGAGGGTTAAAGTTAGGAGCCGTGTTCTCAAATATAATTAAATGCAATATTTAATTTCAGGTGGGTTAAAAGGGGATTAATTAAGTAAACAAGATCATTTACTTAATTAAATGGAGGATTAGGATGAGGGGATATAGTATAGGATAAAATTAAGTAAATATAAATTTATTTAATCAAGGATAGGATAAAGACTAAAATTAAATAAATGTAAATTTATTTAATCAAGGATAAGGGATAAAGAGAAGTGTAATTAAATAAATGTGAATTTATTTAATTGAAGGTAGAATAAGGTTAATTATTAAATAAATAATGAATATCTTATTAATTGGCTAGAATAAGGGTAACTGTTAGGATAAATTTGGTGTCTACAATTACTCCATATATTTCTCGTCTTAAGATTTATTGTAACCATTTTGTCCATTTTTTGGATGTTGTTTCTTGAATCATTAATATTTCAGGTACATTTCTTCATTAATGCTTCATGTGCAAGGTTTAATGATTTCAGAGATTACAATACCCTAGAATACATTGTGTTCTACAGACCTCAGCTCCAAAAATCAAAATTCCCATAATCTTTCCATAACTTTAAATGCATCCTTTATTGAAGTTTCCAATACACCTTTCTAAATTCTGAAAATCAAAGCTTTTCATATGCAACCCATGGAGATTTTTGTCACATTAAAAAATGTAAGTTTCAAAACCAAGATTACAAAGTGATGTTCCAATGCAAACATGAGGCCAAGTTTATTAAAATCCTTAAAAAATCATCTTATGTTTCCAATATACCTTGTTCAGTTGCGACAAAAATGCTCCTCTCAAAATTGAAAAATGATGAGCAGACTTTGGAGGGAAATCAAGTTTACTTCCTAGTGGAGGGAAAAGGGCTCAAGATGCAAAATTCATGTGGTAGCTAAGTGATCTTCCTAAATTTAGATCCAGTCATGGATGCACTGAAAATCACTTGAAATTGAGTTTCTAAGACTCAATTACAAGTGCAAGTACATCCCACATGTATGCATATATCTTGTGAAAACTGGCATGTTTTGATATCCACCATGAACAATGTTATAATTGAGATTTCTAATCCTAATTGCAAGTGTTACTACATGAAACTTTACACACAATTACCTCTAAAAAGTTCCCATTTTCACACTCTCACACTTTGAATTTAAAGACTTTTCCTACCACTTTCATATTCCACTACATGCAATTTTAGACACAACCACCTCAAACTTCCCTGAAAAAAGTTTGTTGCATACCTAGTCATATCCAATTTGGTAATTTCTACACCAATTAAATGTTTTTTTATGTGTATTAAAATGTGAAATCGCATCTAAAAACCTTTATAAATACCCAAGATTACCCTTTTGAAAATTTCCAACACAAGTGAAATCGGGGATTTTTTATCCGATTACAACTACAAGCTAAAAGTTTTTCATGTAATGCCCCACTTGGGAACCCATGAGAAATTAACCTAAAACATGTTACTAAGTTTATATAATATTTTTTTCTTAAGAGTTTACAAAAAATAATGAATAATGAAGTGGAAGCAATATAACATAAAGACAATACATATTGATTTACAGATTACAAATCTCAAGGGTTCCTTGATGCAAAATTATGTAAATATCAATTAATCTATTAAGTACAATAACCATTCAAATCTTCCACATAATAAAACTAAAGTATATCATCTCATAAATGAATACCCAAATACAACTGAACCACAAGGTACACATGATAACCCACATCCACTACACAAGTCACAAGGTATGTAAATATAATCTAAGTACACAGTACAATACAATAAATGAAAGATAAGAGTAAGTCTCCAATGATAAATAAGAAGATACAACTACTACAAGGATCATCTAGCACTAGTACAAGGACATGAGAATCTCAAATGGTAAAAGAATCACTACCACTCGACCACATGGAACCAAAAGTCCACTCCCACCATTTTGAGGAGATAACAACTGTATCATCTTAAAATGGAAGCACTTCCATGTTAAGATTGTTTATCCCTCCTTAGGGGATGTTTTGGGCCATTATCATGTTGTCCTCTAATTTCTACCCCTTTTCCATCTTCTGTGCTTGTTTAGGACCCTGATTGGGCCTCTCTGGGCACTGCTTTCCCCACAGGCATATTTTCCAAGGGTCTTAACCCCTAACCTTGACCCTAACCTAGTTCAGGGTCGACCTCGACCTTGACCCAGGTCCCCCTTTTTCATTGGCAAGTGTGCCAGATGTGGGGGGAGACTCAAAAGTTCTTTTTCCCGCTTCTAGGTCAGTGACTTCGGGCTTTGAAGTGGTGACTCTTAAAAGACATTTAATATAGGTCCACTTCTAAGGGGATGAGCCTAATTGGAATTTATTTCTTATATGTCGGCCTCTCTAGAATTTGGTGTCCTAGACTAGTGTATAAGGAAACATTCTCCTCTCATTTTGGGGAGAAAAAAAAAGAAGGAAAAAAAGAGGAGGAAGAAAAGAGAGGAAAAAGAAAAGAGGAAGGAGGATCATGCTATGCATAATCTATCATCTCCTTTCAAGATTTCAAGTTTTCTTCTCAAGATTTGTTCATTCTTCGTTCAAGGTCGATTCCAAGCATATAATCATGGAGGTTTTAATTTACATTTATGGTTTTTAACGTTGAGTCTAAGCTTTCATATTAACATACTTATTTAAATTTCAAATACAATTGCATATCTATTGAATATCATAGCTTCATTGTTAGATCTTCTTCTACTACTTGCTAGCATTCTCCATTTCACTTTTGATTTCAAGGTTAATTCCTAATTCAGGGTTTGACCAAGGCAAACCCCTCCCCCAACAAACAAAACCATTTTTCTTATAGGGACAAGTACGAAACAACAAATTACAAAGCAGATTCAGATACCCTTTTCAACAAACTTTCGAGATCTGTGAACATAATTTCCATAGGAGTAGTGCAGGTCAAGGTTGACTTAAAGGGGCACAATTATGCCCCCATGGGTCAAGGTCGACCTAGCTCATAAAAGAAAAAGATTTATGGGTTTTCTCCATCTCTATGTTTCTAGGCCAGGGCAAGTTGCCTAATTTTCAAAAACTTAGTACACACACCAGAAAACAACAATTTCAAGATCTGGTACATTTCAAGATAAGTGTTTCATTTTATACTAATATTTTTTTATCTATTGTTTTACTTTATAATTAAGAAATTAGACCCCCTTTCCCTTTTTATCCATAACCAGTTGATTCCTTTTTGCATTGATCATCTCCTTTTGGTTAATCAATTGGGATCTCCTTGTCTTGGATTAGGAGGTAATATATATCTACAACATTTTCAACACACCCCACCCACAAACACATTAAAACACACACACACACACACACACACACACACACACACACACACACACACACATATTATATCTTACATTTTGGTGAACCCGCGATAGACAACTCTTTCTTTTTGGTGTTGGGTGCTTTGCCTCTTTTCCTTAAGACTAGCTTAGATTAGTTTTCTTTTATGCTCTTTCATTTTAAAATATAAAAATAAAAAATAAAATCTACATACTCATCAAAATACAAAAAACATTTCTTGTATTTCATTCACTATGAAGATCCTTAAGATGCTTTGGTGTGTGGTTATTTTCCTCATTATTCTCCTCTTAGCATCTCTTTATAGTACTTATGATGTTTATGAGAGTATCATCCATTTCATTATGTTTTTCACTCTTCATGTTTCACTTGCTTATGCTATTATGTGATTGACTAATACTAGCCTTCCTACTTTCAAAACTTTCATTAAAAATTTGTGTGGCAAACTTATTTCTCTTTTGGATTATGTGAAGAATTTGGTAGATGATACACCATTTCCTAATCTTCCTAATCCTAATCCTATCCTTCCTAATATTCCCATTCCCATTTCTCCATCTACTATTCCTAGTTCTTCCCACACTTATGATGGGGCTCAAACTATGGTTCATGATGTAGATGTGTAAGAATTCTTTGATTTACCTTCCCCATCTTATCTGATCCATGATGATATTAAAGGGGAGAGAAAAGAAATGTCTTCTAAACCTATCATTCTACCTTACACAACATTTTCTCATGATCACCATAAACAATCACCTCCTACAGAAGCTTTACAAGATATGTACACTACATGATACAATATGATGGCTAAACAAGGTTATAAGGGTTTAGGGCTTGGTGTTAATGAACAAGCTATTAAATATCTAGTTCATCTATCCCCTAAACAAGATATGTGTGGTCTTTGCTTTCTACTATCTCAATTTAAGGTGGTTGATTCTAATTGTTGCCCTCCTCTTCATGTTCTTCTTCTAACACCTTCCTTAGATTACCCTGATACCCCTCAAGATGTGGCTAAGAAGGTGTATGTTAAGTTAATGAATTATAAGAAATAAATCTTTAAACCTATGCTAAAAGATGCTCTCTCCAAGTACATATGTCTTTTTCACTATAGTAATACACATTTAATTTTTAATTGTGTGCATTAGATGTATGTTAGAGAAAGAGTTGCTTTAGGAATTTTATCACTCTCATGTGGTTTTACAATTTCTTCATAATTTCCATACAGGGAATACTTCTCATTCTTCTATAATATAGATCTTTTCTCCTCTTGTCTCTTGACTAGGGGGTAAGAGGTATTTCTTCCATTTTTCTAAGATCCATTATGCTCTTATCATGTATTTTGTTTTGAGCTTAATTGGTTATTCTTTTTATATTTTATCCCTATGGTTTTGTATTGTGATATCTTTCCTTTGCTCATAATCATCCATAGCTTCTCTTCTAGTATTCATGATATCTTTTCTAAAGAGATTTGTTTTGCAAAGATATCTCTTTATTATGGAATATCTTGATATATCCCTTTCTTTCATCCCTGGGGGGCAAGGTTTTCCTTCTTTCTCTCTGTCTAGGGATTTAATTTCCTTAGCTTAGTGGCATTTGTTTATTCTGCAACATTATTTCCTTATACTGATTGATGTTTTGGCTATGGATATCCTTTTATGTGAGAGGTTGTTGTCCTAGGTCATCAGCTCTTCTTTATTTTGCAAATTATGTTCTTTATAATAAACTCTTGCCCTTGCTTTGGGGTTAGAGTTTGCTTCCTTCGTTCCAAGCTTCCTCTTCCTCTTGATCATAGGGGGTTTGATGATTGAATCTTTGATCCCTCTTTGATTTTCTTTGAAAGATTATATTTTATCCAAAGCACTCCTCTACGGTGGGGGTCTTGTTGATAAGATCTCTCTCTTTGAGGATCCTTTTTCCATAAGTGACATATCCTTTTTCACGATTATCTATGCTCTTCAATGTAAGGGTCAATACTCTTTGCTAAGAATATAGTGTAGAATGTTGTTAATAGGATATCTCCTTACTTTGTGAAGTAGGTATCCTCCTTCTCTTCCTTATCCTATCTATTAGGTAGCCACAATAAGGACGGGGGAATGTATAGGGTCTTCCTTATACTATAGTTTACATTTTACAACATGCTAAATCCTCGGAAGGAAATGCACATAAGTTGCTAAATCCTAAAGAGACATGCATTTTAATTTTAATTTTTGCTAAATCCTCGGAAGGTAATACACATAAGTTTCTAAATCTTGAAGAAGACACACATTTTCGATTTCAAATATGTTAAATCCTCAGAAGGTAATGCACATAAGTTGCTAAATCCTTAAGAGACACACATTTTATATTCCATAGTGATACAAGAATGTGAATCTATAGGTATTCCAAAAGCCGTCAGAAGATGCATTACAACTACAAATGAAAATTTATGGGTGAACTATCAGGTTTGGCTACCTGTTGGGCTCTCCCTCCTTGGTGATTCACGGTAAGGTGGGCATCTTACTGGGCAAGGTAAACACTCTCTCTTTTCTCTCTTTTGCTTTCATGTTAATAGGATTAGATCATGAAGCTATGTTATTTATAGTGTTTCTCTTGTCTTTATTATGTAATCATTTATACTTTTATGATAGCTTTCCAAATATGATATTAGTATAGGAAGCATTTTTTAGCGAGGTTTCCTTTGCTAGTTGATTTGGGTTTGTTTTTAACTAACTCCTCTTTTTTGGTGTCTTTATTTTCTCTTTATTTTCATACCCTTTTGTGTGTATGTTGAGTTATAATCCTTTGCCTAGGGGCTCATGTCCTTAACTAAGTGATGTTCTACCTCGTTGCAATCCACTGGATTCTTTCTTCTAACTTTATCGCGAGTATGTTTGATTTCCATACTCCCACTAAAATGGGGGCTTAATGTATCATCTTAAAATGAAAGCACTTCCATGTTAAGATTGTTTAGCCCTCCTTAGGGGGTGTTTGGGCCATTATCATGATGTCCTCTAATTTCTACCCCTTTTCCATCTTTTGTGCCTATTTAGGACCCTGATTGGGCCTCTCTAGGCACTACTTTACCCACCTGGCATATTTTCCAAGGGTCTTAACCCCCTGGATCAAGGTCAACCTCAACCCTAACCTAGGTTAGGGTCAACCTCGACCTTGACCTAGGTCCCCCTTTTTCATTGGAAAGTGTGCCAGATGTGGGGGAAGACTCAAAAGTTCTTTTTCCCGCTTTCAAGTTGGTTGTTTCGAGCTTCAAAGTGCTGACTCTTAAAAGACATTTAATATAGGTCCACTTATAAGGGGATGAGCCTAATTAGAATTTATTTCTCATATATCGGCCTCTCTAGAAGTTGGTGTCCTAGACTAGTATATAAGGAAGTCTTCTCTTCTCATTTTGGGGAGAAAAAAAAAAAGAAAAAAAGAGGAGGAAGAAAAGAGAGGAAAAATAAAAGAGGAAGGAGGATCATTCTACGCATAATCTATCGTCTACTTTTAAGCTTTCAAGTCTTCTTCTCAAGATTTATTCATTCTTCCTTCAACGTGGATTCCAAGCATATAATCATGGAGGTTTTGATTTACATTTATGGTTTTTAATGTTGAGTCTAAGCTTTCATATTAACATACTTATTTACATTTCAAATACAATTACATATCTATTGAATATCATAGCTTCATTGTTAGATCTTCTTCTACTACTTGCTAGCATTCTCCATTTCAGTTTTGATTTCAAGGTTAATTCCTAAATCGGGGTTTGACCAAGGCAAACCCCTCCCCAAACAAATAAAACCATTTTTCTTATAGGGACAGGTACGAAACAACAAATTACATAGTAGATTTGGATACCCTTTTTGGCAAACTTTCGAGATCCACAAATAGAATTTTCATTGGAGTAGTGCAGGTCAAGGTTGACATAAAGGGGCACGATTGTGCCCCCGTATTTGGGTCAAGTTCGACCTGGTTTAGAAAAGAAAAAGATTTCTGGGTTTTCTCCGTCTTTGTGTTTCTAGGCCAAAACCAGTTGCAAAATTTTTAGAAACTCAGTACAGACACTAAAATAGCAATTTCTAGATCTGCTACATTTCAAGATAAGTGTTTCATTTTATCATAATCTTTTTGATCTATTGTTTTACTTTATAATTAAGAATTTAGACTCCCTTTCCCTCTTTATCCATAACCAGTTGATTCTTTTTTGCATTGATCATCTCCTTTTGGTTAATCAATTGGGATCTCCTTGTCTACAACACCTAGGCAAGGGATCCTAAAATCTCACTATATCAAAAAGGTACAACACTAACTTCAAAGATAATACATACTCAAGCAGAGGCAACCAACACATATAGGAAACCTAAAATGCATAAAGGGAAGTGTCATCACATGAGTCAACTCTAGAGTTACTCTGACAATCTATCTGGACCCCGGTCCCCTAGTGATTCTATGTGATATTAGTAACCTCTCATACATACAAGGCTACCAAATATGCCTCATCCAATCCACTCAGGTAGCCCACATCTTCTCACAAACCATCGTAGCCTATACTAGTGCTCAAGGAATGGGTGATGAACAAAAACATCTTATTAATTCATTTTAAACTCTCAATGTATTTAAGTTATCACTTTATTAAGTAACTTGCAAAGGACACCCAAGAAGCCACTTCTAGACTTCAACACCTCCAAAACAAGCCACTTCCCATCTATACACTCAGATAACCTATCTAAATAGTCCAATAAAAAAATAAAGAGCAAAACCGAAACCATAAAAACTTCTGATAAATCATAAATCATGATAATCACCAAAGTAAAATAATGGAGCATAGTAGAGAACAACACATCCTCTATTTTGAGGATGAGATGCAGTTCCTTCAAACACCAAACTGACTCTGCATAATTAGGAAAAAAATGACTATGGTTGCGATGAATTCGGTGAATTTACTTACAAACAAAAGTCGTTTAAATAAAGTTCTAGAAATGAGAATAAAGCCCAAGTTAAATTTAGTGAATTGTAGATATTTGGCATCCATTAAGGAGTTTTTATCATGTTAATTGAATGCAAAAATTTTGCTTCTAATTTTTATCAAATGCTTCTAGAAATAAAAAACTTATAAATATAATGAATTATTATGGAGAAATATTTTGAACAATGAACACTTTTTCTTGCTTGCACCTAGGTAATACTATCTTGTGCATAATGGTTGAATTTATTATAGATCATCAAATTGGCTCTTTTTCAACAAAAGATAAGATGGTTCAAGTTCTGTGAATAGTATTAGGATATGTATTTAAAATTAGGATTAGTTCCCTTTAGTAATTTGATGTTGAATTATCAATTTGTAGATTATGACTTTAAACTAAATCAAGAAAGTGTTAAGAGAATTATTAAATGGAAATAGATAATAAATCACACCTAATTTGAATATAATTATACAACCATTTATTTTAAAAATAGGCCTATTTTTTTTCTTCTTGATTACAAGTATCTTGTTCTATCCTTTTCTTTGAGCATTATTTGTCCAAAAGCTTGATTGTAATACAATTGGATGTGACAAAATCAATATATGCCTTGATCTTTCACACTTTTAGATTATTTTTATGCATTTAAGTTGAATTCATTAGCTTATCATGCAATGCTTAAGAGATCCTTCAGAACATGCAAAGATGCATGCATGCAACTCTATATCTTTCAATCCATTTATATGTCAAGAAACATTTATGATAAAGAATACATTTCTCACCAAATATATTATATACATACCTAGAAAATCCATTGAGATCTAATTAGAACAATGACCTATAGATCTATTTCCATTAAAAATTATGCCATATGGTGGATGGTCAACCTTTATTTTTGTGGCAATGAAGTCAGTATTACCTAGATCAACGTTTGGATCCCCAAAAGTAAAGAGAGTGAGAACTTTAGGCTTAACATTTTTTGCTCCTTCGCTCCCTTTGCCTACACAAGGGAGAATGTAGAGAAGAAACATAACATGTTGACAACAACTATAATTCTACATTTTTGCAAATTTCTATTGTTTACCTTGGTTGTGAACTGGCCCTCAAACTTGAAATGAAGAATTTAAAGCATGTACGTTGTCTATAGCTGGATTGGTGGTAATATTTATGAAATTTATGGGCTATGGAACCTTCTATTGGTGTTATTGTAGGTATGGTCTAATTCCTCTACTAGCTAATCTACCAATACTTGTCCTTTTATTATCTTTTGATCAATATATATGATGTCAAACTTGCTAAGAATCATTACCCATTTTGTTAACCTCAAGTTTGTGTTGCTTTTCTTAGTAAGTACTTGAGAGGATCAATTTTTGCAATTAGATGTGTAGAATAAGCCAACATATAATGTCTAAAATTTTGGGAAGGAAATACTACTGCCAGACAAGCCTTCTGATTATGTAGCTCAAATCATAGGATACCAGAGCTTTTCTTATATAATAGATTGCTCATTCATGTTCTTGATCATCATGTTGTGCAAGCAATGCTCGCAAGGAAGAAATGGTAGCTGATATGTAGAACAAAAAATATTTTCCAAGAATAGGACTCATTAACACATGAGGATTTTCTAGGTACTCTTGATTTTTTGAAAGTTCCTCTCGCAATCCTCATTCCATTTGAATGTCACACCCTTATGTAGAGTCTTAATGAAGGCTTGTGCCTTGTTAGCTAGTTGTGAGATAAAGCTCCTTATTGATTGTAGCTTTTCTTACAATGTCCTCATTTGAGTGATATTTCATGGTGGTTGCATCTCCACTATTGCTTTCATTTTAGCTAAATCTATCTTGATTCCTCATGCTGAGATGATGTATCCTAGAAGTTTTCTGGAAGTAACCCCAAAAGTGTACTTCTTTGGATTGAGCCATAACTTGAATTGTTCCATTCTTGTGAAGATCTTATTCAGATTAGTGAGATGTACATCTCTAGTAGCAGATTTAGTGAATGTGTCATCCACATACTCTTCCATGTTCTTGTGCATCATATCATGAACGCTGGTCATCATTTCTCATCGATACATTATAGGTCAATATTTTTTAGGCTGAAAGGCATGACGTTCCAACATAAATTTCCCCATGCAAAAGTAAATATTATCTTTTCCTGGTCTTCAACAGTGATGCAAATTTGATTATATACATAGAATTTTGTCCATCAAGGAGTATATTTGGAACCCAACAGTAAGGTCCATAGTCATGTTTATATTTGGAAATGGGAAGTCATCTTTAGGATAAGATTTTTTCATATCTCTAAAGTCTATGCATATGCATATTGCTTTGTTATCTTTTGAGATAGGTACAATGTTGGAGATCCAACTAGCATAGTCTATGACTTGTATAAATGTATCCTTGAGTAACTTCTCGAGTTCTACCTTAACCAATAGTGCTATGCGATGATGCATTTTTATCAGTTTTTGTTTCACTAGTTTTATGCCTGGTGCAATGGATAAGTGGTGCATAATGAGATTTGTATCTAATCTAGGCATATCAGAATAGGACGATGCAAAATTGATCTTCTTCTCTCTAAAGAATTGAACAAATTTCTCATTTTCATCCTAGACAAAGATTGTGCAAGATGTATGATTTGTGGATCCTTTGGTGTACCCAAGTTCACTTGTTGTGTAAGATTAAGTACCGATGATCATTCTTGAAAATGTTTAGGGAGAATATCAAGTATCTCATCCACAAGCACCTTAGAGAGGTTTTCACCATTGGATATGTCTTTTATTTTTACTATTTTTGGATCTGACACTATCACATAGTGGTTTTCACCATCAGATCTCTTGTTCTTTTTATTTTTATTTTTGTGACTAAGATACTTGATATCTTCCACTGACATATTATCGCTCATTACACTAGTGGAAGAGGGAAGATGTTCAATAGTGTGAAGACAGTGCAAAAGGTCATGATCATTGGAGAAGGACAATAAGTTTATGGGCTCAAAAGTGTTACAGTCAATTAGCTTAGGGTAGACAAGAGGTAAGTAACCAATGAGCTCAAGAGAAAATACTATGGTATCACCATCATTGTTCATGGTTGTCGAAGATAGGTTGAGAAAGTTGTCTTCTCTAGAGTTGTTTTGAGCATGATTTGTTGAAGGATTGTTGGATGAGCTACAAAAGGGGTTCTACAAACCTAACTATCTCGATCTAGTCCCAAAATGAAGATTAAGATCTTGTTCAAAATTATCCCTTTTGTGAAGAAATCTCTGTAAGGGGACCATCATAATTGTAGATCATGAACCAGAGTCCCAATTGGTATTCTGAGGGAGAATTGTAGAAGGACTGTTACAAGGAGACTCTTCTTTTTCAGGTGCAACTTAAGTAGGAGGTATGATAATAGGTTCTATAGCTGGATGATGTGGATGATCCTATGGATCCTGTTGTGTATTGGAGCTTTCACCAATATCGAAAGTGAAAGTAGGAGCATATTTATGAATGACATCAACCTCTATATCTATTGTAGCATTAGATAGCTGGTCTCATTTGAGTACTCATGGGAATCAGTTTGACTAATGGAAGATCATCCCAGGTACTGATCTATGGTCATAGGAAATTCATCATTACGCTCTTGATTTGTAACGTGCCTCTCGATTTCATCTAGGTTGAGGTCAGTCATGTTAGATTGGTTGTCATGAGCATTAGCCACTTGATTAGGAACTTGGGTGTTTAGAGTTTGAGGACATTTTACATAATCCAAAATAGGTAAATATGGTAACCTAGGATGTCTTAATTCTCTATATGACTCAATTAATCAAGGTAAATCGAGGATATGTGCAATGCTGATAAGCTACCCCAAGTTAGGGTGTCTTTCCTCTATAGGATCTTCTTGGTTCAATTTAGCTTTTGATGATGTATTTGACTCATGTTGACTAGGATGTATCTCAGGTACAATTTCTTGGTCTATAGGTATATGTAACATTCTTTCATAAGTTTTGGGCACAGTGTCCTCATCCTCATCCTCATCATTGGAGTCTCCTGGTTTGGAAAATGTAGATGGTGGTGCAAATTTTTGTTCATAGTACCCTACTCCAATTTTGTCCCTAGGATTACAAAATTCAGCATGTAGGGGTTCAATAAGACCTTTGCCTTTTCCAAGAGGAATTTTTCCATCATATCCCATTTTCTACATGAGGTGATAACCTACACCATACTTCTCAGGAAAAATTTCAACATACTTCACTTCTTGTTCAACACCTTCACCTTTGTACAACCATTGTAAAACAAATTTCTCCTCACTTTCTTGCTCAAGAGGGATTTTTTCTTTGATTATACATGTTCCTTCATGAATTGTTCCCATAAGACCTAGGTGTAATATGAAGATTGATCATAGAGCATGGAGCATCCATCTTATATTCCCCCATTATGTTTCTTGTTATACTCAACTTCTTTTGAAAGGCATTTAGTGTCTCTTGTCTAGAGTTCTCAATTTCTTGGCTCCTCTAGGCTTCCTTATTGTGTGGAACCATGCTTTTAGTTTGTTTCACATTGTTGCAAGTATAATTTGGGTCTGCAAGAATTGTAACATTGATGCCATGGTGAGGAAATTTGATACATTTATGGTATATTAATGTGACTTCTTGCATTTCATAGATCCATGGGAAACCAAGAAGTATTTTGTATACGAGTGAAAGATCTAGGACTTGAGAAATAACATCTCAATGATTAGGAGCCACTTGGATGGGTAAGACCACCATACATTTAGAAGACTGTTCCTCTTCATCATATGCTTTGATTGTGATTTTTTGTCTGGGATCAATAACATGTTTTGAGAAACCAAGAGCCTTAACTGAGTTGAACGTGAAGATATTCAAACCCGCACCTCCATCTATCAAATGTGTTTTACCCTATACATATGTATGAAGACTTTGATATGGAGAGGATGGTTGTGAGGGTGACTGAAAAATTTATCATCTTCTTTTGAAAAGGTTAGATAATGTGGGGAAGCAAGATGACCGACCATGGACTGGAACTTGTGTATGTCTAGGTCCTTAGGAACATTAGCCGCTAAGAGGGCTTGATCGAGAATCTCCTAATGTGTAAGAGAGATTTTGAGAAATTCAAGAATTGATTTCTGATGTGACATGTACTGAAGTTGATCAACCATATTATAGTCACATGCTATAGATGATGGAGTGGTTTTGGACCCTTGGGTTATTGCATGTTTAGAAGAGGAGGAAGAACTTGCTCCTTGCAGAGCAACCTTATCCTGAGAGCTAGAGACTGCATTAGAAGATTCAGTCTAAGTCTTGCTCTCGATCTTGATGATGTTAATAGTATGATTAGAGGAATTGAGCATGTGGATCACATTGTCATTGTTAGAGTATGTGTATCCCACCTTGTTGTCTTTTATCTTAGATGATTCCCTTTTCATATTTAGGAAAAGGATCTTTAATGGCCTTATGATTAGTATTCTTCTGAGGGGGATCAACCATGATGGTCTCATTATCAATCAGATCCTATATGAAATACTTGAGCTTCATGCAGTCATTAGTTTTTTGGCCTTTATTATGATGGTAATCACAATAGTGATTATCATTCCACCACTTAGGATTAATCTCAAGATTGTAGGGTTTTGCGTTATCAGGAAATGCGATGATCTTATTAGTCAGAAGTGTCTTCAAGGATTTTTCAAGTGACTCTCCAAGAGGAGTGAAATATTGCTTAGGCCTAGGGATCCATGACCTATCTATGTTACTTTTTGGTTTAGATCCTAGTTAAGTTCTCTTGTTAGCTTTTGCTGCTTGAATGCCAATGGAGAGGTTGAAAGATGGCTCCTTAGGTTTTCTAGAGGTAGATGCGGATGTTGTACCTACAATTCCTTCATTGACAACATCCTTGGTCTTGGTACAAAACTTATTCTGATCCTTGTTATGTTGATTATTAGAAGAAGACGTATGTTCTTTATGTTGCAAGGTGATGTCTCCTTTTCAAATAAGGACATCTTCTATGTGAATAAAAGTCTCCACCAACTTGTAAAATGGGGTGTAAGTTTGCATTTACAATGCATAGTTCATTTCAAGAACCAAAGTATTTATAAATATATCAATCTTTTCAACCACAGGAATTTGACGGGGGTATCTAGCAAACATTCTTTGCCACTGCTGAAGGAATGTAACAAAGGGATCTCCAACATGTTGCTTTGCGTCTAAAAAATAAAGCAAGGTAACAATGTGAGAGATGTTATAAGAGTATTGTTGGATGAACTTATGAACAAGTTCATCAAAAGTCTTGATGCCAGGGGCAAGCGAGGTGAACCAACTCATGGCTTGGCCACCGAGACTTTGAGGAAAGAGTCTCATGAGGTAGCTTTGTTCATGCATGAACTCCATACTAAGTGCACAAAATTATCTCACATAATCTTGTGGATCTCTATTTCCATTGTATTTATCATACTTAGGGATCTCCACCTTAGATGGGAAGGGCGACATATAAAGGCCTTTGGAAAAAGGGAAAGGACAAATAGTTTCAAGTGAGTACTTGTTCAATGATTGGTCCTTTTCATTTTTTAGTTGGGAAAGATCGTATCACAAATATTAGAGTTATTTGATGAGAGTTGTGAGAGGAGAATCACTAGTACATTTCACCTAGTTTTTCTACCAACTTTTTCGACCATGAAACAAAAATATTTTGGTTGGTCGCATTATAGAAGGAAAACTTTTGTTTTTTTTTAATACATGCCTCGTGTTGGTCAAAATTTTGACTAACACTATGTTGGTCAAAATTTCGACCAACACGGGCATAACTTAAAGTAAAAAAAAAGGTTTGAAACTTCATTTCAGTGTGCACAAAGGAGGTAGAAGCTAATAGGGTTAAGAGTTGAACCAGAGGTATGTTGAATCGATTTCCAATAAGAATCAAATGCTATAAACTATGGATTTAGGTTAAATTCAAATTGATTTCCAATAAACTATGGATTTAGGTTAAATTCGAAATGTTATTTATTCAGTTTTTAAATATCCAAGTTCATGTTCGATGAATCTTGGCTTGAGTATTCATTATTGACAATTTTTTATGTGTTTATGTTTCGGTTCTATTGAAAGAACAAAATAGTAAGATAAATTGGGTTTCATGACTAAACCTGGTGTATTCAAAATTGATATTGTTTGCAATTTGCGATGGAGGGTTTGTCTAATAGAGACCCCAAGTATTAACTTTTGAAGGAGGGTGTTAGAGTAATAGATATATTTGACTTTATAATTAAATCATTTTGATTTAATTATTTATGTCCTCTATTATTCTATTTCACTTAAGCTTACTCCTTTTAGGTGAATAATAATTAATATTTATATTAATTATTATTCCTCAACCTAGCTTTGTGTGGCTTTAGGGTTTCCTTCCTTATAAGCTGCTTTTGTAATTATTTGTTTATTCTCTCTTAATACATTTTTGAGCTCTGACATTTTTGAGCACAAGAGGGTTTTGCTTTTTCCATATTTTTGCTTCATTCTTTGTGACAGGTTTATTGCATGCAGCTGGATCTTGGAGTTGAATCTGATATTTCATCAGTTTCTACATGGTATCAGCGCCATTCTGGTGCAGCTTGTTCGAAGTTTCCTGAAGCTGTGGATCAAGCTTTTTCAGTTCTGGTATTCTCTGTAGGATGTTATTTTTTGTTTTTTGGAGTACTTTGGGCAAAAATTGACCTCATGATTGCATCCAAAAGGCCCAAAAACCCCTATTTCCATATAAAATTTGACCTATTTGGCCTCCGGGGCTTCTGGGTGAATTTTTCAGCCTCCAAGGGTCGTACAGACACATTTTTCGAGAAAAAAAATTAAAAAAAAGAATTTTTTCTTATTTTATAATGCGCCACCATCGCGCCGCCACCGCACCATCGGTGCCCAGCCAGCGCGCCGCCTGCCACCCCGGAGTGCCACCGCGCCACTGGTGCCCAGCCATCGCGCCACCTGGAGTGACGCCCACCCACCGGCCACTGGCCCACCGCTGCCCAGCCCGGTCGCCACCCTAGCTTCGCCCAGCCTGCAGCAGGTGACGTCACCTCTTGTGACATCAGCTTTCCGGTAGGCGACGTCACCTTCACAGTGACTTTCTTATTTTTCGGCAACTAATTTTTTTTTCTAGTGATGATGTCATGCTGACATCAGTGACGGCTTGGTGATGATCATATGACCGTCAAACTTATACTTGTGACTGGTTTTTTCCAGTTAGCTTGCATTTTGGGGGTACCTAGGCATTTTTGCTCCTACAGGGCTCATACAGACTCAAAATTTGACATATGATATATCGTCGGAAAGGTCTTTCCGAGCCCATCGCTCTCGTATAGGTTTCACTTCTTGATTTTTCCATTTGATTGCTAGTTTTTGTAGTCAAAGTCTCTCCTTCTTTTGTGCTCCTGTTTTGCTTCTGGAACTCAGGTTTTTCTCTTGTTTCTTGTGCTTTCATAGTATTTTGTTGTGTACGGGGGATAGTATTATACTTTGTGGGGGGGTGCTCTTTACTTCCTATAATTTACTTCAGAAAGACCCTTCTACTTCTGTCTTCTTTCTCCCAATGGCGGACTCTTATGTCGCTCGCCTTACACCTCACAACTATCACACTTGGAAAGGGAAGATGACCAGATTGCTCATGGCAAAAGGGCTATGGTCATGCCTTGATGCGGCTCAGCCCATTCTATAGAGGCCTTATGAGGCTCTTATGCACAGAAATCAGATGGATGAGGCAATGGGCCTCATTGCAATGAATATCTCAGATGGGTTGTTGTTCCACCTGGATGGTCTGACCACACCCAAGGATATGTGGGACAAGTTTTCCACCTTGTTTTGCAATATGAATCAGTTCAAGGTTCTCCAGATAGATGCAGAGTTCACCTCCTTGGTACCTGACTCATTCACCAGGATTGAGGACTTCTTGATGAAGTTCAAGTCTCTTCGATCTATTTTATAGGTTGCTAGAAAGATGAAGTCAGATGATGAGTGTATCTTTTTGATACTCTCAAAGCTTCGTGGCCCTTATCAGATTTTCACTTCTACCTTCTACTCCACTATGGATGCACTGGGTGCACGACATGTTATGCCTTCTTTTGAGACCTTCTGTGACAGGTTAACTCATGAGCAGTCCAAGCTTAGTTAGATGGATTCTCTTATAGGTTCACAGTCATAGGCATTGCTTGCCAAGACATCTCAGGATACACAAAAGCAGAAGCTGAAGCAAACATTTGATTCCTCTTCTCAGCACACTATTGGCCCACCATCTTCTTCTAAGAAGGAGAAACAGAAGACTGAGAGCCCTACATGTTCCTATTGTCAGAAGGGAACACATGATGAGTCACTTTGCTATTAGAAGAAGTTTGATGGTTATGAGAAATAGATAGCGGATTTGCAAGCTCTTCTTCAGAAGAGAAATCTTTCCTCTCCATCCTCTTCTGGCTCACAGGGGTCTACTTTTCAGTCTTCCTCTATCTATTCTACAGCTAGACAAGATCTTGGAAAGGGTCATGCACTATAGGCTTCTGTTGCATCCCCTTCACAGGTCCCTTGGATACTGGATTCAGGTGCTTCTCACCATATGGCATCTTCTTGGGAGCTCTTCTTTTCTTTTGAGGCTTCTCCTATTCCCCATATTATCATTGGGAATAACACTGTTATGAAAGTCTATGGGAAAGGCACTGTATGCATTCAGGATGGCACATTCAATGATGTGTTATATGTTCCATCTCTGTCTGCAAACCTTCTCTCGGTTTATCAGATTACTCATAGTGGGTTAGGGAAGATAGTTGAGTTCGCTCCAGATTTAGTTTTCATCCGAGATAGTATGATAGGAGGTATTGTTGCTATAGGGATAGTTGATCATTCCACCCGTCTCTACACCTTCTCTCACTTTGGTCCACCATCTCCATTGTCGGAGCACAACTCTTCTCTTTCACGAGAGCATCATGTGGTGCAGTCAGGTCGCTTGAACCTTTGTGTTGTTCCTGAGACCAGTGTTGTGACTGCCACACCACATCCTAAGGCATACTTTTCTCTTCAGCAGAGTTCTTCTTCAACACTGCTTGACCCTCCAGCTCCATTCATCAAGCCACCAGGTGCGGTTGTTGAGGATTCTATAGAGGACATTCATCTCCTCTTTGATGACAGTGTTAGCACACCTGTCATACCACTTACATTGGGGATTCCCTTTCAGGATCCTCATGTCTACTCCTTTGAGCATCAGCTCGGCCTTCCAGTGACACCTCAGCTTTCGAGGTTCCCTCTACAGTGTCCACTGACTTTCACTCCTCTACATTGGAGTCACAATGGTTTGTTCATTGATCCAGGGGTTCTTTCATTTCGGGGGGGCTTTGGAGCCTCGACCCTCTCTCACAGGGGGGGTTGGTAGCATGCATTGTACTTATGGCTTTGAGAGAGTCTCTTGAAGTCATTCTTTTTGTATTTTCTTGCTTTTACATCTCTTTTTGGAGAGGAGTTTTTCCCACTGGGTTTTCTCCTTTACTCCGGTTTATAGAGATTTCCTTGTACTGGGTACCTGATCAGGCCTTGTTGCCGGGACCCATTTTTTTTGCTTTCTTAGCTTTGCTAGGTTAGCTTCCTCCTGAGCTACGCTTAAGGGGGGGGTGTTAGAGTAATAGATATATTTGACTTTATAATTAAATCATTTCGATTTAATTATTTATGTCCTCTATTATTCTATTTCACTTAAGCTTACCCCTTTTAGGTGAATAATAATTAATATTTATATTAATTATTATTCCTCAACCTAGCTTTGTGTGGCTTTAGGGTTTCCTTCCTTATAAGCTGCTTTTGTAATTATTCATTTATTCTCTCTTAATACATTTTTGAGCTCTGACATTTTTGAGCACAAGAGGGTTTTGCTTTTTCCATATTTTTGCTTCATTCTTTGTGACAGGTTTATTGCATGCAGCTGGATCTTGGAGTTGAATTTGATATTTCATTAGTTTCTACAAGTTTGTCTGATAGAGACCATTTTAGGCATCATTGGATTGATCTAAGTACATGGGATTGGTTATTAAGCCCGTTCCAGCTGCAAGGGAGAGGCTAGATCACCGAAACACCCTAGACTTTAGACTAGAATTGAGATTTTGAGAATATTGGAGTCACACATTCTATAGACTTTAGGCTAGAATTGAGATTTTTTCAAGCTTCTTTTGTTGTGAAAATTGGGGTCTGGGTTATCTTTCATCTTTGTGTTTGTAAAAGTTGATTTTGGGCTTGGAGTTAAAATTTAAGGCTAATTGATGATTTTGTTCAATACTCACATTTTAGCTATTGAGATTAGTGCTTGCTTCTTATTCTAGAACTCTTCATGGTTCATATTCGAGAATGTTTATGGGTTTTATTTGTTTATTTTTCTAGTCTTTAAACATTTTGTGAATATTGTAGATAATTATTTCAAGATTACGGGTTTCAGGTTAGAAATTCCTTGACTATATTTAGAGGTCTTTATTAATTATTCTCCAAAGTTTTAAATGCTCTAGCTGTGGGTTTCATTTCATTGTTCTTATATTCAAGGGTTTTCTTTACTTTCCTATTTCAATAGACTGGTGTAGTGTTGACTTTCAGGAGATTCTCATATTCATCAAGGAAGTTTTGATGTCCCTCATTGTACTTCCAGTTTTGATTAGTTATTTATAATATCTAGATTCTACAAGGTAACACACAGGTGAAAAGGGTAGATATAATGAACATCAATCATTGACATATCACAAGAGCAGTAGATATATTATAAAAATATCAAAGCATAATGATAAGATCAAGATAGTGATACATGAGGGAACAATGATTGAATGACATGATATTAGGGAGTAAATATTGCTGGAAATAGTGCCAATGGAGTAATGCAAAAAATACAACCCTGACAGTCAAAGTCAGAAGCATCATAAAGAATGGATAAATTTAGAGAGTAGTGACAGAAGTATGATTGTCAAATTACAGTCACAAAACAAAGTAAAGGCAATAGAAAAAGCACCAAATAATAGTCATTAAAGTAGCAAACAATGATTGAGGATCAAGATTAGAAATGATTGTTAAATACCTCAAATGTAGTAATATGCCATGCTATGCCAGTGCCATTGCAGAGTGGTGATAGTAATGTCCAATTTCAGATAACATGAATGTCTAAATAGTGGTCAAGGCATGTCTATGAATGGTAAAACAATCATAATCTGGAGAAGTCACAAAAAACAAAAAAAGCATGATGAATAAGATGAAAAATCGAAGATAGGGTATAGTCATAAGAGTGTTTTCAAAGAGAGTCATGATAATAGTAGTCCTAAGCATCCATTAGAAGATAGGTTACTAGTTCATGTCTTTCTTTGACTGTATTGCAAGTTGTGATTCTCTAGTTGGGACAGTCATCACACTATTCCCCTAAGCACTATGGCTTTGCCTTCTCATCCACAAGAAACTCTAACATCATTCTAAACTCTTCTATACTCTGCCCATATCCATTCCAATCCATTGATCCAATCCATTCATACTTTTCTCATTGACCTTTCCATCATCCATCATTACCAAACTTCTCATTTTTTAGTATTGTCCTTTGCATAATGTTGTCTTGGATGAATGTCCTTTAGTGGACTGTCACCTTATCCTCCATACTGTTAGTGAGTCATGCTACTGAGCCTCTATAATCTTTCATGTACTTCTTGCAAAAACTTGACTTGCTATCTACTCTCCTTTAATCTTCCATCAAGAACTACTGCATGCTCATTGTTGTTTGGCATGACTATCATGGGATGATTGTCCTCATTGTGATGTTTCTTGTGGCTATACTTGGATTGTTGGTTGTCTTTAGCTATCTTCAAAATTTTACCTTCATGGTTAACTAAAAATCCTTTGAGATCAATGTTCTTTTGACACCAACTTGTTTAACATTGACTATTATACCTATTAGTTCATCATTCCCTTGGCCTAGTTTGATTTGTTCAACTCCAACAACATTTGTGATTGTCACATGATGATTTAGATTATCTTCCATTTTAGCCTTTTAAATTCTTCATAGGACTGACTGTTCTATGGTTTTCCTTTTCTATTTCTATATGGCAACCATTATCAACATGCCATCCAACATTTTCAAAGGCCATTCTTGTCTTTCTTGTAAGCTTTTATAGACTGTTTCTACACAACCTTAATGTTTGGACTTACAATTGTCCACTATTTTCTTAGGCAAGAGTGTCACTTCAACATGAAGGCTGTCATAATTTTATTTTAGCACTGTCCACTAATATTTATGGGACTTGAATTTCCATCTATTGGACTATCATTTATGTTCACCATCCTTTTATAGACTAAATTTCTCAAAAATAATGACAAATGCCAAGGCAAAAAGGCAGTAAAATATTGTGCTTTTGCACTTCATGGATTGTCTCTCCTCACAAGACCCTGCAAAACATTTTTATAATAATCTTGATTTCAATGCACAAAGTAATGCCAAGAGAACAAATTATTAATCAACAAATATAGTCTATGACAAAAAAGATGTATTGTCTTGCATATATTGAAATCTTTTTATAGGTCACAACAACAACTTTAGAAGCTGGACCAAAAAGTTTATGCCCTCTGCATGTGGACTATCAAAACAAACTGTGTTTCTAGCTTTTCACAGTCTTCTTGAAGGCACAAGACTATAAATCCCTACCATTATGAATCAATAAGCTTAATTTTTTCAACACCTATCATGGTCAAATGTTATTTCACCTGACTATTCACCTCAACAGGGTACCACAATCATGTTTTCTTAAGTATTTATTGTCTTTTGATAAGACCCTCAAATGAAATCTGGTGTATAGACTAGTGAGCATTAATAAAATAAACTTCTCTATCTCTGCAAAATTCATTCATTTTCTTTTTGAAGCTTCAAGGTGATTGGTTTGATGTGTCAATAAATAAATTTTTCTATTCAAATTAATTGTTTTGAATGAGTTTATCTCTTCACTGAATTGATGTTGCGCCAGTTGTATATCAGACATTTTTCCTTAACTATTCATGTCACCACAGTAAGAATTTAGGAGAATGGGAGTCATTCCATGAACGTAGAGGCCTAACATTCATGGAATGACATTGTTTAACTTGTATTATATGTCTCTAACCATGCACATGCAGATCCAAGCAAGATTTAGGTGATCACGAACCAGAACAGTGAGACAAGGCATTGAAGATGAATGCTAAAATATAGCAGTGAGTATTCTGCCCAAAAAAGGGATAAATTTTATGATTGGGATCACCTTAGGAGGTTGAATTGAATGTGAATCCATCATCAATTTGTTGCAGGAGTGTGTAGAACTAGGAGATTGAAGAAGCCCTAAAAACTAGGGTTTGGAGTCAAAATTTGGGGATTTTGTAATTGCAGAGCACTGGAGTCTAATTCCTTCAGGATTTGAGCAATTGAAGACATAAACCCATACTTTCCAAGAGTTGGGGTTGATAGGAGGTCATTGAGTGGTACTTCCTTTGTTAAATTGAGCATTTTTCATGCATTGAAACAGGGTACATGTCATGTTTAATAGTATTGGTCCAAAGTAACAATATGAAAGTTTTTGCTATGTTGTAGAACTCTGTAAAGGCTATCTATAAATGTCATTACCTTATCAAGAGTTTTGAGAAAAGGTTAAGTTATTTCAGTATCAAGACTGCTGCAAGGTTATTAGATAGTCTTTTAGGCTTTTGGTTCAGTTTGAGGAAGTTTTATGAATTGGGAAATGGGAATTGAAATCAGAGCCCTAGAATTCCTTGAATCCAAGTAATTGGGAGTCTATAAAACCAAAATCATCATTTAGGAGTGTTGTGGAAGGCCTTGACAAGTCAGATCCTTGAAGCATGTTTTCTTAAGTATTTATTGTCTTTTGATAAGACCCTCAAATTCAACCTGTCACACTAGCTACTGACTGTCAAAGAACCTGCCTTCATTGCATGAATATCATTCTCTTCATGAGTGTATCATTTAGTGACTTGATTTTTAGTTCTTAGTTCATGATTGATCTCTCTTATAACCCCTATTGAGCCATAGTGTCCTTTGCATCCAATCTTTACTTCAAGCTATCATGAAACTAATTTCATGGATTTCTATCCTAGCTCAGCATTATTTCTTCATATTCTTTTCTTCTTGGCTGCCTTTCCTTTTTGGGCTCCTTCATGCATTGTCTCTTGTCTATGTAAAGCATTTGTTAAGCAAAGTGTTCTTCATAGCATCTTTTGAGACAATCAATCTCACTACTTTTCCATTGCAGACCAAGATTGTTTTGAGACAATCAATCTTTGTAGCAATATGAATACTCGGTAATAGTGATTGCATACTTCGAGAATCAATAAATTCATCTATCCATGATAGTGAATGGACCTCTTCTAAATATTTTTGTGTTGAAAGTGTTTCTACCAAACATGGAAACCTAGGTGAACATAGAGATAATGCTTGAAAATCAAAGAGGATTGTAGGAAAACATGAAAGACATGATGAAATTAGGAACCTTGCCAAATATTGATGGATAACCCTATTTAAAGATAGCTGCCCCTATTGATATAACAAAGACTTTAAACTAAACCTGCTGCTATTAATCCAACTCAACCAAGTTTTGGAAGGAAACAACATGAAGGATGAAGAAAGAACAGAAGGAAATTGATCAATGAAATGCCTGCATAAAAACTTGATTCTTTTTAATTATAATTCTAATCTAACTCTTGGTTAGGTGGAAGTAAGAGATGCTTAGTTTCAATCCTATGCACTATGAAAATTTAAACTATAATTAGTTTGTGAAAAAATTATAATACAAGTGTTTCTATCCAAGCATAGGCACACTACACATCATGGAAAGCAATTGTGTAATGATGCATGTCATGAAAGTCATAGCCTAGTTACTGAACTCACAAAGTACAAGAAAATTTCACCTCAATGGTTAGGCAGGTTAGTCCCAGTCTCTACCATGTTAATGTCATTAAAAAAAAACAAAAAATTAACTTTGGAAAGTTACCATGTTAATGTCATTAAAAAAATACAAAAAATTAAGGCCTACGAGATTTTATGATAATGTTCTATTTGAAATAGGGTGCTCAAGTTAACAATGAAATAAAAAAATCCATGCTTGTATTCATATGATTAGGAGAGGTTTCTTTGTGTTTTCATTACTTAAGAACAACCTATATATGGAGGTAAGGAGTCCTACAATGTTATTCAGTTTCCCTAGTTATTTACCTGATTTTATTTATTTAAATCTACTCTTTACAACTATTTTTCTATCTATACACCCTCTATTGCTATTGTAATGGAAAAGCATCAGAACCATCCATTTCTAAACTTTGATTTGGTATGATAAATGTCCCTTTGCGTTGAGAAAATTATAGTTGAGAAAATGGTTGTTCAGTAACGATTTGTATTTGCAGGTTGCAAACAAATCATCCTTCTTCCACCAACGAGTCATTCCATTCAAGAAAGACCATGTCTGACGATATCAACGCACAAAAAAATAGGGAGACAATTGCTAGACTGTGGTCTAACTTAAAAATAAAAGGTGATGGAAAATGTTATTTTCCTTGCAAAATTTGTAAGGGTTTAAAGACTCGAAGATATCTAATCAAAACAACTGAGGAACATTGTAGGCAACATGGTCACATTGAAGGGGGAAATGAATTTCATCCATTGGTATGTATTTTAATAATTTATAAAATACATAAGACAAGATTTGATGATGACATCATGGTCATGGTTAATATAAGGTCATCATTTTCATATAGGTCAACCTCCCTGAGTTTCATGTTATGGACCATGACAATCCAGAGAGTGTGGATTTCCAAATGAGGGAACATGGAGGTGTGAATATAGAAGTAGAAGGTAATGATCCCATGGAAGAAGACCATGATGATGAAGAAGATCATGATGATCAAGATAATCACAATGATCAAGATGATGATGATGATGATGATGATGATGATGATGATGATGTTGATGCAGACCTTGATGTACCTATACTTGAGAAGGCACACGAGCCCCTATATGAAGGCTTCGAAACAACTCTTCTTGTCGCTATATTATTGTTGGTGAATTTGAAGGTTATGAATGGTTTATCCAACGTAGCAATGACACATGTTAAGGCATGCCATATTTTTTTATTATTTTAGTCGTAATTCCCTTATAATTAACATTGGGTGAATCATGTAGCAATTAATATTATTTAAATTAAAAAATTATATTTTTGGTCGTAGGTTGATAGGTGAGTGTTTGTTACCACCAACAAACATTCTACCTTGCTCGTATCGAGAATTATCTACCATTATGAAAGATATTGGAATGGAGTATCAAACAATACATGCATGTCCGAACGATCATATTATATATCATAAACATCATGAATTTTCAATAGAATGCCCTATTTGTCATATTAGTAGATATCAATCAGATCGAATAACAAAAAAGGTGCCTCGTAAGGTTCTTCAACATATTCCCATTATTCCATGTCTGCAATGATTATTCAGGTGCAATAGCTTGGCACAATTTATGGATTACCATGCACACAATAGAAGTCAAGATGACATTATGTGAATGCCTGCGGATGGTTTGACATTTAAGGAAATAGAGGAAAAATGGCCAAACTTTAAAGAAGAACCTCATAATCTCAAGCTTTCATTGACAGCGGACGATGTCAATTCATTTGGAGAGATGAGATCTACTTACTTGGTGTGGCCTATTTTTGTTATCAACAATAACATTCCTCCTTGGTTGTCCATAAAGAGGGAGCACATAATGTTGACACTGATTGTTCCAGGTATTTTTTGATTTAATGGCCATCTATATTAATTTATTATAAATAATCCATCAAAATGGTCATAATAATTATATAATATTTTTGTTCATTCAACTAGGTAAGTACCAAGTTAAAGATATCAATGTATATATTGAGCCCCTTATCGATGAGTTGATGGTGTTATGGAATAGGGTCACTATGTATGACATCTCTAGACCAATATGACAAAAACAATTTCAATTCCATGCACTGCTTGTATGGATAATACATGATGCCCTTGAGTTAACACATTTTTGTGGTATGTTATCTTTTTAACACCTCTTTTTTGGTATGTTATAGTGCTAACACAAAGTTAACATATTTAATCCAATTATACACAATCTTGTAGGTCTTTAGACAAAGGGAAAATTTGCATGTCTAGTTTGTGGTCCAAAGATGAAATCTTGTCATTTAAAAAGTTTAAGAAAATAGGTGTTCGATGAGAATAGACACTTTCTCCACATAAATCATAAGTATCAAATTATCGAAAAACATCTTTTCAATGGGGAAAAAGAGACTACATCAAAGCCACAGAGAATGACACCTTGCCTATGGAAGTTGGCATACAATAAAATAAATCATCGAGGTAATGTCATTACATCTGATGGTTTTTGTTTCAAATTTATATTTTGATATTGTGTTTTGCTTACTGATGATGTAATTGATGCTTGTGAAGGTCGTCAAGGCATCAATGACCAACTTCTAAAAGGACTAAAAATTTATCCTACGCAATTTACTAGGTTGTCGTACTATGAGAAACTCCCAATCATGCATTTGTTTGATCCTATGCATATTGGAAAGAATGTAATAGAGACATTATGAAAAATCTTGGATGGAAGGCGTGATAAAGACCAAATTGTCAAAATTTTTAATGACATTGAAGAATCTAACCATGCAATGAAAAATGTCATTTGATCAAATAACAATGGAGACTAGATTGATACAAGTGCCCTTAGTTGGTTATTGTCGGAGTAGCAGAGCAATGCTATAAAAGAAGTCATAAAAAAATATGATTTCCCACAGGATTTGTTGCGAACATAAATGATCTCATATAAAAAAAAGTGAATTTGGGCTAGGGATGAAAACACACGATTGACATACATTTATTAAGGTAATTTATGTTATTTTGTATTCCCTATATATTTGTATACTGCATGTAGTTTTCATTGCATTCTTTTATAAAATATTGACAAGATCATTTTATAAATATTGCAGTACATTCTACCTCTATCTCTCCCACACCACTTTGCCAACAGTGTCAAACAAGTTATATATGATCTTGAAAAATACATGAGTTGGTTGTCATCTAAAGAAATCAATAAAGAAGATATAAAATATTGGAAGAGAAAAATTCTTCTTCTTATGTGTGAAATGCAAAAGTGTCTACCTTCAAATTTTTTCAATGCACAAGAACACTACCTCATACTTCAAGTTGAGGAGATTGAATTATGTGGACTTATACCAACTAGGTCAATGTGGATGGTTGAGAGACATTTGAAATTTTTGAAAGGCTTGGTTCGAGAGAGAGCACATCCTGAGGGTTTTATGGTGGAGAGATATATGGTATACTAGACCATAGTGTACATTAGTGAATATCTTCCTAAGTTTGCAGCAAAGATCCACGTAGATCATATTTGAGATCCCAACTCCATTAAAAAATTCGAAGGGGAGTACTTGATGGGCAAAGGTAGATTAAAGAAAGTGAGAGATAAATCTAAGATGTTATTGTAGTTAATTAATTCTTATAAATCTTCAATATAAGTTATTTATAATTGGTGTATTTTTTTTTATACAGTTGGTCGAGAGTGGGATGCAATAGATTTGTATATTGCGAACAATCTTGATTGGATGATGGTATGGATTGAATGATGTCAACAAAATGGTTGCTCATTAACATGGGAAGGTATTGCTTCATTGGTTAGAGAAGCTCATCGTAATGAAGATTCTAATGTTACGCCAATGGTAATTGATCTAGCACATGGTTTAAGAGGTGGAGAGGTACATACAAATTTATTAATGATCATGACTCGTATGTTTCGTATCAACTCACGATGCAAATAATTTACACACGCTTGAAAAATTGTAGGTCAAGCACCAAAAAGCTATGTACTATCATGGCCACAAATTTCACATAAAAAAGTTGGATGACAAAGAAAACTTATGATTCTAGGATAATTGCAGTTTTTGAGGTCACCAATATATCATCTAGAAATGACATACATCCTCAACAATCTCAAAATCGATACTATGACATCTTGGATGATATAATTGAGTGTGACTTTAACTCCTTCAAAGTAGTTCTATTTGTCGTCAAATGGTACAGGCTACGATTGAATCAAAATGATCCAGATAGAACTATTATGCAACATGATAATGAATTTACAATGATTAATACAAGGTCATTTGAGCCAGTTGAAGATGAGCCCTATGTTCTTCCAAGCTAATGTCAACAAGTGTTTTACTCAGAGGTTCCACATAAACAGGGTTGGTCATTTGTTGTTAGACATGATCCAAGAGGAAGGCCGATAAAGTATATGTAGACACCGAAAAATCCTTCAGAAAATAAATTATTTTTATTTTCTGAAAATCTTTGATGACATCATCATTTATTAATTAATTAATTATTATATTAATTAATTTATTTTTATGGCATTAAATCCCTCTCTCTTAATTAAAAATCTTTAATTAAGGAATCTAGCCTAAAAATGTCATTTTGACATTATCCCTAATTTATTAATTATTTAATTAATAAATTGACCAAAAAACTTCAAAAATAAATAAATTTATTTTTAATTTATTTTTTATCCCAAACTTGGCCAATTTCCTTAAGACCACTAACCTCTTCCAAAATCTTCTAATCCCTTCTTAATTTCGATTAAAAGGCTAATCCCATCTTTTCTAACCCTAATCCCAAGGTTAAATATTTAATTAAGGTTAAATATTTAATTTTCATATTTATTGAAAATATTTTAATAAATATTCCTAAAACTTAAGCTTTTGGAATGAATAACTTTTATTCCATGAAACTAAGGAGAAATCTAGACTCTTCTAGAATCTTCTCAAATCCACCCTCTTCACCCATCCTAATCCTTTTTTTGTCCTAATCTAATCCTAATCCTACCCTTAAACCTTTGTGCAATCCTAACCAAGCTTAAGACTTTCCTAAACCAAAGCAAAGTCTTTCCTTCCAAATATCTCAACCACAAAGCATTTATTGCTTCCCCAAAGTCTTCAAAGCCTCTTAAAGCCCATTCATTTCTCTTACAAGCATTTATTTGGAGAGTTATGAGCTTGGAGCCCCCTTTGTTGACTCCTCTTTGCCCTTCCCTTCATCCACTCACCTTGTGACATGTGTCACTTCCTGATTGGCTGAGAACTAGCACAATCCATGTGCTTCCTTTTGAGTGAATCTTGGCCTCTCTTAAGGATTTCAATCCTGGCCATTCATTCCTCCTACCCCAAGCCTTTAGAAATCCTATAAATACCCTCACTTCCTAAGACAAATCATCTTTCAACTCTCAAACTCAATAGCAAAGTTATAATGTCATTTTCATTCTAGCATAAGCATAAACTCATCATTTTAGATCATTTGCAAGCTTAAATCACATCTAAATTAGTTTTATTGGATTAACATAGATTCATTTCTTGTTTAATCTATCTTAGTTCATCTTTTAGCTTTGCATATTGTGTGTTCTTGAGGCCTTTTGAGGCAAAATAGGTTCCTCATACCTATTTTGTGTCATTTTAGGTCTTCTTGATCCTCAAATCATCCTATTTTGCATGCTCCAAGTGCTTGAGTTTGCACACCCACATCCATCTATATCTAAGCATATCAAACGGTGCATGGGCGCATCCGTTTTAGGCTTAAACTGAGGTGGCTTTGATTTTAGTTTTGTTTACCATTAAATTTGATTTGACTATATGCTATGACGTTTGTTTGTCTTTGGCCTTCAAAACAGGTTTAGGTGCATGCTCAAATCCTAGTCTACATTCTGGCACGCTTGGTGGGACTCAAACCATAATCATTTTGATGAAATTATACTTTATATGCTTGTATTTTGCAGGAAATAAAAGAAATGTCACCTTCAAACAAAGAAATGTCGCCTTCATCAAAAGAAATGTCGCCTACAAAGAATTTAGTCATGCCTTCATGCAATTAAATCACGCCTTTGAGGAAAGAAATGACGCCTATGAGCTCTGTTTTCACGCCTGCATAACTGAGATTTTTCTGTTGTCGATAACTTCTGTTACGTCCCAGAATTCTTCTTCTGTTGCCTGCATATAAAGAAATCACGCCTCTGACAAAAGAAATCACGCCTGTGGTTTTTTATCTGTCGCCTTTTTAGGTACAGAATGTCACCTGTAAGAATTAAATGTCACCTCTGAACTTTCCAGCGTCGCCTATAAGCTGGAGAGTGTCACTTTTTGGTTTTTTTGTCTTGAGGTTCTGGGGACTGGTTTTTGTTTATTTCTTTTATTACAGCAAAGGTCAAACTCAATCTCGAATGAAACTAAAGGAATGAACTTAGGTCCTAAGTGTCATTGTCAATTTGAAAATCAAACCAAATCTCGAATGCACTAAAGGAACAAACAACTCTATTCCCTCATCTGTTTCAGATTTCAAAGCAAGCAAACAAATTCAATCTTGAGTGATCTAAGGGATAGAACAAAGCTTTTTCAAAGTTCTTAAATCAACTCGCTAATCAAATCTTGAATGCACAAAAGGAAAGAACTTGCAAACGTTCAATTCATTTACATTTTGAGGAAAGGAACAAATCAAAATCTAATCACGAGTGTCTTCATTTCAAAGTTCAAACATCACTTAATCAAATTTGGGAAAATGAACAAAATCTGCTTGATGTGCATGTAGGAGTTTTTCAATTCTTGCATAATCCTTGTTAGAGTAAGCAACGTGGAACATTTGAACTTGGACAAGTTCACCTGTTCTGCTTTTAGCGAGGCCTGTCCAAGGAGAAGCGCTTCCTCCTCGGAGAACGACCTCAAACTGGTATCCCCCCCGGCCGGTATACAAATAAGTGAATGCCAAAAGAATCACTTATATCTCCTAATCGCTGGGCGTTCGTGCCAAACACGTGTTTGGGGATGGTAAACATTCCTCTCCCCCAGCATAATTGGCAAGGCTCTTAAGTGAGTCACGGATGATCAGCAAAATCGGGTATGGAGACACCACGGAACTATTAAAAACCTGATAAAATAGAGGCTACCCTATCTACATCCGAAAGTATCAAAATCTTTGTGCAAGGACCGATTCCAAGTGGTTTACCGGGTCGCCTCAAGATTACTCACCATTTGTATTCCTTTCTGGGGGATACCAAGCTGTGGGCAAGCGATTTTGATACTCACCTTCCTTAGGTAGATCTGTTTGAAGTGCTTGACAGTCAAAGACTCCGTGAAAACACTTGTTGAAACATACACTTTCAAAGCTTTGTCAGAGTCAGTTGTCTTTGTTTGTATCCCGCAGGGTTGCTTTGTCCCTTGCGGAGATTGCTTTGACTTTAACTTTTGCCATTGGAAACCTTTGCCTCAAAATCAGAAGCCTCTTTTCCAAGAGATGCCCAGCAAGAACAAACATCCTAAAGCAAAGTTGCCCAAATCCCAAGCCTATCAAGAGCGAAAAGTTATCAAGAAGAACACCAAGACCTATCAATCTATTATCCAAGCAACCCAAGCAGAGGAGAAGTCCCAAACCAGACTTGAGAACATTGCCCATAACGCCCGCATCAAACAGTTCACCTTCCATTTCCGAGTTAACCATCACTTTGTCAACCTTGAGCCAGAAGATTAGCCAAAAATCCTTGTTCATGTCTTGTTCCATCTTCAGATCTTGAAATCTTGTCTCAAACAGTCTTGCATCTTGGTTTCATCCTAGTTTCACCCTTTGCATCAGCATCAAAACCTTAGTTGCATTTCAAAACATCATAAAGTTGCATTTGCATTCATCTTCCTACCAGCATTCTAGAATCATTCCTTGTCATCTGCATTGTCCCTTTAGATAGAGCATTTGTCCCTTCACCCTTCAATACCTTTTCCACCAGCATCCCCCCCATCAGCTTTCCATATCTTTCCAGCAGATCCATCATCTTTTGTTCCAAATCCAGAGTTCCACCAACACTTAGTGTTCTACCTTTTGAGTTGTTCCTATCCTATATCCAAGATCAGAGACCATCATCCTCTTTTTGACACAACGTGTTGTCATAAAGAAATCAAACCTTGTCCTTGCATAGCCATCATCTCGAGCAAGAGATTGGAGTGTATTGATAAGAAACTAGTTGACCGAAGATCATCAGTCTATCTTAGGTTGACCCCATCATATCTCTGATCCTCCATTTGGGAAAAACAACAGCTCATTTGTTGACCACTCAGTAATCTTTCACCAGCTTTCCACCAGCAACCTGTCTTTCCTCCACTGTCTTGATCCATATCAGTTCCATCCAGCTTCCATCATCGCCATCTTGATCCCTATCTTTGCATTGCATTCTAGAAAGTCATCATCTTTAGAAATTCATCAACTTTGCATCCATCAACATCTTTTAGCCAAACATCTTGCATACATTTAGCACTTGCATCTCCATGCCTGTTGAGACCAGATCTCGGAAAAGAAGAAGCATGAATCCTTATCCACCAATAACCTCATCCGATCCCAACCTTTTCACCAATGCCATGATGACCTACAATCTCCAGATCCAAGCCAGTAACCCATGTGAAGATCCAAACATCCCTTCATCCCCGTTGGCAATCCAAGCATTTGCAAATCCTCCAGAAAGCCCACCAGCGACCAATGCCCTTGTACCGCAACATCAGTAAAGCACGTTTTCTCACTACCTGCCAGAAAGTACCTCCATCCCACCATCTCTCTATCCACGCATCCCCATCAAAACAATCCAAGTTCAAGCACAAGCATATTCTCCGTTCCCCGATCCTATCATACAAACACCCCAAGAGCTTTCCACCATTCCCTTTTTCTTGCAAGGAAGCCTCGCCAGTCCCACAACACAAGCTGCAGCACCATCCGCTCCATCTCATACCCCTTTTGCTTCATCATCTGCTATGGCTGCCCAAGCCCAAAACCAACACTTAAACCAAAGTCAGCTTCCACCTCTCACGCAAGCTTTTACAACAAAAGCTTTGCCACCATCCGCAAGTCAAGCAACGCCTTTCACCATCAAAGGAGCACCGTCACCCTTCACCCCCTAAGCACCCGTACCTTCTTCTTTGGGGTTAGCGCAATCGCTCCCCATTCCAACCTCATCTTTCTCTTGGGTGTTTTCTTCATTTTCCTCCTCACAAGCATCCGCTCAACCACAACTTCAACAAGCTCCTTTCTCTCGACCATCATTCGTGTCCCAAGCTCCCGTTGCTCCTACCATTCCATCATCCACTGCAGTGCACCCTAACACAAGCTCTCAGTGGGGCCTTACACAAGAAAAAATGAAGGCATGGGGGATCCCATCTCAATCCCCTACATCTATGGTTGCAAATCAACAAATCGCCTTCGTCCAAGCAGCACAGCAGCAACTACCCCAAACACCGCCAGCTTCAAGTTATTCGTCCCAAATCCCAAATACCTTCCAGCAAGTTCCACCACCTCAACAGCCAACTTTCCCCAGCTATCTTACCCCATCACCCTTTGCTTCTAGCTTTCCCACATCTGTTCCACCTCTAAGTAACGCAGGCATGCACCCAGCTTATATCAGCCAAACCCAAAGCCAACCTCAGCAACTACCACCATCATACCCGCAAGCAGCATCGTTCCAACATCCTCCCCCACAGCAACCACATGTCCCCTTTCAACAAACGCCCATCATTCCTCCACAATAGCAAGTCTCTTGCTATCAGCCTCAGCAACAAATCCCTATCATCCCCCAGCAACAACAAGTTCCCACCCATCAGTTACAACAGCAAGTTCAAAATGTCCAATATCAGCAAGCAGTCCCACAACAACCACCAGTTCAACAACAGCAAGCAGCCCAACAACATCAAGTGATTTCATATCATTTACCACAATATCCCCCTATGCCACACCAGCAATATCCCCAGCAACCATTGCCCCAAAATCAGTTCCAAACCATTTATCCACAGCAAGCGCCATATCCAGTTCCACAGCTTCCATCACAAGCAGAAGTCCCAGTTCCCTCGCCACTCAATGCTGAGTGGGAAGCAATGAAAAATGCTCTAAAGGAGCTACAAAGTGGAACAGAGAATAAAACATACAAGTTCGAAGAGGTGTGCTCATATCCCTTCGATTGGTCCATAGCAACTATCCCTTTCCCCAAGCACTTTGAGATGCCCAAGTTTGACAAGTATCAGGGGAAAGGAGATCCAGTAAACCATATCAAAGAGTTCTACATGGCGTGCCAAGAAGTGGCTTACAGTGATAACTATCTCCTGCGCCTGTTTCCCAAAAGCTTGGGAGGAACTGCTGTTGAGTGGTTTTACAAAATACCACATGGGACAATAAAAACCTTTGCTGAACTCTCTGAGAAGTTCATCACACACTATGCCCATAATGTGGAGAATGAGTTGTCCTTGCTAGACCTATGCAACTCAAAGCAAAAAGATGGAGAAAGCTTTGCAGAATACTTGCAAAGATGGCAGAATCTTACAACCAGGTTATCATATCAGCCGCCAGAGAAGCATCTAACAAAGATCTTCATTGATAACCTGCATCCAAAGCTATCCCATCACATGCAAATGAACTGTCTCCAGACATACCAAGACATCAAGAGCAAAGGCATAGGCATCGAGAAAGCTCTCCTAGACAAAGGCACTATTCGTCACTTCAAGGATGATTCCAAGAACAAACTCAACAATGATAAATCCCGTTACTGGAATCGTAACAAGAATGTTGTTACAGATGGAGCCATTGACACTAAGAATGTACAATTCATTGTGGCTAGTCCTACACCAGCTCAAACATACCAACCGCCACAAGCACCCATCTATCAGCAACCACCAGCTCCCACATATCAAGCACCTATTTATCAACAGCCTCCTCAAGCTCATCAACCACCTGTGCAACAGTATCAGTAGCAATACCAACAGCAGCAGCCAGCACGTCAAGGCAATCCTGTTAATGCAGTTAACTTTGCCCCAAGGCAGAACAAACCCAACAATCAGAACAATCTAAAAAGGACTTTCACACTTTTGGGGGAGCCTCTGGATCAGATCTTTTATCGGCTAGCCAAGGCAAATATGATCACATATCCGCCCATCCCACCGAAGGATGACAATGCACCAAAGTCTGATTGGTATAAAGAAAATGAATACTGTGATTACCATCGTGTAAAGGGGCACACAACATTGAAGTGCATGCGGCTTAAGAACTACATCCAGGATCTCATTGATTGCAAGGAGATCCAGGTCGATGCACCAGCTCAAGATTCACCCAACGCCGGTTTGCAAATATATCAAAATGTGTTCCCTCAACATGATACCGGGAAGAATCAAGCCAACGCCAATCAGCCCCAAAATCATGGCAAAGGCAAGCAAGAAGATCACACAGTGGCCTACATCAACTATGACAAGTATGTCAGATGCATAACTCAAGTTGAGCCCATCCAAGATGAGCCCACCATCAATACCATCCACGTCAGAGGGCCGGATCGACAATGTGTTGCAACTACCCGCAGTGGTAGGATAACTGTTGCCGGTGCTCCTCCGAGATCAGCTGCTCCTCCAAGGCCAACATCTACTGCATCCACAGCACAGTCTAACACCAGGCCAGCATCAAATGCACGCGCAACACAACATAATGCACCAAGAGCACAATACAATATCATAGAGCATCTTGGGAACATGCCAGCCCAAATATCTATCTTAGATTTGCTCCGCACATCACCCATCCATCAGGAGATCCTGGACAAAGCTCTAAAAGAAGGTCATGTCCCCACGAACATTAACACAACTCAGTTTGAAACTCTTGTGGGACACCTATCAGCAGCATGTGCCTTGTCCTTCAAAGAATCTGATATACCAGATGTCGCTCCTGACCATACTCTCCATCTCCGCATTGCTGTTATGGTCAGAGATTTCGCCATCAAACGAGTTCTAGTGGATAATGGCTCAGCCCTCAACTTGTGCACATTAAAATTCATCAAGAAGATCGGGTTCACGGAGGCCGACATACAACATGAGCAAATCACTATCAAAGCATATGATAACTTGGAGCGTACCTCTGAAGGTACTATAACTTTGCCTATCCAGCTAGGCCCAGCAATGCAAGATACTCTCTGCCACGTTGTTGATCTTGACCTACCGTTCAATATCCTCCTTGGTCATCCATGGATCCATTCCATTAAGGCCGTACCATCTACTTACCATCAGTGCATCAAGTTTCCACATTAAGGCACTGAGGTTACCATCCACGCTGACCCTAACCCCTTCGCATACTGCCTTGCGATGGAAGCATCTTTCCCTCATTCTACTCATTGTCCTGGAACCGATATTGGTACTTCTATTGCTAGCTCATCCCGATCCCATCGTGATTCAGAGACCATCCTCTCTTCCACCTTATCATCCATCAAGATCAACAACCAGGGTTGTGGCGAATATAGCCTCAGTGATGCATTTGCTGTAGGAGCTCTTCCACATGATCCACACACTCAAGGGCGCCCAAGTTGTCAAAACAAGCCTATTGAAGAACATTATAAGCTCAAGCAAATCGGAAACATGACTTTTGAGTCTCATGGTACCATCAACAGCAAAGAAATAGATCCAGATATTAACAAATGGTTATACAAAGATCCCCCATCACGTGACACACAACTTCTTGAGTACTTCAAAGAGAAATATCCAATCCCCTACAAAAATGTCACAGAACACTATAACTATCAAGGTGGTGGTCTAGGACCACAAGAGGACGGAAATTTGTTTCCTATCATACCATCCCAAAATCCAGAACAGCAAGGACTTGGCTTTAATACCCCTCGCCTGCTTGAACAAGAGCCCAATACCACAACTGCGGGCATTAACATGACCAACGTGAACTTTTCGAATAGCCAGGATGACCTCATGGAAATCGAAGACATCCCCGAAGAGAAAGACATCCGATCCTACGATGATATCTTTGCCGACGACACCCTCCTGGGGACTTCTGTTCTCCAACAACTCTCCATTAACCTTATAGATCTTCTCCTCACAAACCCCGACCTCATAGATTGGGACCAACCAAGCATCGCACACATCGATGAGTTCTAAAGTGCACAAGCACTCTTAGAATTCATGGGGGCATCAGATCCAGCAAGCAAATAGGATCCAACATCAACCTCTGTCTATCAGCTTCACCCAGAAGGATATTTTGGGGAAGAGGCAAGCTTTAGTCGCAAAAATGAAATAGCAAAAGAACATCATGAGTCTTTATGTGAAAACCCCCTTGGGGCACATTCTGATTCCAAAATAGTAAAAATAAAGGGCGTATCTTCTAGTGAAAACCTGGCAATTCAGGCGCTAGAAGATGAAGCCTTGCCTCTTCCCCCTATCCAAGATTATAGACCAGAGCAGTCGCCGATCATCATAGAAGAGACCAAGCCAATCAACTTGGGAACAGAAGAATGTCCAAAGATCACCTACATTGCAGTCAACCTAATAGAAGGAGAAGAAATCGCTCTCAGTGCCTTGCTCAAGGAATCCATCATCAACTTTGCATGGTCATACGCCCACATGCCTGGGCTTGATCCAAACCTTGTTGTTCATCATCTATCAGTAGATCCAAACGTCAAACCAGTGAAGCAGAAGCTAAGGAAAATGCATCCAAAGGTAGCATTGCTTGTCAAAGAAGAGCTTGAGAAGCTCCTCCAAGCTAAGATCATCAGAGCAATAGATTATTCAGAGTGGATCTCTAACATGGTGCCAGTCACAAAGCCTTCTGGCGACATCAGAATCTGTACTGATTTCAGGGACTTGAACAAGGCATGTCCTAAGGATGACTTCCCATTGCCAAACATAGACATGCTTGTAGACCTCACAGCGGGTCACGAAATGCTGTCATTAATGGACGGCTTTTCAGGCTACAACCAAATTCATATAGCGGAAGCAGATCAACATAAAATAGCATTCACAACCCCATGGGGTACCTTCTGCTACAACATGATGCCATTTGGGCTAAAGAATGCAGGGGCCACATATCAGAGAGCAATGACAGCGATCTTCCATGACATGATCCACAAGATCCTTGAGGACTATGTAGACGATATCCTTGCAAAATCCAAAACAAGAGATGAGCACCTCAACATCCTAGAACGTGTATTTGATCGTCTGAATCATTATGGCTTAAAGTTAAATCCTAAGAAATGTGTCTTTGGTGTTACATCTGGCAAGCTTCTAGGCTTCATCGTCTCTAGACGAGGCATAGAGATCGATCCGAAAAAAGTAAAAGCAATAACGGAGATGCCTCCACCAAGAAATCTCAAACAGCTCAGAAGCCTACAGGGCAAGCTTCAATCAGTACGGCGGTTTATCTCGCAACTAGTGGACAAGTGCCAACCATTCTCACATCTCTTATGCAAAGACACCAACTTCAAGTGGGATCCCATATGTCAAAGAAGCTTTGATAAGCTCAAGGAGTATCTAGCTAATGCTCCAATCCTAGTACCACCAGTTTCAGGATGCCCACTCATCCTTTACATCTCAACAACAGCTACAGCACTAGGGGCACTCCTAGCACAACATGATGATGAAAATAAAGAACGAGCTATCTACTACATCAGTCGCACTTTTGTGGGCTATGAGCTTAACTATTCACCCATGGAGAAAGCATGCCTAGCAGTAGTCTTTGCCACTCAAAAACTTAGACATTACATGCTTAGCCACACAATCAAGCTCATATCAAAGGTGGACCCTCTTAAGTATCTGTTATCAAAGACAACCCTCACAGGCCGTATGGCAAAATGGGTCATGTTACTCAGCGAATTTGACATTCAGTATGTAGATCGCAAAGCAATCAAAGGGCAAGTCATTGCCGATCAACTAGCAGAAGCACCACTGGTGGATGCCTATCCACTAATCATGGAATTCCCTGATGAACATTTATGCATGATTGAAGAGCAGCCCATGTGGAAACTATACTTTGATGGTTCCAACACATCCCATAGCTCTGGGGTAGGAATCCTATTCATCACACCTCAAGGTGACTATATTCCAAAATTATTCAAGTTGGGATTCCCCTGTACCAACAATATTGCAGAATATGAGGCACTCATCTTAGGTCTCAAAATAGCTATCCAATGGAACATCACAGAATTACAAGTATTTGGAGATTCACAACTGATTATCAAACAAGTCCTAGATGAATATCAGACAAAGGATGACAAATTGCTACCCTACAAGCAACTGGTGGATAAACTGAAAGAGCATTTCCTACATCTACAATTCAATCAGATCCCAAGGCTTCAGAACAAAGCAGCAGATGCAATGGCAACCATCGGATCCTTATTGGAAATACCACGAGACGCATCACAGTATGAATTTCTAGTCGAGCAGCTACATTCACCAGCTTATGAGAACGCCAATGCAGACATGGTGTGTGTCTTGGTTGGTCCTCAATCCCCATGGTACCACGACATCCATGCATATCTAAAAAATGGTATCATATCTCCCCATCTCACCAATAACCAACGCCAAAACCTTATTCGCAGAGCTTCCTGCTACACTCTTGTAGCCAACACCCTATATCGTCGCGGGTATCATAATGTCCTATCTAGATGTTTAGACTCAAACGAGGCTGTCCTGGCCTTTCAAGAAGTTCACGCTGGAATTTGCAGTACCCACACGAGTGGCATGGTTCTAGCAAAGCAGCTGCTTAGAGTTGGATATTATTGGCCAACAATGGAACATGATGCGTGTGAATTTGTCAAGAAATGTCTCCCATGTCAACAACATGCCAATTTGATACATGCACCAGCACAGGATCTACAGCCTATTGCACCACCGTGGCCTTTTTCATGTTGGGGCCTTGACCTCGTTGGCTTGATCACCCCCCTCTCTTCGGATGGACACAAGTATATCATAACAGCCACAGAGTACTTTACCAAATGGGTTGAAGCGATTCCGCTCACCCTTACTACTGGCATCCAAATATCCAAGTTCATCCTCTATCATATCATTTGTCGCTTCGGCATACCATCTACCATCTTCACAGACCATGGCACACCTTTTGAAAACCAGCATGTGGATGATCTATGTGCCAGACTCCACATCCATCACCGTTTCTCCAGTCCATATTTCCCTCAAGGAAATGGCCAAGCTGAGGCAACCAATAAAACTATCTTGAAAATCCTTAAGAAGGTTGTCAATGATTCTGGTCGTGACTGGCACCTCCAAATTAATCCCACCCTTTGGGCCTACCGCACTTCTTATCGCACTCCCACAGGCACCACCCCATACTCCCTTGTATATGGTGCTGAAGCCGTTCTACTGATCGAGGTTGAGCTCCCATCCTTGCGCGTCTCCATGAAGAACTATACAACTGATGAAGACTATCGTGTGGCCCGGCTCACACAGCTAGATCTGCTAGATGAAAAGAGACAGCAAGCCTACGATCACCTGGTTGCATACCAGAATCGACTCAAAATGAGTTATAACAAAAAGGTCCATCCTAGACAATTCCAAGTCGGTGACATGGTTCTTAAAGAAAATCAGAAGGTCCTAGCAAATAGAGAAAAGAAAGGCAAGTTTGAGCCTACTTGGTTGGGCCCCTATGTTGTCACCGCATCCTTTGGCTCGGGAGCCTATCAGCTATCAACACCAGAAGGAGAGCCCTTGAATGATCCTATCAACATCATCCATCTGAAGAGGTTCTATGCCTGAACCTGATCCTGCATATATCAGAAAATCCAAAAACATTCAAAAAAGCAAAAAAGCAAAAAAAGCAAAAAAGTAAGAAAAAAGAAAAGAGAAAGAGAAAATAATCGTCCAACGGTGAAAACTTGGCAATTCAAGCGCCTTGGACAAGTATGTTGGTGAAAACCTGGCAAACAGGTGCCAACATAGTAAACTGAGCTATTTATCCATTCAGTTGTCCTTTCAGTTACCGTCCTCTTCCTCCATCCATAACAGATCTCCCAGCAGTTCCATCTCCCCTATCCTCCAAGCATTCGGCTTCCATCTTCCTCCAACCCATCTGCAATCCATATCCTGTTCCAAAGCTTTGTACCATATCTTATACCATATCCTTTTCCCTTTCCTGTACAGCGCATTCCTCCCTGTATTTATCCTTCTTGTCTCTGTCCTAGTGAGAGTCCCGCTGAGTGTGATCTTCCTATCCCCAATCCTGAGCTTCTGTACGTATCCCTTGTGCATATCGTTCCTCCTTGTTGTACATAGCCTTTGTCCGTCTTACAGCAGCATTTGATCAAATATCTTGTCCCATCCCCAGCCTCAGAAAATTTGTAGTCCCACTCGGGCCTTGTGCTTCAGCAATATCAATTGTCGACTTATCCTTGCTCATCCTGATTATTCCTTGAACTTCAGCTTTTGCCAGCGAACAACTACACTTATTCTCTCACCAACCCATGGGTCCTTGAGGATATATCGTTCCTCCTGTCTGACCTAATCTTCCATCCTGGTCCTTGAGGATATATCGTTCCTCCTGTCTGACCAATCTTCCCACCATCAATCAAACCTAATCTCTCTCCTTGGCAAAGGATGTCTTTTTGGAGTTATCATTTTGATCTTGGGTTTTGTCCTTTTGATCTTGTTAATCTTTTTGGCTTCTCATTATCCCACCAGGGTCACCACAATTCATTATATCACGGTGTGCTGCGTGTGCGGGTAATCTGGGGCAAGGTCTTTTGATCTTTCGCTTCTGCCTGTGAGTCAATTGTGTGTTTGTGGTTCCTTCAGCATCGGTTTCACCATGTCGCCTCTGCGCTTCATGTGTGATGTTGGGGCAACCCTGTGTGTTTGTTTAGCGTCAATCCTCGTCAGTCCTCTGCGATGTTATTGACAGGCCTCGTGATCCCAGTATCCTTGGCAGGTCTCTAACATAGCTATATTAAATCTAGGTTGTGCACTCCCGTTTGCACTTGGAGCTATCTGGTCCCTTGCATTTATCATATAGATTAATCTTGCATCTTTGCATATCGCTGCATCTTGCATTTCCATCTCATCTTGCATATCATCCATATTTGTTCTTAGAAGTGAGGTTATTTATCTCCCCTTTCTTCCTAGGCCTTTCCTTCCTCGTCCCGCCGGGCACACTCTGCCCCACTGGGCGCATCTTCCATGATTTTGTCCCACCGGGGCATGTATCTCTCTTTCTCCTAGTCCACCCAGGCGTCATACCCTCTTCTTCTGATTCTAGCCTCGGCATCTTATTTTCTTGTCTTTGACGCCATGCCACTTGCGGCATCGCATCAAAGAGGGGCAAAATGTAGACACCGAAAAATCCTTCAGAAAATAAATTATTTTTGTTTTCTGAAAATCTTTGATGACATCATCATTTATTAATTAATTAATTTATTTTTATGGCATTAAATCCCTCTCTCTTAATTAGAAATCTTTAATTAAGGAATCTAGCCTAAAAATGTCATTTTGACATTATCCCTAATTTATTAATTATTTAATTAATAAATTGACCAAAAAACTTCAAAAATAAATTAATTTATTTTTAATTTATTTTTTATCCCAAACTTGGCCAATTTCCTTAAGACCACTAACCTCTTCCAAAATCTTCTAATCCCTTCTTAATTTCGATTAAAAGGCTAATCCCATCTTTTCTAACCCTAATCCCAAGGTTAAATATTTAATTAAGGTTAAATATTTGATTTTCATATTTATTGAAAATATTTTAATAAATATTCCTAAAACTTAAGCTTTTGGAATGAATAACTTTTATTCCATGAAACTAAGGAGAAATCTAGACTCTTCTAGAATCTTCTCAAATCCACCCTCTTCACCCATCCTAATCCTTTTTTTGTCCTAATCTAATCCTAATCCTACCCTTAAACCTTTGTGCAATCCTAACCAAGCTTAAGACTTTCCTAAACCAAAGCAAAGTCTTTCCTTTCAAATATCTCAACCACAAAGCATTTATTGCTTCCCCAAAGTCTTCAAAGCCTCTTAAAGCCCATTCATTGCTCTTACAAGTATTTATTTGGAGAGTTATGAGCTTGGAGCCCCCTTTGTTGACTCCTCTTTGCCCTTCCCTTCATCCACTCACCTTGTGACATGTGTCACCTCCTGATTGGCTGAGAACTAGCACAATCCATGTGCTTCCCTTTGAGTGAATCTTGGCCTCTCTTAAGGATTTCAATCCTGGCCATTCATTCCTCCTACCCCAAGCCTTTAGAAATCCTATAAATACCCTCACTTCCTAAGGCAAATCATCTTTCAACTCTCAAACTCAATAGCAAAGTTATAATGTCATTTTCATTCTAGCATAAGCATAAACTCATCATTTTAGATCATTTGCAAGCTTAAATCACATCTAAATTAGCTTTATTGGATTAACATAGATTCATTTCTTGTTTAATCTATCTTAGTTCATCTTTTAGCTTTGCATATTTGTGTGTTCTTGAGGCCTTTTAAGGCAAAATAAGTTCCTCATACCTATTTTGTGTCATTTTGGGTCTTCTTGATCCTCAAATCATCCTATTTTGCATGCTCCAAGTGCTTGAGTTTGCACACCCACATCCATCTATATCTAAGCATATCAAACGGTGCATGGGCGCATCCGTTTTAGGCTTAAACTGAGGTGGCTTTGATTTTAGTTTTGTTTACCATTAAATTTGATTTGACTATATGCTATGACGTTTGTTTGTCTTTGGCCTTCAAAACAGGTTTAGGTGCACGCTCAAATCCTAGTCTACATTATAATGTTATGGAAGAAGAAGATATTGAAGATGATGAAGAAGCAGATGATGAAGATCAAGATGATGGTGATGATGATGATGGTGATGATGATGGCGATGATGATGATGGTGATGGTGATGATGGCAATGATGATGATGATGATGATGATGAAGAAGATGATCAATAACATAATTGAAATGATCAATGAAATGATTGACATAATTTATTGCTTTCAATTGTAATGATTACAACATATGTGATTTATAATTACCAATGTTTTGCTTACGATGCTCAATTAATTGCTGCTAATACATGTATATATTGTGTTTGATTATCACCCTTTTTGCAAACAGGCAATTGACTACAGACATCATCACCCTTTATGTTGACGATCTTGCATTCCATATATAAGGTAAATTTGTTCATGTTTACGATGTTGCATATTGTTTATGTTGTCTTCTAAGTTATTTGTAGCATACGTATCATGTAATTTTTAGCTAACTTAAGATAAATGATTAACATATGTAAGAAATTTAACCCCTTTGTGGCATGGATCGTGCACAGTGACATGGATCAGCAGGTATAAGTCAATAAATAGACATAATTTTCTTATATTCTTCTTGTTTATCACTGAGCACGTATGTTATAAATAAACATATTATATAATCATATAATGTATATATAGACAAAGAACAACTGTATAGAAATATAATTATATAATCACTTTCAACTTAGTACATTTTATATCTCTCACGTATAGACAAAGAACCGTATGTATGGGTCACGACTTGATTATTCTATATATATTATTTAAATATTATCAAAATTTTATTTGAAGTGCGGACATGACAATATCTCATTTGATGGATTGCAGGACCCACCAAGTAGGTACTTGTCAGATCTATCTACATCGAATAAGGGAAATGAAGGAATGCTAGATGAAAGTTCTACATGTAGTACAACTAAAATAGGGAGATCAACTAGAGGTCAAAAGATTAGAAAAAAATTTGATAAATGCATGCAATTTTTCCATGCTAATGGGGGGTCATGTTCTTATGATGATGAGACCAAAAGCGACATCAAGGTGCCCTTTCGGTACACACACATTGAGAAAGAATGGGTACCCAATGAGCTACCTTCAATTAACACTGATTTTTGTGTTAATGAAAGGATATATCGCATTGCTCCATCCTCATTACATGGTTTGGGCCTATTTTCCATGGATGGGATAAAGGTATGTTACAACAAAGTTGTTGAATTGTTCAAGTATGTCAGTCCGTGTTACAATTACAATGATTGGATGCAGATTGTTCAATATAAAAAAAGTATGCATACGTATGCACTATTAGCTAATTATATACAATGGAAAGAAAATGATCAAAGTAAAAGATTTGCAATGTACATTGATGAGAGACCAAAAACAATAGGTAATATTGTGGGTTTTATAAATAGTACGTGACCTTCCTCAACTAATAAGCAACCCAATTACATATTTGAGGTGCGTGAGGGGAATCAAGTTTTTGTATGTGTGATAAAATCAATAAGTGCAGGGGAAGAACTGCTAATAGATTACCATTTAAATCGCATAAATACAAACAAAGTTACTATCATGAGGGTGGTAAGTACTATATACCATTTTATTAATAAGTTTTCTTTTGCTAAGTCTATTGCTTTCAGTTTGCTGAAGTTTTTATATTTAATCTTCGTCACAGGATGATATGGATCCCGCACATGATAGAGGCCATGAGGATGCTCCTCCCACCCATTCTTCAGCAAGGGTAAACCTTATTGAAATTGTAATAATTAGATAGTTGAAAAATGTTATATTATTATGTTATTTTATTTACGATTTTGGAGTTTTTATGATAGTTTTACTGATATTCCTGTCACAATTTGATGTTCAGGATAGGGGAAAAGCACCTGCAGTAAGTACAAGGCAATAGCTACCCCTTCTGATGATGATATCGTAGAAATGCCTAATGCAACAATTATGTTGAGGAAAAAATTTAAAAAATCAATTTAGAAATAATGAGAATTTTGGATGAAGCAAATATTCCAACCGAGGAGATGATGAAGAGGCTATTTGAATTGAAAGTGCAAGTACATCGTTATGAAGTAAGCAGTAATGAATCTTTAGTTATAACAAAAGTTCACTAAAAGTTTATATTTTATACTCTTTTATGTTGTGAAGTAAAATATGTAATATGTGTTCTTGTTACAAGAATTTTTAACAACTGATCCAGAACCTGGTCAAGGACAACATGGTGAGGCTGGTACTAGCAGAGGTTTGTAATACCCCAAAAATGGGCTATATGTTCATTAACCTCCTACATCTTCAAATCGAATGAAATCAACATAGAAGTCCTAACCTAAGGCACATTTGCACATCATCGAATTTAATTGATTATCTTAAATTCTGCATCGGGGAATATTCCTAGCAATATTCTTAATTATCTTAATTACCTTTAATTTAATGATTATTTGGCGATAAATCACATTTATCCTAAAGTTTGATTAATTGAATATTTTCATATTTAATTAATTAGATTTAATACTGCCACTTAATTGTTTAATTAAATTTAATTCTATCTATTATAAATTTTTTTATTTAATTTTGACAATAAATCCAAAATCTTATGATTAATTGATTAAATTCTTATTTAATTAATTAAAGCAAGTTGTCATTATTTAATAATATAGTTTTTAATAAAAGTTTGATTTTAATAATTGATTAACCCATAAATCGATTATTTTAATTTTAAGATCAGTTAAGTTGAGAATAAATCACTTTATTTTTAATTAATTTATAATTAAATCATGCACAATCAGAAAAGCAGGCAACTAGAAATTAACAATCAATTTTAAATTTAAACTCAACATCTGATGATGAGTTGAAAAAAATAAAATAAAAATTAAAGCTCTATTTTGAGTTAAAGCCTTGCTTTTGCATGATTTTATAAATTAAATATCTTTTATTTCTGATAACTCAAAAATCAACCTGAGTTTATCAAGAGTGATTTATGGCTTTTTTTCATTCAACTCCAAAGCCCTAGATTTCTATAAAATCAAGGCTTTAGCTCTTCACAAATTATCTCTCAAATCCACAAGAATTGCATAATCCCATTACTGAATTGGAGACTGAAGAATCATCTTTGTGAATCAACCACATTTTGTGAGATCACTTTTGTTTTTATTTTATTGTTAGATCATTTTAGCATATCAATTTTCATACTAGCATAGATTCATATCAGTTTTGATCATATCATTGTATAGAAAATAAAAAAAATATAGATTAATTGCATTCATATTTCATATTAGTTTTGCATTTAAATCCTTCTTTTAGGTGTCGTCAAGGTCACTGATCTCGATAACAATTTGAGAACATCAATCTCGCACCTACTAGAAAGCAGTAAATCGTCTGGTTAGTTTAGCTTTCAATTCATTGCACGATTTCGATTTTAGCTAATCTCTAATATTTTACTAAAGTGTTGTGTCTATAGATCAGGTACAATTTTCACACACACATTTCTGGCGCCCACCGTGGGGCAACCCACCTTTACATGCTAGTTTTAATTTTTTTTGTGGCGCTAAAACCCTAAAGTTTCAAAGATTTAATTTTATCTCTCAAACGGCTTGAATTTTTCCTCTGAATTTTTTTTTTCAAGTTGGTCACATATCAAAGAAGCTACAATAAAAAATTCAGAATTTTTTGAGATGTTTTGAAGTCTTAATAATTTTTTCTTGAAATTCTAGAAAAAATTAATATCTGACGCAAATCAATATATTTTTTAGAAATTTTTATATTTTCAGAAATCTCTTTAAATTCTATAGGGGGTCCATTCTTTTTGTTTTAAATTTGGATGCAATATAATAGCTCAAATAGTCAATTTACAAAAACTGGTCTGTTATGATAAAATGGGTCTCTAGGGCACAAATGAAGAGATTTTTCTAAAATTTTTACATTTTTAGAAAGCTCTCTATTTTTTAGCTAGGGTCTCTATTTTGAATTTCTATTTTTGTGGCCAAAATCTTAAAAAAAAAAAAGGATCTTGTTGACTAGGTCAAATGTAGCAAAAAAAAAAAAGTTTTGTGATGGGTATGCACTTATTTTTTTTACATGGTTCAATGAATGATATGAGTTGTCATTTGGGTTAATTGCTGGTTATTATTGCTGATAATAATTTATTTTTAGAGCTAACCCTATGGTTTTCATAAGTTGAATATATGTTGCATATCTTGTTTGCTTGTTTGCTTGTTGGAGAGTTCGTCACTTGCTTGCATGGAAAAGCTCAACAAGAATTGCTAAAAATCAGGTAAAATCTACTAAGTGCATTGTGAGGATCCCAAGTATTCTCCTTCATCTAATAACATTTTAATTTGGACTTAAAATAAATCTCTTATGTGTCTGGCTTGTGTGCATCTTTTCATGCTTTTGTCTATTTCTACACATTTGCATAATTGATACTAGGTTGTGACCCCTTAAGGATTCATTAAGTAGTCTTAGATACTTGTGATTGATCTTGATTGCTATCTTGGGTTATTGGACTCGCTAATCTACCGACCCCTCGTTCCACCCCGTGGTTGCAAGGTCAGCGCCACATTAAAGGGGAGGGGTCAACAGGACAAAAGCGTTAAGTGTTCCACTTGGCAACCCATTTATGCTTTCAGGAACTCACTTATTTTCTAAGTTGGGGACTCATTTTCAGCTTGTTTGAGGTGTTAAGTGTTCCACCTTGTGGACTCATCTCATATTTGCTTTAAGCGTTAAGTGTTCCTCTTTTTGCTTTTTGGGTACTTTTGGTAGATTTGCTTTTTGGAAACATACATATGTGCTCACATAGTAATTAGGCCCTATGAACACTATTCGTGATTCTTGAGAGATTGGATTCCCAGTGAAATCCTTCTTGACGATAGGATCCTTGTAGGTAGGGAGGATACTTAGTGCGTTTCACATTCAAAATTGGTTAGTGCACCTTCTCTTATTGATCGATACATTCTCTCCCCGGAGAGGTTGATAGATCACGTGGAGTTGACATCATAGACCTTGGTGAAGCAAAACTTTGTCTTAGCATGTCGGATTTATCTGTCTGCTTTATTTGGGTTAAAAGTGAAAAGGCATCAAAAACCTTGGATTTGGAGCCAAGTCCCCTTGTGGTACAATACTATGAGTCATCTTTAGAGAGGGTTAACCGTAGCGAATATTCCCTTCATAGGGCAAATTGTGTTGAAGGAACCTCAAGCGGTAATAGCCATTTTCATCATGGTAGTGACAACCTCTATATAAATGTCCTTGTGGAAGAAATCTTCACAGGTGTGGTTCATTGTTGGGTTGTCAGATCTCCCTAGCAGCTCCTGAAGATTAAGTTCTTGGACTGTGTCAAAACCCTGGTGCGTCAGGATTGGAGTTCACCCCTTTGGATCATAAAAGTTGCAGAGTCAAACCATTACTAAAAACCCTAGTGAGGCCAAATTTTCATTTTCTAGAGTATATGTGCGTTATTGCAAAACATTTTGGAACATACACAATTAGCGCTTCAGAGGATTAGAATGAATAAAATCACTTGATTGTTCATGCGCAAGGTTGCTTTTTCCCTTGTTCATTATTTTCAGACATGCTTGAAATCACTAGCTTGTTGTTTTGCATGCTTGTTTATCTATCTGGTTATTGAAAATGAACAAATGTGTTACAATCCTCAAATCTGGACAGTAGAATTTACAAACAAGCTGAAACTGAAAACCCTAAATTTGCAAAATTTGAAGTGAAATTTTTTTCTGGAGTCAAAAGTCATCTTAGAAGGTCAGAAAGTCATACGAGTTTTTGTCAAATGTCATTTCAGTACTGCCCAATTGTCGTATGGTGAACTACCCAGTGTCGTACGAGTTTTTATGCCAGAAAATTCAAAAGTCAAAATCCTACTTGCAATTGTCGTATGATATTTTCAACTGTCATTTCATTACCTACCAACTATCGTATGAGTTTTGCAATTGTCATTTCGTGGCATACCCACTGTCGTACGAGTCTGCAGAGTGTTGTTTGAATTTTTTTTGAAAGTTGTCAGAAAATTGTTAGAATTGCTAGATATTTAGCTTTTTCAACCTATTTCTAAAATCTGTCGATCAAATTATTGTGTCAAGAATAGAGCAGTAGCCATTGAGAATCAGTACACATGTCTCAAAAAATTAGTACACATGAGGAAAATTTTTTAATCACCACTATGATGAAATAGATGCATGCTATGCAAGTTGAACTTAACAATCTTAAGAAAGAGAAGGAACCCAAGGAGTTCTCCATGGAAGCTCTATGCCCTTTTCCATTTGATAAGGACTTGTACATGTCACCATGCCCCCAGACAGAATGTGAGCAGCATGACAATCCTTATGATACCTCTTCCACAGAGAGTGACACATCCATCTTTGGAGACTATGATGACTATGATGATGGACAATATAATGATACCTATGACACCTCTGTTCCTAAGAGTCCTCGTCATGTGTTCCTGCTTACTAGAAATGGGATGTCACATTGGATAGATCGTAATGGTGATCCATATGATTTTGATTTTGAAAAAGACTTTGATGATTTTTGTGAACAATACCTTGATTATGATCCATCTACTATTGCTGAGGACTATAAAATGCATCGTGCTAGCTTGAAGCATCAATACTACAAGGATCTCTCCTCTAAGAACTCTCATGCTGAAAATAAAGATTACACTCTCAAGAAAGATCATGTTAATGCTGAACCTTTATCTTGTGATGGTTCCCTTCCATCCCCTACTTCCTCCAATAACCATACACTTCCTAAAGCTTCCGAGTCTTCCAAATCTTTCACAAATCCTTCATCCAATGAAAGTCCTGATACTTTTCATATGATTCCCTATAGTTATCCTCAAGGGTTACCCCTTGAAGAAACTCAAGCTAACCTTCACTTGGCTACCAATACTTTCAATAATGCTAAACCTAAAGAGCCTAAGCCTTCATATGCTATAATTCCTACTTTAGCTAGTCCTCCACCATCTCTTCCAAATTCTTCCATACAATCCCAACATGCTTCCTTGTCCTTAGAAGTGGCTCCATGTCAAGAGGACTCCAGAAATGATAAAGAAAAGAACATAAAAAAAGATCAAGATCAAGAACCCTTCATGTCGTCCAATCCTTTTCATGATGTCTCTTATCCGCTTCAGGGTTCTTTTGATCCTGCACACCCTTTTTCATGCATTCCACCATGTCTTAAGTCTTCTCCTAAGCAAGATCAAGCTACTACTTATATTGTTGAGTTTATTGACAATCAAAATAACCTTACCACACTTGTGCTTTCCAAAGATGATACTTCCATTAAGGTTGGTAAAAATGGTGTTGTTACTTCTAATGTTAAGCCTATTGAAAATCAAGAGAAAAATTATGAGCTTATGCTATCCAAAGATCCTTGTCAAGATCAAAGTCTTCCATCTTCTTATTCTACCACTCCATGTTCGTTTCCACTTTCTACTCTTCCTAAGTCTTTGCAAGCTTTGAACAATCCTATCAAAGAAGGTTCTCATATTCAAGATGTACTTGATTCTATTAAAAATTTTAATGCTCACTCTAAAGATGTTGATGTCCTTGGTTGTCATATAGATGCTGATGAACTTATTGATTATCCTTTTGCATCTTCCACGTCCATCCTTGGACCTCCTCCACCACTACTAAAGGCTTCACGTCTACCTTCCATCTTGGGTCCTTATGTCCCTTCACTTTCCCCTCCTAAATTTTCTAATTTTCCATCCATCTTGGGTCCTTACATCCCTCCATCTCTCATCTTTCCTCAAGATCAACATAGATGTACACCCTTGAATCCTTTTCATCCACCCACCCATCTAAACTAGTCATATCCTCCTTCTTTTTCCACAAGTCCCAAGTCTTTTGGAAGTAGCTTGAATGTTCAATACAAGAAAAAGAAGCAATACAAGAATCCATCAAAAAAAGAAGATCACCATGTCTCCTCTAATAGACATGGAAACATAAAGTCAAAAGAGATATCTAAGAAAAAAACTACAAGACAAGTATGGGTTCCAAAATCCATCATTGAAGATATTCTCTCTAGATCATCAAAAGGAAATAAAAAGCTTATGACTATATGGATTTCAAAGTCTCTCTTGAAAGAGTCTAGTGTTGAAAAAAAAGTGAAATTGACATTCAAGCTTCTAAAGACTTCCACTTCATCTTCTTCCAAAAATATTCTTCCATTCCATGTGCCTAAACCACAACCTCTGCTATCCATTCACCATATTCCCTCACGTGTTCCTTCATTCATGTTTCCTCCATCCTCTTCCCACCCTTCAAGGTGTGTGTTGATGTTGATCTTGCCTTCCTTTCCATTTACCCTTTCACAATCCTTCCATTCATTATCCTTCTACCTTATATCCTTTTTCCTCATTTTCCTATTCCTCCTATCTTCCAACCTCACTCGCTTTACATAAAATTTTATCCTCCATTTTTCTCTTCCATCTTCCTTTCCCTATCAAAATTTTTGAGCATATCATTTTGAATCCTTGGAATATCATGGTTTATCCTCTCAAGGAGCATTATCTAAAGAGCTTGCCTTCTAAAAAAAAAGAAAAAAGAAAATGTGCCTCGGTGAAAACTTGGAAATAGGCATCTTGGTAGCAAAAGTAAAAATAAATAAATTCATCCTATGGGGAAAACTACTCCCTTGTGGCACCTTGGATAAGTACCATGATGAAAACCTGGCAATCAAGCATCATGCATAGTTCTTCTACATATTTCATCCATTTCATCTTCTCTCTTTGATCTTGACAATGTTGATCTATACACGAACATTTGGCTATCTTGTGAGCTATCTTACGACGATCTTGCTTTCATTCCCTTCCTGTTTAGCCTTCATATTTATCTTCCTCCATTCATTTTTGCCTATCGCTATCCTTTTCCCCTTTGGTCTTGATCTAAAAAAAGAAAGAGTAAAACACGGTGCTGTGAAGCCTCTTGACATGTCTACTCCTTTGGACTACATCCTGTCCTTCTCTGGCATTACGCTTTTGTGACTTATCCTATGCTGGCCTTTCATTGGTTGTCCAAATGCACTTTACATGATAATTTTTCCCTAGGTTGGGTATTCTTGAAGATTTTTCCCTTGAAGATTTTTTCCCTTCATTATCCTTCATTCTCTTGTCTTCCATCTCTTCCACTACCTTGCTAATCCCTCTTCTTCTCCACCTTGCTAGACATTGGGACTGCATGATATGATCTTGCTTGGGAGTTTTCAATAGAAAAAGATGCTATCAAGTATACCAAGTATCAGAACTAGTATCAAAACAAGTATCAGAATAAGTATCAGAATTAGTATCAGAACAAGTATCAAAATCAGTATCAGAACAAGTATCAGAATCAGTATCAGAACTAATATTAGAACAAGTATCAGACAAGTATCAGAACAAGTATCAGAATGCCCACTGGGGCTACACCTTTCACTATAGTTTATGGATCTGAAGCAGTACTGCCTATTGAGGTCAAAATTCTATCACTAAGAATCAGAATGCATGGTCTAGTAACTGATGATGACTATAGAGTGTCTAGGTTGCAAGAACTTGAACTACTAGATGAGTGTAGACAAGCAGCGTATGATCATCTCAGAGTATATCAGAAGAGGATGTCTAGAGGCTACAATAAGAAAGTCAGACACAGAGAATTTTAGGTTGGTGATCTAGTCTTGAGAGAAAATCCTAAAAATCAATCCCATCGAGAACGCAAGGGGAAGTTTGAACCCAACTGGCTGGGTCCATTTGTAATCACTGCTACTTTTGTCTCTGGTGCCTATCAACTCTCAATGAATGAAGGAGAACAGCTCCAAGAACCAATCAACGTTCTCCATCTGAAGAAATTCTATGCCTAAGGCATTCAGTCTATGGTAAAATGTCTTGAAAAAATCATAAAAATGAGAAAAAGTCTTGAAAAAAATGAACATCTTGGTGAAAACCTAGCAATAGGTGCCTTGATGATTCAGAAAAAAATAAAAAAATATCAAAAGTACAAAAAAATTAAAAAAAAATAATTAAAAAAAAATGAGAAAAAGAAAAAGTGCCTTGGTGAAAACTTGGAAATAGGCGCCTTGGTAGCAAAAATAGAATCTCTGCCAAGATGGTGAAAACTCGGCAAACAGGTGCCACTTGTTTCAAAATGCTCCATCTATCAGTGCAATCTTGGTCTTTCCCAGCTTTCAATTTTGCTTTAGTTTTTACATATCTCCCGGTTTGTTTCTGCATTTCTAGTTTTCAATAAGTCGGTCTGTATACCACTCAGCTCAAGCGTCTGTATCCTATCAATGCTTAACACTTGGGGGAAATCAATGTTATATCCTATGGCCTCCAGTATATCTTAGACATATCATATCTAGTTAGAGTCCTTTGAAGCTTCATTTGAGTCAGTCAAGTTTGTCTCATCTCCAGAAAGGATTTTGCATCTACAACAACAATCAAACACAAACTGAAAATAATCTGTGCTTTTTCATGCTTTTATCTCCTTGTATGCTTACTGATTCACATTGAGATTTTTGCATATTGTGTCCCTTCGAGCTCTTTGATGATGTCCTTTATGAGATTTAGAGAGTGATCAATAGGGGCATAATCTTTTCTTTGTCTTCTGCTTGTATGTGACAATCTAATAACTTTGGAAATTCTGGATTGAAATGGTGTCCGACTGTAAGAGCCTCTATCTTGAATTGGATGGCCATGCGTACCTCGACCATTGATACCCAAAAAATTTAAGGAAGTTTGATCGAACGATTGTCTTTTTGAGTGAGTTCTTTCTTCTACTGTGAAACGCGATCTTACCTAAGGATGTGAACGATAAAGGGTCACTACGGGTAATTCACACTAGATTTAAAATGATCTCTTGACTATTTGATGTGTATGTTAAATACAAATTGCTATATCAAAATGGACATGATATTTAGGTCATCCTGACGTTTGTGCCTTGGTGCTTGTATCTAATCCGACATTCCGAAAATAAAATCAATATTCATATATCCATGGTTGTTTGACCAGTGGGTGTTGTATTGATTCTTGAGCATTACAAATCAATATTCATATGTCTATGGTTTCATGGCTAGTGGGTATTGTATTGATTTTTCCGGTTACCTAAAAGTTCAATGATGATAACAAATTGACATATGATCAATGAGTAGGTCCTAGGTCTTAGGTTGCATTTCATTCTACATTTCATTTTTCATCTTTGCATGATCTCACAATGATTAAACGAACTTCAATGCTTAAACGATTCTTCAAATCGCATCTTCAAATCTAACAAGAGCTGAATCTCACATGAAGGTTCCTCCAATGAAACAACAAGTAGAATCCTTTTTCAGGATCAAAATCAAAATCTAAGATCATTTATATTATCAACTACTTGCATAATCGACCTTCATTCATCACAGAAATCCAGTATTCAACTTAACTGATTATCTTACATCAAACTATCAAAATTTCAACTTGGTCAACTATGGTCAACTCATGGTTTCATTTAGTCAAACTTGGTCTTTTGGACCTCTAAATGATGCAGAATGCATTCTCAAACATGTTTAACCACTTTTCAAATCAATTAACATGCTTCTAAACTATCAACACTGACTTTTCTTATCAGATTTCAATTTTAATCCCGAAGGGGGCATGGTATTGCATATCATTCAAAGTTTATAATCTAATTTGAAATCATATCTTTATTGATATCATATCTTTCCTTAGTAATCAAGATAAAAACCACGTCTAGTTACTGATTCATCAAAAGTCCTCATCACTCGGGGAAAATCTATCATCACTTGGGGCATATCAGATTCGTCGATCCATATCAATTTGGTATCCTCCTAATCTTGTAATCTGTATCAGCTTTTTGCAACCATCGGTTCATCAATGTTATTTCCTTGGTTCTTCGGTAACTAAAGGGGTTAGATGTGATACCTACGTCGTGGTTCTGCTAAGATAATCGAGTCTAGAATCGGTCACTCCTTTGCACTCCTAAGGTTTGAAATTAGGTGTTTTGACACTCTTTCGCAATCATCGGTTCATTTGCTGTTATAGTTAACATTATCTTTGGTCATTCAGGACCTATTATCTTCATATCAAATCTTTCAATCAATTTCTGTCTCATATCAATTATCAATTTCAAATCAGTTTCATATCTTTATCAAACACAGACTGTCTTTGAACCACTGCACTTCACACAATAATTCAAAGAGGGGCAAAATGTAATACCCCAAAAATGAGCTATAAGTTCATTAACCTCCTATATCGACATATTGAATGAAATCGACATCGAAGTCCTAACCTAAGACACATCTAAACATCATCAAATCCTAATTGATTATCCTAAATTCTGCATCGGGGAAAATTCCTAGTAATATTCCTAATTATCTTAATTATCTTTAATTTTATAATTATTTGGTGATAAATCATATTTATCCTAAAGTTTGATTAATTGAATATTTTGAATATTTAATTAATTAGATTTAATTTGGCCACTTAATTATTTAATTGAATTTAATTCCATTATTCCTAATTATGATATTTAATTTTGACAATAAATCCACAATCTTACAAATAATTGATTAAATATTTTATTTAATTAATTAAATCATTTTTGTCAATTTTTAATATTGTAATTTTGAATAAAAGTTTGATTAAATGATTGATTAACCCATAAATCAATTATTTTATTTTTAAAAAATCAGTTAAGTTGAGAATAAATCACTTTATTTATTTATTAATTCATAATTATCTATGTGCATAATCAAAGAGCAGTTAAACTCCAAATCAAAAAATCAATGCAAATTATTGACTTTTTGGAACTCAACATCATTTTTGAGTTTTAAAGTTGATCTAAACTTCTAATTTGAGTTAAAAAGCTATTTTTGCATGATTTGCATGTTTTTGTGAATTAAATTATCCTTTATTTAAAAATAACTCAAAAATCAACCTGAGTTATTTGAGTGATTTATGACTTTTTTTCATGCATCCTCAAAGCCCTAGATTTCTATAAATTAAGGCTTTAGCTCTTCACAAATCATCTCTCAAATCCACAGAATCTCATAATTTTGCAAGCTTACTTTGCCAAAGTCGTCTACGAATTGCACAACTATTTTGAAGAATTGAAATTTGGAGAATCAAGGCTATTGTGAGATCAATTTATTTTTTTTACATTCATTTAGATTCTTTTTCATATCATTGTTAGATCATTTTAGCATATCAATTTCCATATTAGCATAGATTCCATATCAAGTTTTCATATCATTGCATAGAAAATAAAAAAAATAGATTAATTACATTCATATTTCATATTTCATATCTAGATCAATTGCATTCAAATCCTTCATTTAGGTGTCGTCAAGGTCACTGATCTCGATAACAATATGAGAACATCATACTCACACCTATTAGAAGGCAGTAAATCACCTGGTTAGTTTAGCTTTCAATTCATTGCACGATTTCATTTTTGCTAACCTCTAATGTTTTATTGAAGTGTTGTGTCTACAGATCAGGTACAATTTTCACACACACATTTTTGGCACCCACCTAATGTTCAAAATCAGGCGTTTTGACACTCTTTCGCAATCATCGGTTCATCACTGCTATAGTGAACATTATCTTTGGTCATTCAGGACCTAATATCTTCAAATTTTTCAATCATCATATCTTTCGAATCAGTTTCATATCTTTATCATACACAGACTATCTTTGAACTACTGCGCTTCACACAGTAATTCAAAGAGGGGCAAAATGTAATACCCCAAAAATGGGCTATATGTTCATTAACCTTCTACATCCTCAAATCGAACGAAATCGACATAGAAGTCCTAACCTAAGGCACATCTGCACATTATCGAATCTAATTGATTATCTTAAATTCTGCATCAGGAAATATTCCTAGCAATATTCTTAATTATCTTAATTACCTTTAATTTAATGATTATTTGACGATAAATCACATTTATCCTAAAGTTTGATTAATTGAATATTTTCATATTTAATTAATTAGATTTAATACTGCCACTTAATTGTTTAATTAAATTTAATTCTATCTATTATAAATTATATTATTTAATTTTGACAATAAATCCAAAATCCTATGATTAATTGATTAAATTCTTATTTAATTAATTAAAGCAAGTTGTCATTATTTAATAATATAGTTTTTAATAAAAGTTTGATTTTAATAATTGATTAACTCATAAATCAATTATTTTAATTTTAAAATCAGTTAAGTTGAGAATAAATCACTTTATTTTTAATTAATTTATAATTAAATCATGCAAAATCAGAAAAGTAGGCAATTGGAAATTAACAATCAATTTTAAATTTAAACTCAACATCTGATGATGAGTTGAAAAAAATAAAACAAAAACTAAAGCTCTATTTTGAGTTAAAGCCTTGCTTTTGCATGATTTTATAAATTAAATATCTTTTATTTCTGATAACTCAAAAATCAACCTGAGTTTATCAAGAGTGATTTATGACTTTTTTTCATGCACCTCCAAAGCCCTAGATTTCTATAAAATCAAGACTTTAGCTCTTCACAAATCATCTTTCAAATCCACAAGAATTGCATAATCCCATTGCTGAATTGGAGATTGAAGAATCATCTTTGTGAATCAACCACGTTTTGTGAGATCACTTTTGTTTTCATTTTATTGTTAGATCATTTTAGCATATCAATTTTCATACTAGCATATATTCATATCAGTTTTGATCATATCATTGCATAGAAAATAAAAAAAATATAGATTAATTGCATTCATATTTCATATCAATTTTGCATTTAAATCCTTTGTTTAGGTGTCGTCAAGGTCACTGATCTCGATAACAATCTGAGAACATCAATCTCGCACCTACTAGAAGGCAGTAAATCACCTGGTTAGTTTAGCTTTCAATTCATTGCATGATTTCAATTTTAGCTAACCTTTAATGTTTTCCTGAAGTGTTGTGTCTACAGATCAGGTACAATTTTCACACACACAAGGTCCGGCCACCTCAGGTAAAATAATCCTTTAGTTGATAAGTTACAAGGAATTTTTTCTTTGGAACATTCAAAAACTTCTTAAGTTAACTCTTACTTTTATTATTTCAGAATGTCTTTGCTAACAATGTATTGTTCAGGTCATCAAGTGCAGGAGACTCCTCCTAGGAGGTCGACGGACGTCCATTTGAGATTTTCGAGTGCAATGTCGGCAACAAGGGGCATGCAAACATCGACGCCTTCACGGTCTATGCTAGCTGGCAAATCTTTGTTTTGCTATATTTGGTTTTGTGTTAATTATGATTTGATAATTTGTACTTTAATCTTGGGTGCATCACATAGTGGATTATTTTTTTGGAGTAGGAGATACACTGGCAGCACCATCTGGTACACCAGATATAGATCAGAGTACATGTATTGGTGATAATTTACCATCATTTCCTGGATCTACCCTTGTTTCTAGCACGAGAGTTATGCAGACGTCATTGTTGATTGACGATAATGAATCGATGCCTTTAAAATGTCCTAAGCTTCTAAGTACTTTAAATAATTATTTTTTATATTGTAATATGCATTTACCTATTCATAACAAGTTTTGGATTGATTATCCCATGACATTTTTTGTAGGAAATAATTTATTTTATAGGAAGCTTTATGACCTCGCACTGCATATATTCGGGCCCACCATACGTACAAGGTGGAACATCATAAGTGAACTAACTTTATCCCACTATTTTTTTTTCATATCATTAATTGGTATAGTATTTTTCCTTTCATTCGGGTCTTTTCTTTTACCATATCTAAAAATTTTGTGTTTTTTCTTAAAAGGTGGAACTTGCAAGACAAAAAATTAAAAGATTAACTCATTAAAGATTTAGAGCATGAGTTTGGTAATAATATATTTGATGAGAAGAAAATTTTAGAAAGAGCTTGCAAACATCTTAAGACTGTGAGGGACTCATATAGAAAGAGTCTCGTCCAGAACCCAAAGTACGAGCGTCCTCCTTTTATTCCAGTGAGGGATTGGAATGAGTTCATTTTGGATGCAAATGAGAAAGGGGATGGTCAAAGAGGAATTACACCAGCAAATGAGAGAAGAAGGTATGCAATAGTATTAACTACTAGTACAATGTAATAATGTACTAATTAGTGATCTTTATATCTATATCATCTAACATATTTCAAACTTTTCATAGGTTGCAGGACACATCAAAGGCAACAAAGGCCAGGCTGCAAAAGATTGGGTAGCACAGACTTGGCTCTGGTGGATATTCAAAAATTAAAGTATGAATTGTAAGTAGTAGTAAATGAATTGGAGAGAAAAATTATTTATAAAATGCAAATAATTTTGTTTAATCAAAAAATGGAAGGCTTTGAATTTAATTTAGAGGCCATGGCAAAACACAAAAAAATTGCCTTCAAGGAAGGCTATCAAGCCATGGCTGAACGCCTACGACAAGCTTCCACTAGCCCAACCAAAGAGTTTCCTGCATAATGTGCACAAGTAAATATGCCAAAAAATATATTAGAAATTGAATACTTGAGAAACAATCTATTTGATAATAATGTGCATGACATTGCAATGCAGCCTCTTAATCGTGACAGAGATCATATGCCGCATGATGAAGCCCCTGATGTGCATCGTACTGTCAATGGAGGTGCTCATTTGCTATTTAAAACTAATTATGTAATTATTAATACAATTTAACATCTTAAATTAAACTTGGTGTAACCTTTTTGTGTATATTTTAGAGGATACATAATCATGCCATGCTGAACGAGTGCTGGAGGATGTTCAGACTGATCACCATGTAGATCATGTGGCACATTCAGGTAAAGAAAATCTATATATGTTTTGTTCTTTTAAATTAATTTTTTGATTTATAGTTCTTTTACTTAAATAAATACTTGTAATTCACTAATATAAAATGGTGTGAATTTAACTCATGAAGTAGTTGTTATTGCAACAGACCCCTCTTTGGCGCAGCGGCCTCATGTTCCTGAATAGATGAGGAGGAGACATGTGTTGGAATTAGAATCAGTAGAGGAGGGGAATGATGAGGACATTGATCTTCCTCTTAGAAATTACACGATTAAAAAAAATAGCAAGAAACCCAAAAAAAAATGATTATAATTAACATTTTTTGCTAATGAAAGAACATTGTTTTAATGGATGTAATTTTGTACTAGTAATGTTGATGAATGATGCGTTAATGAATTCTTCATGAATGTTGTGTGTTAATGAATTTTATGTGTTAATTAATTATTCATGAATGTTGTGTGTTAATGAATTTTGTGTTAATGAATTTTGTGTTAATGAATTTTGTGTTAATGAATTATTCATGAATGTTGTGTGTTAATGAATTTTATGTGTTAATGAATCTTAGCATGTGATTATAATGATTGAATGTTATATTTAAAAAATGGATGAATGAATGAATGTTATTAAATGTTAATGGGAAATTTAGAGTGATGTTAGGGGGGGGGGAGGGGCCAAATGAGCTTCCACCTTCACGTGGTTGGCCTTGTTTAGTAGAGAATATTAAACTATTCTCAAAACCAAGTGAAGCTCAAACTTTAAAAATAAGCTTAGAGTTAATAGTGACAACCAATTAGCAAGTCGAAATGAAGTTTTTTGTTACAGGTACCTTTTTAGTTTTCAAAGCACAATGTCATGTTTTAATATTGTGTAGTTTTTTTCTTATGTCAAAGTATTCTTTTACTATAAGAACATAATTTAAAACCATTTTAGTAACTATTCTAACATCGCTTTATGACAAATCTTGTTTTGGAAAAGATGGTGATAAGTGGTGCTATCTATTCCTTGGGAGATTGGATTGCATAGGTCTGTATCTCAAAATCATTTGCATGTGGCAGAAATGCATACTTACAACCATTTCATTCTACATTTAAAAACATTGATGACACTCTAGACACAAAATAATGCTCATGCTGTTGACTTGATAGTGCTATGAAGGCAAACCAAATTTTGAATTTGATCGAACCCGGATGTTCAGATCTGGTCTCCTTGGATTTAGTATTCATGGTTCTTTGTATCATTATTACTATCATCCTAGTGAGCTAACACCTTTTCCTTCTTTCTTAGTCTCTTACAGTTCATACTTGTTTAATTTGAATAATTTTTAAGATCCTTGCAAAAAGGGTATGACAAAAAAATATGGTTATACAGGCTCTATTTCCTTCCAGGATTGGTGGGTGGTGCTTGCAAAAGTGGCCTTTGATCAAACTATCAAAATTAATGCCATATGTTGCTTACATTTGATTAATTTTCCATATTAATTACAACTCTCTTCAGTTGTATTAGAAAATTTTGCCTTAAGCATGTGTGATGCAAACTTGTAACACCTCTTTTTTCCATATGTAATCATGATGCTCTATTTCTTGGTAGTTGTGACTCTTAATGATTAAACCATCTCTTGATCTTGTTATTGCACTTGATATATGACTATTTCATGTAGGTGCCTTGGTTTTGGGGCCAAGCTTTTGGGGCTCGACAATATCATATGTTAGGATTGTATCTACAACAAGCATGGATTGTAATCTTTGGAGTTGCAATTCTTCTCTTACCAATGTATATATTTGCAACCCCTATCCTGAAGATTCTTGGGCAGCTAGATGACATTGCTGAATTATGTAATTTTTGAATTAAATTCATTCACTCATATTTCATCAGTAGTAGTTCACAAGAACCTATCTATTTCATGGGAATGATTGGTACACTTAACACTCATTACATCAAGGTCATACTCTTAGAGGTGAAACATTGGGCTTTCCCAGGAGGTTACCCATCCTACTACTGCTCCAAAACAAGCGTGCTTAACCATGGAGTTTCCCTAAGATTAAGCCCACTTAACTTGCTATCCCATTTGCAAAAATTTTAGTTAGTGTTGTGTCTTATGAACGATTTATTATAGAGCCCCTTTAGCTTATTAATTGACATGTAAGAAATAATTTTCATAAAAATTCAATTTTTAATATTTCTATTACGATTCAACTGTATAATTTATGATTCAAACTCATTGATTCATTTTTCATATGTAATTTACAAATCAAACTCAAATACTTTTAAAAAAAAATCTATTGCAGCCTCTGTTTGTGTCACTCTTTTGCAGAAGTTCCAAGCATGAAATGCTTATCTTAGTCTACTTATTTTCATCTTTCTTGTGGCAATGTTTATCTTTTAGGTCCAATTTTTATAATAAATTCATGTACAATTTCAAGTAGTTTAGGGTTTTTCTTTGTAAGGTCTTGTTCCACAAAGGGCAACTAAATACAATGACTAACTGAACCAATGATGTAGATAGCTAAATCTCAAGCTTTTGACTTATAAATAAACTTTATCTTTTCTTTCTATACCTGAATTCTAGCATAACCCACTTTTCAATGGGTGACTTCTAGTCATAACTAGAATGGAATTCAAAATAGAACCTTTCCATTTTATTGACCCATTGAATCAGAATGTAACCATTAGGTCTGCCTTATGTATGATAAAATTTTGATGTTGAGTATATCAAATTATGCTCCGATTGAGATAAGATCATGCTGTCAAATAACTTGTATGTCTTCAAATCTACCTTGTATTTATTGTTAATTAATATGTTTGCTTGTGAATGCAGTGTGAGGGTGGCCAATGAGTTGGGTGCAGGAAATGGCAAAGGAGCCAAATTTGTAGTTATTGTTTCTGCAATTACTTCATCCATGATCTGGAAATGGCCTGCAATATTGTAATTGCGGGTAGTTTTGTAACATAGAGGTAAGTCTAATGATCAAGGTGAGGCTTTCCCCAAGAATTAGAGCTCATTACACTTGGATATTGACTAATAGGTTCACTTGGATATTTGATCTTATTGTACAAAGAATTTAAGGTAGCAAGGTTCACATCGAACTATTGTGTCTTTCTCTCATTAATAAAATGAATATTGCATATGTAAATGGCCTAACCATGGCATCAAATTTGTAATATTTTCTTCTTTTTTAAACAAGTAGAGTTTATGTGAAGTTTCTTGTATAAGATTTTGATGTTGCAATCATTTAATTGAGTATTCTGTCCATTTAAAGAACAAAAAACCAGAACGATTGTTGTTTATCAGTTTGATAAAAAAAGGGTTATTTTATATCAACAGAGATATAGGCATAGATATTAGTATCTTTATGTGGTAGCATCATCAAGTTGTAATAGATTCTTAGTTGAGTAACTAATCAGACCATTTTTGTTGTGTATGATATTATTCAGTTGAAGCCCACCTAGGCCATGTAATGTGGGTCAGTGTCACAGAACTATGTTTAATAGAAACTGAGAATGGTAAGACTTAAATACTTAGTAATAGATAAAACCATTAGTCATCTAACACAAGGCTAGGCTATTATGTTTCCTTTCATAATAGTCAAAGATAGAATAATAATATAATTACACTGGTTATCTATCACTGAGAAAATTGGGTAATTAAAACATACCCTTTTTGTTGTGTATGCTATTATTTAGTTGAAGCTAGCCTAGGCCACATAATGCAGGTCAATGTCACAGAACTCTGTGTAATAGAAACTGAGAATAGTAAGGCATAAGCACTTATTTAGTAATTGATAAAACCATTGGTCATTTAACACAAGACTACGCTATTCCATTTCCTTTCTCAAAAGTCAGAGAGAATTGTACTATAGTTACAATGGTTACCTATCATTATGAAATCAGGTAAGTTTGAACCCTAGATGAATGAAGCATTTTTCAATTAGGTTAGTTACAGTTCAATTGTTGATCAAAATATAGAAAATATAATGTAACATATGACAAAAGAGTACATTTTTTAAGATCTAAGTAAATCCTCAGCCCTCAAACCATAGATAGGTCAAAAACCAAGTGAAATAAACACTAAGACATTGCAATGAGGTAGAGAAAATGAAGAACAAGTTGGAAGAAGAAGTCAAGTGTTTACTGACATATGTTAATATTTTATTGATGTAAAATGAAAAAGAAAGATTTGTGGCTCCTGAATATATTGGTACCAGAAAACCAACTCCATTCACATAACAAAACCAAAACTTAGTTCCTTTTTGCCTGTAATTAAAGGTACAATGCTCTCAATTCTGATAAACTTTAGCAGACCCAGTCTCATCAGGGAACCCTCCATTATTTCAAAATTCCAGTACAACCATAAGGAATGGAATACACAAACAAGCCCACTTTTGAATATTGAACATCTCAAATTCCAAAGACTTGATTCAAATTCACACAATCCTAACTCCTCTTCTCTTACAATGGAAATCAGATTTGTTCTCATCAAACTTCTTCACTATTTTTAATTACTTCACTATTTGCAATAAACCAAGGCCAACAACAGTTACAGAGGCAACAGTTCTTGTATTAACAACCAAACAAATATTTAGTTCATCGAAGGAAAATATTGAAATACTTGATCTGTCCATCTTTTTATACTTTTTGTTTCCCTTTATTGATAGTACATATTAACGCACAACATGTCCAGAGCAAGAAACTCATGCATAGACTAACCTATATAGTATTTGATCACTTCATACTTGTTAGCTTCTAGTTGCATCTTTAAAGCATGAATCTCCTAGCACTCAAGTTGGAATGTTCACTAATGGGTAAGTTTCAAGGATCAAGGTCATAACTTGTAGGTCTGTAACAGTTGTTTTGGAAACTTATTTTATAGTAAGAACAATGCACCAAGATAAGAAGGTACAATTTGTGAAAGCAGGTTCCTTGCAAAAATAAGGGGATATCATTTCATATGTAGTGTGTTGGTGATAGTGAAGTGATATTCCTTCAAACATTATTTGTGCATTACCGATTAATGTTTATGTCTTATTTGTATCTATTTATTATTGACATTCTTCTTGATGAATTGATTTCTAGGTTGGGAGTCCACTGGCAGATCCATATCTTGCATTTGCAGCTGGTATGAATGGCTTAGCAGGGCCTCTCCATGGTTTAGCAAATCAGGTATAAAATATATGCCTGCTATTGCAATGAATATTGATGAAAATAAGATCATTTTTATATACTTAAGTGGCAAGGGATAAAAATATGTTTTATATTTGTTGAAATTGGAAGGGAAGCAAAAAAATTCTTACTGCCTAGTTCATTTCACAGGTTTTGGAGGTTCATTTGTCCCTATTAGACTCTCTTTGATTTTCGATGTGCATCCATTTTTAAGGAGTGGAACCTAGTAATGTCCTCTTTCAGGTACATTTATTTGGGTGCATATTTCTTAATTGCATTCCAACTTTTTTGGATTTCTTTTCAGATTTCATAGCAAAAGGCCCACAAAAGTAACACTGGTGTATGCCCAATCATTCTGGATAAAACAATCTACAACACCATTGACACCTCTAGCCTTTCCATGCATCATTTTTTTTCTATGCTCTGACTCAATAATGTTATGTGTTGTCAAAACAATATCATAATCAGAAAATTATATAATATCTTTACATCTATTAGCATTGTGATAAACCAAAACTTTAGTGCTTCCTTCACTTGTGAACCTTGAAATCTCATTTCTCCATTGGATAACTACTATCATTAGACAAACAACAAGTGTGGTTTTAATTTTAAGGCAGAACCTTAGATTTTCTACTGGACCCCACTTCAATGTTTGACACCTTAGATGAGTTCATAGTAAGAGGTGCCTTTAGTCATAGGTCATGATTACATAGAAAAAGGGATATTGCCTGAATTGTTTTTTGCATTCCCATTTCATCTACAAGCATGCCACCTTTAAATTCATATTATTCTTACTTTAGACTCCAAGCTAGCCACTCCTTTTGGAAAGGTAATAATGGCATTGGCATCTCAAGAGGTGGTTCCTACTCTTACATGGGACCCTTCTTTTGAGAAAATGCATATAAGTCAAGCTCCCCATCATGTGCCCAGGATTCCTAGTCTTCAAGGCCTTTCTCCCAAACCTGCCAATTCAAATTGTCAGCAATGCCATCTTCTAAATGTCACATTTTTTTAAAATCAAAAGTTAGTATTGGTCGCTTTTTCAACCTTTACACATCACTACATTTGATGAGAATGCTATGCATTCGACGACCCCTTTGACAAACTTTGGTTGATATTTCAACCAAACAATGGTCTCAATTTTGACCTTTACAACAATAGAATCAACAAGAATGCTATGCATTCGACATCTAATTCTTCCAGTTCCAAGGGATTGATTTAGTGGATAACTCGACCACTTGTAAGGTCAAAATTTTGACTATTATTTGTCCTATAGATTAATCGATGAAAAAAGATCGACGACAGTTTTAGTTGCCTGTTCGACCAATTTGTGTAGAAAAATTGACTATTTCTCATTGAAAAATAGGATAAAATTTACTAGTGAATCTTCCCCCTTTTTTAGTAAGCCATCTACATCAAAGTCTAGGGGAAGTTTCACACCCATAGAGGTGAGATGCATAAATTATCAGTCTTTGTCCTGACTCATGATGGCTTCCATTACTTTATGGAAATGTTTGTCCTCTTGACACTTTCAAATTTCCTCTTGTGTATTCTCTTCATCCTCAAAGGAGTCAAAATCATGCCTTTTGTGAGTACCCCAATCATAGGTTGACATGTTGATTTATTCATAATTATCAGTGTGGGTAAAGTGTATTGGCTAGTAAACATGAATTTGATGCAAAGGTTCCTCACGAAAGGATGGTCCAGAGGTATTGTAAATAACTTTTTATTTCAAATATGTTGCAGCCTTGTGGGAATGGCTATGAGTTGTAACTAGCATGGAAGATGAGATTAAAAAATTGATAGTAACGAGGTTACTAAGATAGTGTCAAAATATCTAAGTAATGATTGCTCTATCTCAATAGTAAGTAATAGATAATGAGGAAACTGAAACAAGGTGCAAGGTATCAAGAGTGAGGTCTGAATGCTTACTAAGTGATACGTGCAACTAGGTTGATATAGCTAGAAGAATTAAGTACAAGGTACTGAGAATGAGGCCTGAATACATGCTAAGTGGTACTTGTGACTAAGTTGAGCAAGGTTTACTTTCAAATGAGACATGATATTCTGAGACAAGAACTAGAGAACTTCCAAGATCTTGAAATAGGAGTAAAGAAAAACCAGATTACTAGGAAAGAATCAATCAGTTAAGAATACCAGTTTCATATGGGTGACTTCTGATAAAGACAATAGAAAAGGTCCAAGAGGAACTTAGACAATAACATATTTTAAAATTGGAGAACTCAATGTAGGTTTGGTAACTAGTTAGGCACAGGATCTTACGATAAAATCCAATGCTAGGTGTGATGAAACTCCCAATGGAATGTGATAATATGGTGAAGGATAATCTTGTGGTACAATAAAATGCAACACTTGGTACGATAAAGAACTCATATCATACGATACGATGCTGAGGAAAATAACATAATGCAGGAAAAAGACAATTTACCATTGTTTTCAAGGAATTTGACTAATCTGGACTATTTTGGTTTCAGATCCATGATGAATCTAAGTTTCCCTAAATCAAGTTTGAGTTTTTTTAGGAAGGAAATAGCGTGATCAAACAAAAGTCTCCAAACAATCCACCAAATGACAAAGCAACTTTGGGGATACAAGCACTTGTGAGGTCTAAGAGGGTATTAAAATGTGTCTAAAGCTCAACTGTATGCTTCACAATGATTTCCACAGGTCTCAACACATTCAAAAACACATCAAGCAAAAAAATACCTAAGGTAAAAGGGGAGTATACAAATATTTTCCCACAACTTGGTATTCCTTCACCTCACACAAAGTGGTGTTGTATTTTCCAAGGACTATGCACATTATGGATCAAAAGTGATCCTAAAAATTTCAAAAACATTGAAAAATAGAAAAGAGAAGAAAAAAATTAGAAATGCAGAAAATATCAAAAATAGTGGAAAATTGAGCATGAAGAAATCCAAAAACATTCAGAAAAGATCCTCAAAAAGATGTTGTCTTGGTGAAAACCTAGCAAATAGGCGCCTTAATGATATAGAAACAAAAAAATTGAAAAAGAGAAAAATAATTAAAAAAAGTGAAAAAAGAAGAAAAGTGCCTCGGTGAAAACCTAGCAAATAGGTGCCTTGGTAGCAAAAAAAGAGAAAAGCTTGAAAAGAGAAAAAGGGCAAATCAATTCAATCAGTGAAAACCTAGTAAACATGCGCCATTGAAAGTCAAGTCAAGTCTCATGCCTAGTCCTCATCCTTGTAGATATTGCATTTGCCAACATTTGTATATATTGCATAATAAAACCCCACAGTTACATTTGTAAATACCTAAAGCTTTTGTCATAAATTTGAAAAAGGTCCCAAGTCAAACAACGCAATTATATTAAACTAGGGGAAAATTTTATCCTATGAGAAGGAAGGATTCATCAAACAAACATTGATTGACACAAATCAATTCATCAAATCACAAGCGAAACACTTAGATGATCGATCCTAATCCAAAATATTGACTCAACAAAGCAAAATTTTGATCCATGATCTCATAATAACTTTATCTTTATCAGGATTAAAATGAACAATCAAATATGAAATGGATGGAACTATACTTGAAATATGGATTTGAAAAATAGTGCAAATTTTTTATTCTAAGTGATTACTTGATTAATGAAGTCATGTCTTTCTAGAAAATCGATGAAGTCTTGGACCAGATAAGAAATGATGAAAGCATGATATTTTTATTGGTTTCTGAACGAGTATCTTAAGATCAAGGTTTTAAATATATATCATTAGTCTAAGGACGTGATCATCAAAGAATCATTGAGGACATGTATATATGGAAAAGCCAAGATCTCTATTTGTTTACCAACATGATACCTTGGATATTTTGATGTTCAATATCATAATACCAAAATCCACTTGCAACATTGAATCTGATGAAAATGGTATTTAGACTTTCATGGTTGAATCCAACCAGTGACCATTGTACCTGCATTGAGAATGTAACATGGAAAGGAAAAAATTATTCATATCACCATGGTTGAACCACTGATGATTGTACCAATTTCAGGTCTCAAAATCGCTCAATGAGGAAAATAAGCTCCTAAACTATGAATAGTGACAGCTAGCTGCATCCATATTAGATTAAATGCATTTAGGTTGCTTGATTTCTTATCTTGAAAACTGATTTGGAAAGAGAAAAGAGGGGGTGGAGTTAAGCTAAACTTGAAAACTTTCATCAAATACCTTATGTGATAGAATGTGTTGGAAATCAAAAAATCAAAACCAAACTTAGATTAAGGTGCATTGCATTATATTAATTGCCTTATTATAAGCACACTACATTTTAGTTGCATTCATCATATTAATCTGCATTCATTTTAAGGTCTTTCTTGAAATTGCATTCATTTTAAAATTGCATTGCATTAGTTTGCATTTATTATATATTTCATCATTTAGTTTCATTTATTGCATCAATCATTGCATTAAATTGCATTATTAAGGGTTCACATAATTGCATTACATTAAGATTGCATTCACTTTATATCATTAGGTTATTGCATTACTCATTAAGATACATTCATTTAGGGTTCATTACATTTAAATTTTGAATTCTATTAAAAAATACAAGTGTATTTCATTAGGTCATTTTCTTTAATCATTAAGATACTTTACCTCCAATAGGTTATTTGCATCATTAAATTGCATCCATCTAGCATTAAATAATCATTAAATTCATTAAATCATGTAGGTGCATTTAAATTCATTTATTGCATTTTTCATCATTGCATTAATTATCCATATTATCACATTGCTTTACATCATCCATAACATCATATAAATACATCCATCCACATCATAGCATACATCATCACACACCATTAAATCATTAAAGTATTAATTATCATCAATAGAAATTACTAAGCATTAAACCATGTAATAAATGCATCCATATACTCTATGTCATAAATAAGATATCCATTAGGATAAACTAAGCATAACATGTGCATTCATATCATAAACTTCATATGAAAAATGAAAACATAACATATAGAGATAGATCATATAGAACTGCATATCATAAATCACCTGAAAGGGAAATCCAACACATGATGACCTCACATAAAGTAAAGCTATCAAAGCATAATCAAAGTCCATGGAATCATCACAGTCTTTCAATCAGAGTCTAGAAACATGATAATATCAATCACATAATGAACATCAACTGATAAAAGAATAATAATGTACAATGTCTCGATAATACAAATCATAATATACATAAAAAATGACTCAACATATATAATCAACTGCCAGAACTACCCCCAACACCATCTATGCCTGGACCTATATCAGGACCTCGAGTCGTGCTCACCTATAATCCATGCTAGCTCATGGGAGCCATAAAGGTCTGCATCATAGTGCTTAGCTGAGTGACCCATTGTCTAATCTCTAATACCTTAGCCTGTAGAGACTGAACATCAGAGGCCTGTGATGGTGCCTTTGTCAGAGGTGCCTATGTAGGGGGACCCTAAGAAGAAGGAGGACCCTTAGGAGGAGGCGCTGGAGGTGCCTGTGCCACCTGATCGACCAAAATCTATGCATCTTGTGCATCTATGTCGGCAACCACTTGTGGTACAATTGATCTCAAAACTCAGAGTCTATGCTGACCCCACCTGGCCAATCTATCCTATCAAACCTAATGAATAGCATTGAAGGGGCCACCTCATACTCAGACCTAACCACCTCTCATATGTACCCCACTTCTGACAGGAGAAGGGGAAATGAACACATGAATAACAACTCTACCACTCTGCTTGGCCTTGCCTGCTTGTCGAACCTGATGACCCCATCTCCCACCACCATCATCGTTGTCATCATCATCATTTGAACCCTCATCTATCCTAGGCACCGATTCAATAGGAACTGTGAATCTCAGAAAATGGTTCTATAAGAACCACTACGCATAGTCATTAGTCAAGCTTTCATCTACAACGTGCTCCCTAATGTCCCAAGATAGATGAGGAAGATCCAATAACTCATCGCAAGAAGTTTGATAATCGATCTAGGGATCCCAAAGGGATCAATCCACCATTACACATGCATATAGCGCCAAACCCTATGGCATGCCCTGTGGTTGGCCAAACTGTCAAAGAACCCTAAAGAAGAAAAATCTCTCAATAATCAAGGGTATTTTCCCTATCATCCATCTTGGCATACACATGAAAGGAAGCTTTGAAGTATCCTTAGCCCATGGCTTGCATCCCAGATACGGTGTCCAAACATCCTAATCTATATCATCAACAATATGTCTCCAGTAGTCTAGCTTTCCCAGGTGAGCCTAGACAACCATACCTTCATATCTAAAAGCGAATAACCAACTAGGATCATGCTGTCATACTCCAATAGGATGAGTAACAAGAATATGCTCCCAAGTCCATAACTGTAATAGGACTACTTTGGTAGAGAGAGTAGCTCCACACATGTAAACCTCATCATGTAACTCATGATATAACTAAGCAAGTACACATGAAACCCAATAAAACCTCAGAGGATGCCCAATCATATCCTCTAAGATGTGGCCCCATTTGACTACAAATCCATGGCCACAATGATCAGGAACTATAAATCCACCAACAAGTACTCCAAGTACCACGGGAAGCACAAGGAAAGAAGGGAACTACACCCATATAATACTATCATCTCCGATAGTAGGGTTGCCAAAGAGCCACCTGCAAACGGTGTCGTCGTACACCTAATCATAATATACTATCTCCCCATGAGTAGGGATCCTCAACAACTTGTATACATCCTTCGGGTTAATAGTCATCTCCCCCATCGACAAGTGGAAAGTGTTATGGTCAGAGTGCCACCTCTTTGCCATAGCTATCAAGAGACCTCGATTCACTCAGAATCAAGATAGGGAAAGAAAGAAATATAATCCATAATGATCGATCAGCCGACACTTCTGCCCACTAAGGTTGTCGACCATGTCAAATGGTAAAGGGTACAACCCTCAGACACCCAACTTCTAAAGGTGAGCCTGCGAAAGTAAGTTAAAGCATATCAGAAATTGAAATCATTAAATGTTGAATCATCACAAGTCAATCAACAATCTACAATCAATCAAACCACTATCAATCTTCCTAATTCTATTCAAAGAGGACAAAAAAAATCATCATCATAATCGACCAACCAAACAGGATTGACAATCAAAATTCAATATCACATGAATATAACTGACATCAAACAACTTGTTGTAAATAGGACTCAACACCCAAGCCAATCGACGAAACTAGACTAATAGGAAAATTTATTGAAAGATTCAAAAATTTGCAGAAAAGGGTGTACGTGCTATTTCATTGCTTGTACGGGCTGAAACTCAAATGTGCTACTTAAAAGTTTGAATGCACAACTAAAACTATTGAATGTGCTGAAACAATGTGAAAGTGCAGTAGAATCTTGAACACGCTATAGGAATCACCTGTACGCACTAGTAAACTAATTAAAAGTGCAATTTAACTTGTACACGCTGCAAGAAATCCTAAATGTGAAATTTTAACCTAGGGAACACTTTTGAAAGCACAGGAGGAATATTTAAAAGCGCTATGGGAAATTGCGGATGCCCTGAAAGGGATTTGAACGCATAGCTAAAATGCTTGGATGCATAGCAAAATTTAAAAAAAGGAAAAAAAGAGGGTTTTTCTTTGAAAAATCATTGTTTTTGGAAATTAAATGCTTAAAATAGATGGAGGTTATTAGGGGTACATACTAGAGGTCCATAGTCACCTGGGTGTTGATAAAAATGTCCTCTCTTGAATATGTGCTCTCGATAAGGGACAAGCATTGTAAAGGGCTCATAGAGGTCAGAGGAGAAAAGTAAAAAGGAAGGGTGAAAATGAATAGTGAAAATGACTTTTTACCCCTATATATAGCCTTTTTGACCTAAAAAGGGGCACTTTTTACTAGAAAATGACTCAGGACTCAAATTGAACACCCAATCAACCAAATCAGTGGCATTCGTCATCACAACGTCGTGATACAATATTGGAAATAAAATTAAAATTAACACTTAATTGAAAGTATTCAATGCAAATGATCACAAAACATAACATCTTTCACCATAATCAAATTTAATTTCATTTATGAGGGGGCATACACTCGAATTATCAAGATGATCATCAGCTTAATCAAATCATAGGCATAATCTTTTAAACGAATTTTTTTTCACATTTATCAAATGGGGCATCAAAAACATCAAATCAAGATAAATTAGGCATCATATCAGTGATCCATCATCGAAATGAGCATCAAGAACTTCAATAAATCAGAACTTTATCAGATCTTTCACCAGTATCTGCGTTTATCATCGAGATCAAAATCAGACATTAGTTGAACAAGACTTTGCATCAGGACATCAGACATTCTTTGAACCAATGCACTTTGCACATCGATTCAAAGAGGGGCATTTGTAATCACCTAAAAATGGTCAAGACCAAATCAAGTGAGCAACTAAGGCAAAATCAAGGCATTAATTGTAATGAAGCCAAAATCTGATTTTAATTAAAAATCAAAAGCCAATAAATCAATTTAAATCAAGATAAATCAATTAATTTTGTATAGTTCAATTTAAATCAAATTAACCCATTCAAGGGGTACACATGGCTAAACAAATCAATTCAATTCAATTAATTAATTCTTATTTTTCTTCACCCACCACATGGAAGGAAAATACCTCAACCAGTGGGAATTAAGGATTGGACTCACATGGATCAAGCTCAAATCAAATCTCAATCAAACGTAATGTGAAAGCATTGTGACCACTCATTTTGTCTCTTTGTCCCAAGCTTTGAGGACAAACCATTTAAATTGTCCCTAGAGGTGGAACCATGGACTTAACTTTAATCCAACCATGATCAAAGTAACTCCACCCCCTATGCTTGCTAAAATATATAAATTGAAGACCAAAATCGGGAGAAAAGGATCCACACATCTGAGAATTGCATCAAACCTATTGAGTTTTTGAGCTAGAAAGACATTTTATCTTAATTTGAGCATAATTTTGAGTAAAATAGGCTTAAATTGTTTATCATTTAGCTTCATTCTTGTTTTAAGGCTATCACTAATGGAGGCTTGCTGAGACCTTACTATTAGCATACTTAAATAGAGAGCCATATAGTGCTCATTAGCTTTATTTGCAATTAAATAGCTCATAAATTGTGGCAATTTAGTCTATTTTATCATTTATTGCTAAGCTAACCCTATGAAGGTACTTTCATTAGTACACAACAATGGTCTTTCAAATGCCACATTCTTTTTTTAAAGCATCCAAGAGAATACATAGGGTGAGTAATCTTGAGGTGATCCAGATAAGTCCACTTGGATCAATCCTTGCAAAAAGATTAGGACAATTTCGGAGGTGAGTCAGGCAACTTCTAACCAAGAGTGTTTAGTAAGGTCATCCATTCAAAACTATCCCTTGTAGTTCTGCTTAGTAGAATTGAGGCCTATAGACCTAAAAGCACTTTAAGTAAGGTAGTCTTGCAAGTAAGATTGAGACCTCTCAACCCTACACATCACTCTCACGTGTGTTCTTCTAGCCAAATGAATGAACCAACATAGTTAATAGCTACATCCTTGTGGTTTTTGGCCAACAAGGCACGAATTTTATAGTGGGTTGGATGAGAAGGATTTTCTTTGTCCCACTTGGGTCATTCCCATGAGATTTTTACTTCAATGGTAGGCCCTCTAAAGGTAAATGAGAAAAGAAAGTAGATAGGCTAACGAAGGCCTAGATTTCTGATTTTCCATAAGGGAAAAGAGCATAGTCTCCTAGTCCAGAGCTTCTCCCAAGCACATCAAGCACATATTCATTTAACCAAGATTCTTTTGCAAGTGAAAAACCAAGTAGTTCAAGATTTTTGATTCAACCTCTAGGAGGTGAAGAGCATACTCTCCTACTACCCAACTAGTCACAAGAAAAGAAGCCTTCCTAGTTAAGCTAGATGCCTAAAAGATCAAATTAAGGAACTCACAACATTTTCTTGAATCTCCAAGGCAACCTACATAACAAATGGCTTTAGTAGTCCCAAGATATGACTTTGGAAAGCATCCTACAATCACAAAGTGCTAGTAGTCTCAAAATAAGGCATTGTAGATGATTTTGACAAGCAAATTTCCTCTCAAATACCCTGCAAAAACTAGTTATTTCATGCACAACATAATGTTAAGGCCAAGACAAACCAAATAAAGCATGAAAATCCAAAAATTCAAACAACTAGACCCTAAAAAACACTCTATTTTTGGTGCGATAAAACACAGTCAAAACCATATTATCGTATGATGAAACTAAAAGAGCCATGCAATGAAAGCCTGAGTTTTTGTGTCGTAAGATGAAACTCAAAACTGCATGCTACGAATCACCTTATTTGATATTATCATATGATAAAAATCACCATTGCATGCGATGAAAGAGGGTGTCATACGATAATCTAGACTGTTAGGTGCGATATTTGTCCCAGTTTCAGAAAATGAATAAAAGGAACCTGTAATAAATGGGACCAAAAATAGATTTGGGCCCCATAGTGGGTGCAAGAAATGTGTGGTTAAATATTGGTATTCAATTGGAATGCAACCAACACTCAATAAACCATTAGCTCAAGAATTTAGCTACAAGAATTCACATCAAATGAATAACTAAACCCTAAAAAGAGGCTTATTACTTCCTAGTTGAAGTGAGTTTAATCCTTTTCAAAATGCTCATCACATTGGCATGAAGGATTAGTGACTTGACTACTCCAAAATGGAAGATTCAAATATGGAGGAGATGCAAGACTTTCATTCAACACTCCAAGATGATCTAAAATAAAATGCAAAGCTATGATGAAACTAGAACCTGAGATTAATCAATGCTACTATGAAAGCAAGCTTGATAACAATGCAAGATTACACTAGAAAATGAACAAAGCTAACAATACAAGAGATCTTAAGAACTAAGAAACTATGAACTTGAGAGCTCAAAATAGCAAGATTACTCTAGAATGCAAGAATAAAAGAGTGAAACTTGGATCTTAGAATCTTGGAATCACTTGAGCAAAGGAAGAGCTTCCTTTTAAAGAAATTACCTCAAGAATGAAAGGTGGAGATTAAGAGGCAAAAGATGTTAGGTAGAGATGAGTGGTGAGAGAGAGAGAGCAATCCTTGTGAAAATAATTCAAGAATTTTTATTGGTCAAACTTGATTGGAGAATAGGACAAAATAGAAAAATCCCCTTTTAATTATCATTTAATCAATACTAAGTTGCACAATGGGCTCTTTTAATAAAAGTGCTAGGACTTTATATTAAACAAGAGTTTTGACAATTAAATGAATTTTTAAGTTTTAATTTTAGAAATGATTTGATTTAATTATACAAGGGGGATTATTCAAGCTTCTTACATAATTATGTCTAGTAAATTATGCCTTTGAGATTTAGAATTTTTCTTGAGGAAGACTTGATCGAAATTAGGGGCTTAGGTTCTACTAGAAATTTTTTAGGTGATTACATCTTGCAATTCATCTGTCACTATTTCTCTCTCTCATCATTCTTTCTTTCTTGTGTCTCTTCCTTTATAGTGAGCATGATATTGTCTCATACTCCCACTAAAGTGGGGGCTAAATGTACCATCCCAAAAAGTAAGTACTTAATTATGCTCATTTTGAAACTATTTTTTAGCCTACTTTAGTGTGTTTCTTATGGTAGAACCTCATATTTCACTTAAATGCATATTTAATTCCAATAAAGGTACTCCTCTTTCAATCTTGTTTAACCTTGAGGTTGGATCTAGCTTCCATACTTGATTTCCCATTTTTTGTCCAACCACATAATTCATTTTCCACCTAGGACATATGCATTCATTTTTGGAGTTCAAGATTTGTTCTAACCTCCTGGACAACTATAAATTTTAACACCACTTCTTAGCACACTCCCTGATATCCCAGAAGATTTGGAGGAAAAACCACTTGGACTAGGTCAACCAAGTCAACCTTTTCCAAGACTAGGTTGGCCAAATCGACCTTGTCCTAGTGTTTTGTGCCTAAAATTGGCTTAGATCCTGATGGTAGGATTTTCTTCCAGGGTGTAAAATTATAGTCATCCTAGGTGAAATTTGGGCCTTGAAATGTGTATAAAAGGAGACCTCTTCCTCTCATTTTGGTGCAGGAGCACCTAGGCTAGCCTCTTAGTCTTAAGTTATTTTGGCTTGTATCTGACCTTTGCCAAGTTAGAGTGTGTTTACTTTGGACCTTAGAAGGTCTTGCAAGTGTGTTTCTATGTGGATTGATAGTTAGTATCTAATCTAACCTAGTTTAGTTAGGTTTCCTTAATGCTCAAGTTTGGCTTGATTAGGGAAATGAGCCTAAAAGTGTCCTAGACCTTGGCATAGTTGATAAGATGCCTTTTTAGAAATAAATGATGATAAATCATTGAGCTAGAGGAGTTAAAGGCCCTAGAATATAGGTAACCTCATAAATGACTAAGATGCCAAAAGTTGTCATGACAACATTTGCAACTTTGTGCAAATGTTGCATGCAACTCAACAACATTGGATTCCCTCCATTCTAGGAGTGGGAAATCAATGCCAAGGCCTAAAATGGTGGGGAGAGTATCTTATGATATGTAATGGCTCATGTTTTGAGGTAGATTTGATTGTAAGAAAGTTTTTGAATAGGAAAGGGGCTCTGCAATTCTGGTTTTAAGCTATACCCAAGCATTCTTGTGTGACAGTGTGATCTAATGAAGTGAAATTTTTAAAATAGTTTTAGTTTTATGTTGATAGGTTAGTTACAAGACTTTTTCATTCTCTATGCAATCATTTTAGAGTTATTTTAGTGACCTTAATAAATTGTTTAGTGTTTAGAGAGTCTACTGGTCCAGTCCAAGATAGGTTGAGTTTCTATGGCTCCCCCATGAAATCCAACTGTGGGAATCTCCTAAGGGTGGATGAATGTTTTAGGGGAACCTATGTACTATACATATATGAAGATAGGAGTCCTAAAGAGTTGAGCTTCTAATTTTAAAGTCATGCCCTAGGTGAGACTAGTGTGCCCGGTTAGAGGTGTGATAATGAATGAATGAGTGATTGCATGCAGGGGAGAGAAAGAGTGTATGAAAAAATCATGGTTCTAGGTGGAATATAACCATATCATTACATAATGGAGAGATTGGGCACTAATCAATTCATTTGCTTAGTTTTGAACCAAGAAATTAGTGAAGTCCTTAAAAGTAGGCCTATTAGCCCTATTAGCCCTACATTGTAGGAAGCCAGTGTACGGAGGCCTTAGAACCCTAAAACCTCTAGAATCTATAGAAAATTCCAAAAGGGTATTCAAATACCAATTTTTTTTTGCAGGTCATTTGGGAGTTTTTGGATTGAAATGGGAAAAAGACCCTTTCAAGGGCAATAAGAAAACTAGGCCTAATTAGGTCTCTAAAAGGCTAAACCTTGAACCTAATTGAGGAAGGCTTAGAGATCCCAAAAAATGGAATAAAATGGAAACATAATGAATGTTTTGGAGAAGAATGGTACCCTTGCAACCCCTAAGTAAGTTCATGGTGAAAGACACTCAGAGTTTTCTAGGTGTTAGGAAAGCATCAAGACAAAACTAAAAGGTGGATGTCCTTCAAGGCTAATCACAAGATAAGTAACTCTTAGAATAGAGCTTGGAAGGTCTTAGGTTGATTTCTTAAGGCTAGTGAGATCCTAGAAGAGAGTAGGACCCTTTGGAGATAGGATATGCAAGGTCCTAGAAGAATTTGTGTGAACACAACTTGAAGTATCATACACCACATTTTCATATCCATACATCCATCCAAATTCTATGCAAGCTATCATACATGCATTATGAATTCAAGAGATCCAAGTGTAAGTAAGCATCCATTGGTGAAGGCATCCATTATCAAGCATTCAAAGTGCAAAGAAACCATCAAGCTTACAAGTCTTCATTTTATCATACATGCAAAACATTTCCTTTCATAGATCTAGCTTCTTTCCTCCATTGGAGGCCAAGCAAAGGAGTTTGACATCAAGAAAGGAGATCTACATTCATCGATCAAGTCCTCTTATTCTTCTCTCTCTTCCTCAATCTAATATTATGGTGAATTACAACATCTACTACATGAGGTTTTTTGTTACATGATTTCCTTTTCATTTTTGTGTTGAGTCAAAGTTGTTACATCAACATACTTGATCGCATTCGAAGAGGTAATTGCATCTACATGGCGTGATATATTCCATCATTTCAATCTAATCTTTGCTACATGAGAGCTCTCTTTGCATTAAATTTATTTCATTTTAAGGTTGATTGTGGTTTGACTGAGGCAAACCCCTCCCCTCAATCTTCTTTACCTTCTTTAATGTGTGTAAGAACAAGTTGCAGAGTTATAGATCTACATTTGGGAGTCTCAGACACAATCACAGGCCCTCAAAAAAATTCATTAGATTTTGACCTACAACAACAAGTTCAACTTTCATGACTTAGTCTAGGATGAGGTCGACTTTCTTGACCTTACCCTACACTTTTTGGCTGAAAATTGCATAGATTAAAGTTACAGACATCAGGCTCCCAGATCCATAATTACAACTGATTTCGACACTCTAGTGACAATAAAATTCAAATCCAAAGGAAATTCTTCCTCTTCTTATTTCAAGGTGAGTTCATTATTCCCATTTTCCTCCCACACTTACTTTCATAGATTAGATCTACTTTTCTTCAATCATTTATCACACATTTTCACTTTATTTACATCAATCATTTAGGAATTCAAAACCCTACATTTTATGGATCTTTCATTGGCACCCTTACTCTTTTGGTTGTGCTAATCAGTTTTACTTTGATGGAGGTTTTGTATTCCAATGTATGTAGGAAGTGGTATCTAGCAATTCCTAATAGTGCACACCATTTCTTACATTATAGATTGTACGAGAAAATTCTATTGCAATTTCATCATTAAACACATTTAATCTCAGAAAATAATTCAACTAGCCACACTTTCCGAATTGTGGCTCACATACTAGGTCTTGAAGCAAAGCATCATGAACTATGGGTTCATGCTGCATAGATGGACCTCCCATGGTTGTGTCAATGTTTTACCCTTTAAATCTACAAAAATATTCCTCAAAATTCATTGAAACTTATGCCTTCAATTCTTTGTAACTGCTTAAATTCTTGCTCTCATGCACTTTCCTACAACCTATACCTTCTGTGACTCAATCTTCTAAAAAAAAACCTTGTATTCTTTCTAAATTTGGACTCACAGTTATATGAAATCATAAGAGTTAGTCATTTTAGGCGAAAAGATGGAAGAAGTAGGAGTTTTTATGAGGGAGTAAATATGAAAAGATTTCATATGCCTTGGATTCTCACATCAATTTTTTTTCAAAATTAAATTTGGTTACAGTTTAAAATCATGATATGACATTGCATCATATAGACATGGCATGATGAAGCTTAAAGATGTCATGGATATGACACAACACAAACATTCGTCATCCTCAACTTAAATAGTGACATGTGTTCACACATGTGGAACATAGAGGATGAGTTTGAAATGACTACTATGTAATGCATATACATTAAGTAAATTATGGAAAAATAAATGCATCTAACAATTTAATGAATACACATGCGTACGTTACGTTTACATGCATACCTGAATGTGGTCATAATTATAAGTTCTTGATTGTACCAAGCAGTAATTATTATAAAGTACCATGTTAGGTGATAAGTATGGTGGAATTATGAAGTGAAGTAGAAGATGGGTGACGTGGAAGACAAATGGAGCGAGATGGAGGTGGTATGATTATTATGGATAAAAAGTACACCCATGAGACATGGATATTTTTATTATGGTTGCATGCAAGTTAAGATTTAAAAAGGAGGTGGAACATGAAGTTCCCCTACTTTTTCTACAGAAACTTTGGAGTCTTTGTGAGTTTGGAATTGATGCAAGAACTCTGCCTTTATAGTTGGCTTGTTGTATAACCTTAATATGTGACCATTTACCAATAGCTTGAATTTGACATGATCAATTGTTGAAATTTGACCAACACCATTGTTAAATACTTCTATGATCTCATATGGACCTAGCTAGCGAGTTTGTAACTTTCCCATGGTATCCTTATATCTTGAATCATACAACAATGCCCGATCACTAGGGTAAAATTTCTTGTCCTTTATGTACTTATCTTGATTTTTCATTCTCTAATTTTGGACAATTTATGTTTACTATAGGAATGACTTTCTAAGCTCATCCAAGGTTTTTAGATGCATAACTTTTTTCTCTTGTGCTTTGGAGAGATCCATAGATTCAATTCTAATGTTGTTCTCAGTGTTTTATGTTCAAATTCCACAGGCATCATTGATGTTTTCCCATAGAAAATCTCAAATGGTGTAAAACCATTGGTTGTTTTACATGTGGTCTTGTAGACCCATACTTCTTCAGATAATCTATTTGTCCAATCTTTCCTATGGACTACCACTGGCTTAGTTAAAATGGATTCAATCTCTCTATTTGTAATTTTAGCCTGTCCAGTGGCATGTGGATGGGAAGGACTTGACTTCTTGTGCCTTATGTTGTATTCATTTACTAGTGTTGTGGTCAAATTTAAGATGAATTAGGTACCTTAATCTGTCACTATTTTTTTTGGTACCCCATAACGGGTAAAGATTTCCTCATAAAGGAGAAACCTTATTATCTCTGGCATGCTTCATTGGTTTGACCTCAACCCACATAGTTACATAGTCAGTACACACCAAAATATATGACTTACCATTTGAGGGAGGATCAATAGGTCCAACAAAGTCCAATCCCCACTTATCAAATGGTGTAATAATAACTTGATAACTTGAGGGTACAATGAAATATCACCTGATTTAGCAGGTCTTCCCATCTGTTGACATCTGTCATACTTCTTAGTATACTTTTCTACATCCTTGTGTAGAGTAGGCCAATAGTATCCTGTATTCAAGACCTTCATTATTGTCCTTTTGGATACAAAATGCCCCCCAAAAGGTTCATCATGACACACATGAAGTATGTCATAGGTCTCATGCTCTTTGACATATCCCCTCATGACTTGATCAAGACCTGTATAGAAAAAACAACCAGCTCTCCAAGAAAAATTGAAACTCTTTTCAACAAGCAACCTTGTCTCCTTCAAAGAGAAATGATTAGGGATTCTATTAGTAGCTACTTAGTTAGCTATATCAAAATATCAAGGTGTATGGAGAGAAATGGAAAATAGATGCTCATCAGCAAAGGAATCATCAATAATCTCATAATCCTCCTTAGTTTTCAACCTAGAAAGAAAATACGCCACTGCATTTACTTTACCTAGTTTGTCAATGATGGTAATGTCAAACTTTTGCATCAAAAGTAACCATCTAGTTAATCTACCTCTTATTGTAGGTTTGTTCATAAAGTACTGTATGGTTGCATGATCTGTATGTACAAAAACTTGATATCTAGTAATGTAGTGTCTGAACTTGTTAAGGGCATAAATAACTACTAGCAATTCTTTCTCTATGACAACATAATTTAGCTCAGGCCCTTGTAGAATTTTGTTGATGAAATAAATGGTATTTTCTATATAGTACCAACTTTTTGGCCCAAAACTTCCCCAATGGCATGGTTTGATGCATCTATGTGAATATGAAAAGGTATTGACCAATCAAGCCCTCTAAGGACAAGTGCTTGGATAGGGACTGACTTAAGCTGCAAGAAATATTCTTCAAATATTGATGTCCACTCAAAATCTGTATCTTTAGTTAGTAGTGTATATAATGGTCCCACCATTTTGCTAAAGTCCTTGATAAACCTCCTATAATATCCTGCATGACCCAAGAAGCTCCTTACATCCTTTTGTTTAGTACCCTGGATAAGAAGGTTATGAATAACTTCAATTTTTGCTCGATCAACTTGAATACCAGCTTGAGAAATATAGTGGCCTAGCACTACCCCTTCCTACATCATCATGAAACACTTCTCACTATTCAAAGATAGATTGTGATCTTCACATCTCTGTAGTATCTCTATTTTAGTTGATATGAGGGGAATTTTTAACAATATTTATATGTAAAATAAGAAAAAAAAGTTTTAAAATATTTAAACATGAATATGTTAACATTTTACATACAAAGATGTTGGCATTCTTGCCTTTATATAGTGGATTAAACCATTATGAGTAAGCATACATTTAAAATAGAAGTTTCCTTTAGCTAAGCAACCATATGCAGGGGGATCTTGTCCGTCAAAGCCACCTAGGTGTTAAACCTAGCATAAATGCGTCTCAGGGGGGTTCGATGACTTTCTATGTCTCATACTAATAGATATTGTTTGATTTTGCTACAAACTATACCATTGAATGCCCAATGTCAAAAACAACTGCCAGTTAAATTTTAAATTAAATTTGTGCTCTAGAAAAACTCTAATGAGGCTTTCGTCAAAATTTTATATATATTGAACTTATTTTTAATTCTATTGAACAAAAATAATTTTACTTGTATATTTCATTTAGTATTATTGCTTTTAAAAGTTCTATTTTATTAGAGTAGTAATATATAATTGTATTAAAATAATAGTAAGGAAAATTATATAGAAAAAAAATATTAGAATAAGTTTTTTATAAAAATAATTAATTTGTATTTTTATACAATAAATTATAATTATTTAGAGAGAGAGATTATAACAATTTTTTTTAAAGTTTAAAATTATCGTATAATATATTAATATTTTTTATTCACAATAAATAACAAGGTTGCAGTGCAGTGAAGTTCTTGCCAAATATTGGCAGATCTGTTTTGTTATGACAATATTTGTTAAGTATGTAAGAAATTTGTTTAAAAAATATTTAATATGTGCCACAACTTATATTTTAAACGAAATGTATAAATAGACATACTAGTTATGAGACGAACTTTATTTTCATGTAAAAAATTCAGAATAGAAAAATAGAAAAATAGAAACAAATAGAAAAATATTGAAAAAATAATAATCATATGCTAACATATATAAATGTATAAAATAACAAAATAACATATAAGAAATTGTTTAAAAATTGATTATGCTACATCTATTTCTTTAATTAAAAAATATTCTTATATAACTTAATGAAGATATATAAAATTTAATTAAATAATTTAAATATTTAGTCAAATTTTTTAATTTAAAATACTTTTAAAATTTAAGTAAAAATTAATTGGTGGAAGACATGGAAAAAAACTATTATTATAATAGTTTTCTAATAAAAAATTATTTTAAAAACTAATTGAAAATTTTATTATTAAATAAAATAATAAAAAATTAAAACTATTTTACCTTATCTTAAACTATTTAATATTTGGCAAAGTTTGGTGAAAAGATATTAATGAAATAAAAAATCGAGTCTAGCTTTTTCTAACCATAGAATAGAAGACATGTCACATTATTAACAATTTATTTAGTTTTGTTAAGGTTGTGCGAGCCTGCTTTCCTTGAAATCCGCTCTTATCGCTCCATTTCTCTTAACCAATAAAATGACAGATAAATAACTTTATATATTAGAAAAGTTAAATATTGTGCATTTTACTTTATCAAATATGAAAATTTGATATAACTAAAAAAATTTATAAAATTTGATTGGCTTAAGTTGACTAATTTATATAGCCTACAGCAAGAACTAATAAACAATGTACAATATTTTTAAATTTTTAAAATATATAATCTTTGTTCATTTTTCCTAATACTCTTTCTACTAATTGATTTATAATCCTCAATCTAATATAAATATTAAATAGCTTACACCAAAATCAAAGAATATGTACCATCTTTTGATTGTAGCAAGGGTTAGGGTTAAGGGTTGGTTAAAAAATTAGTTCTATTTGAAGATAAAGCGTAGGGCAACATTTGAGTTAGCATTAAAGCTTAATTAGGGTTAGAGTTAGTAGAATTCAATTTATTTTAATTATTATATTTTCGCACTTTCATCTTTACAATATTTTAATTGTAATTCTAAATTTTGTTGAGATTGGTCTAGAAATGAGAAAAATTAACTATTGAGTAATGATTTAAATTTTTATATACTAAAATCAATTTGTTTATATTACAAACAAGAGTTGTGTTACAACATGAGTCCCGCCTAATAGGAAAGAAAATCATGATTAAGGAAAAAATTAAAAGACAAATTGACCAGTTGCAAGATAGAGTTACTTGACAAGAGGCATATTTAAAAAACTTAACACCTACAATAAAATAGCTTGTGTAATCAGACAAAATGTTGCTAAATTATGTGACTAGTTTGAAATGCAGGTTAAAATATTACTTTCCACTTATTACTAAATCTTTCAATACAAGTCTTTGATACTTATTATTTACAATGAAAATACGTTATTATAATTTGATCTACTTAATCCTATTACTCTATTGTCTTTGAGGTTGAAAGTATCTATTGAAATAATGTTTATCTCAATGACTGCACTACATATTTTCTATTTCAAGAATCTGTTGGATACATGAGACAAATTTAATACTCAATTCATGAGTTAAGGATCCAATGTCACATATTATAATTTCTCAAAACTCAAATTCTTGGTTACATGCCTGATTTCTATTTATTTAGAATAAGTAAGGCCTAGCCATTCGATGAAGTTTTATTTCTTTTGGCATGTGCACAATTGTGGTAGGTATAGTCTAACCGAATTTGCGATAACAAAGATGTCAAAATTAGAATCATTAACTCAAGATGAACAAATTTTATGTTGTCCTTGATATTTAGCTCTTGATGAACAAATTCTTGAAATGGTCGAAGCCTATGAATTCACTTAGCACTCAATATCTAGAGAAAGAGATAAAGATGGGCATTGTATACAAAGAGGAAGAAGAACACACCTTTGCATAGTCAAAGTTTGCTTTGACACATGGCAAAACATTACTAGGAAGAGACCTAGGTGTATTAGTCCATGCCAAAAGAGCTCCACCATCCATGTCATATTTTAGAGGGAAAGAAACTTTTATTGCTAGATCTGATACATCATACCCAAAAATATGCATACATTCTTTCAGAGAGAATAAGAAACATAGAGATATGAAGGGAAAGATAGAAAGATCAATATGTATGAAGTTGTATATGCAGAGAGGTATATATATATATATATATATATATATATATATATATATATATATATATATATATATATATATATATATATATATATATATATATATATATATATATATATATATATATATATATATATATATATATATATATATATATATATATATATATATATATATATATATATATATATATATATATATATATATATATATATATATATATATATATATATATATATATATATATATATATATATATATATATATATATATATATATATATAAGGGGTTAAAAATATAAATATTTTACAATAATTCAAATTTTAATGGAACAAAATAATTGTAAATTGAACTATTAATGACTTTTGTTTGTCATAGTAATTTTTAAAAATAGACATATATAATTTTAGATCAATATTATAATAAATAATGTAGAAAAAATAGTCAAAATATAAAAATGTAAATGTTAAAAATAATAATAATTTGAAATATATAATATTAATAATAAATAATGTAATCTAAGTATATCATTAGCTTATTAAATTAATTTTAAATACTTAAATAAGTGATAGATAATAAAGGTGATAAAGACAAGTGGGTGCAAGATAAATAATTCAAACTTCAATAGAAGAAAAATAATTATAAATTAAATTATTTATAATAGCTTTTATTTATGATTGTGATAACATAAATAATTAGAATAATTTTAAATTTAAATTTAAATAAAAATGAAAATAGAATAAACAATAATGTGTATCAATAAAAATTATAATTAAAAAGAAATAAAATTTATTAAACAGAGTTTAATATATAATTTGTTTAATAAGATAATAAATATTTAGATAAAATTGGTTTATTAGATTAAATTTAAAGAAATCATGTATAAAAAGTATAACTACTATTAAAGAATAGTAACATTATTAGTACTTGTACTAATAAATAAATGTTTCTTTCTGCTACTTTTTAATTGATTAGATAATTTATTTTTTAATTTTCAGAATGAAAAAATAATTAAAATCCCAGCAAAAATAGGAGCAGCCAATAACAAAAAAGAAATACTTTTCAAAAAATTCAAAATAAAAATCAAGACGCTGTCAAACATTGAAAATCATGTTTAATATTTTCCAAAGGCACGATTTTTAAGGCAAACTAATAGCAAAAAAATCTGTTGAAAACATAAGTCTCTGCTTAGATAGGCGGGACTAATAATTATCACTAGTAAATCACTATGGACTAACTATTGAACCTCCTTTTTTGGTGCACATGCTAATACTATTAAAAAATAAAATAATATTTGTCCACCGTTGTAGAGTATAAATACTCACATTTTAATTTAGAATGGACCACTCTTATAAAAAAAAGAAGAAAGAAAAGAAAAAAGGTGGTCAATTTGGACTTGAAAATATTGCATATGACAGAGGTTTTTGTAAGTCCAAAACAGGCGGTAAAAATGCTAGTTGTGCAATCTTCACCTCTACATTATCATAGTAGGGAATACATGGGACATATACCAGGCAAGAGCATCTTGTCGTGTTTAAGAAGGGTCCTTTGGAAAGATGTTCAATGCTCAAAGAAAAACCCTCATGCCATGTTGTGGCAGAACCCTCTGTGGTAATAACAAACACATATCAGGAATAATTACAAGGAAAATTTTCCAACTTAACACAAGCAACTCAAAAAATAAAATTTACATATGAATAAAGGAGATGTTTTACAATAGTTCTTGAACACCACAATTTCTTGCATGAGCAACAACTACATCAATTTTTTTTCTATGATTAGTCGAGAGATAAAAAAAACTAGAGCAACATCTATTCACATCTTTAAATTGATCATTTACAGGAGGTAGAGCATATCTTGGAAGAAGACACATTTTCAACTTTCGTTAGGTTATAACAAACACATAAGTATTTTGGATTGAAACTCACCTTCATGAAATATTTGATTATAATATAAATATATCTCATGACATTTATTAAAAACATAAGTTCTTGATATGTAAAAAATTTGAATCAATACATAACCAATATATATATATATATATATATATATATATATATATATATATATATATATATATATATATATATATATGTATGTATGTATGTATGTATGTATGTATGTATGTATGTATGTATGTATGTATTTATTGTGTGTGAGTGATTTACACCTTCATGAAATAACAAGATTTAAAGAGAATTTACACTATTCAAAGCAAACTAATCTAAATAATGCACAAATTAATCTAAATATCTCATGGTTCTCTAAATTGAAGTGGTAAATGAGGCTCTCAGCTGCAAATCCTCACTAGTGACACTCTAATTATGAGAATTGAACTAAGAATGATATGCAAACTAGATCTAATTATCAAATTCTAGCTCTATTTGATAAGAAATCTACAAAATGATCAACAATTGAAGCTAATTATCAATGAAAATTGCTAAGTGAGTGATGTGGATGCAAATTGCAAGAGCTTTGCTGCAATTCAAAGATATGGAGTGGATGAATTATGCTTCTAAATGCCTTCAATATATAAGATTTTCCCAAGGGTAGGGGGTAGAGTGAGATAACCATGGTTATGCTTGGGTAAGGTCAATTGGCTTTGCTTTGTCCCTAAATTGGGGGACAAACATTTAAATGGTTTCAAAAGGCTGGACCATTTCAACAAAAGTGAGTGATTTGTGTCCATTTTGTCTCCTTTTTTGCTTTGTTGAGGGAATTTATGATTTATTAATTAATTAAAGTAATTAAATTTAGCCATGAAGGGTAAGAGGTTCATTTTGATTTTTGCTTTCAACAACTATGTCATTAATTGAATTTAATCAATTTCTTAGTGTTTTTCCCCTTTTCAAGCTTTATTTAATCATTTAATTGAATTTTCCTTCGATTTGAATTGTCTTTGTTCCATTTATTGATTTTTTGTGCTATTTGATGATTTGATTGCACCTTTTGATTGATTTAAGTCTTTTGCCAATTTTTCGTGTCTACAAATGCCCCTCTTTGGATCGATGTGCAAAGAACACCGATTCAAAGATTCTCTTGGTATGATGATCTGATTTAGGTCCTGGTTTTGATATGCCTCTGATCGTTCTGATTGATGTACTTCCTGATGATGATGATGTACCTCTGATGATGGTGCTGATATGATTTTGATGCCTCTGATATGATATGGATCCTGATTTGATGATAGGTCCTGGGTTCATTGATAAAGGTCCTGGATTGATTGATAAAGGTCCCGGGTTTACTGATAAAGGTCCTGGGTTCACTGATTGCTGATATGTTGATAGGTTTGATATGATAGCAGATTTGATATTGATTTTTCTCCTGATATGAAATTGATTTGCCTCTTGATATGATATTGATTTGCCTCCTGATATGAAATTGATATGATATGATAACTTGATATGATATGATATGATATGCCCCACTGATAAATGTTTTTGATGTGATGCCAATTTGATACTCTGATGCCCCCTCAGAAATAAAACATATTAATTCCTTGATTTGAAAGATTGTGAGTAGTTGGAATATGTTTTGATTTCTGATACCGTTTGAAAGAAATAATCAAGTTTTATTCATGCCCCGGTTAATGAAGATGTCATATAATAGGTCCAAAGTGCATTTTTAAGTCTTTATTAGGACCAATTTCACCTTAAATAGGGTAAAACCCCTCATTTTACTATTCATTTTCACCGTTCCCTCTTGAGATTTTAGCTCTGATTTTAGCCCTTTTTACACGATGGTGGTCCCACATCGCGAGCATCGATTTGAGAGAGCACGCCGATTCGGTTAGAGAGCGAACGATGGTCCTCCGGTATGTCATTCAAATTTTTCTCATGTTTCGAAAGTTGCATTTATGACCTCATTTAATGCATTTTAAAATTTTGATTCTGCGTTTGTGAAAAGAAATGTCGCCTCCGTGCATTTTAATTACGCCTGAAAAATTTAAATGTCGCCTCTGGTAAATTTGATATCGCCTTCCTTAGCTCTGCTCATGCCTTTAGAAAATCCTTTATCGCCTACGGACAATTTAATATCGCTTAGGGTTTAAGCATTTTTAATTGTTTATCGCGTGAAAATCTTGGATAATAAAATGTCGCCTGTTGAAAATCTGATACCGCGTCTGTTAAATCAAGTCACGTGAATGATTAAAATCACGCGTATGGAGAATTTGATGTCACCTCTGGTAAAAGAAATGACGCCTGAAAGAAAAGTCGCGTAAGTGAAATTTTTTTTTATGTTATTTGAGACTTTTCTATGACGTCTGATTGCTCAATTGTGTCAACTTGATTGATATCGATCACGTCAATGAATTTACTCAAATGTTCAGCTAGGGTGTTCCCCTTGTTTGATTTCAACAACGAATTAGGACATTGGTAACTATAATATCGAAGGATAAGGTAAATCAATCTTCATCACGAATGATAGGTCGTGGATCTAATCGTCCATTCATTTTATGCTTAAATGCTTAGAGACATAAAACTAGGATCATCCTTCCTCAATGCTTAGAGTTAGGATTGGTAGGTCTGATAGGTATATTTAAATTGATGACTATGATTGATTGTTTGATTTCTTGATATTAGGTTACTCATGTGATTCCATTGTTTTGATTAAACAGGAGGATGTCCCTATTCTGTACCTCCGGACTGTACCACATTGGGTTATGGAGCTTAGGGAGCAGTTGACTGATGCCGAGAGGTGAGTGATTAGGTGCTATGGTTTATTATGTGTATTAGAGCTTCCTTGGTTCCAGATGAACTAAGGTTTGATTACCGCTGTCGTAGAGCATTGGCACTCTGAGACAAACACTTTTTGGCTGCCACAGGGAGAGATGACTATTACTCCTGAGGATGTATATAGATTGCTACGGATCCTGACTCATGGAGAGATAGCATATTACGATGCAGTCTATGATGGGATGTATTGTCGATGAGTATTTAGAGATCCTTCTATAGGTGATGATTGCATCCTATGGCCTCAGTTTGCTTCATTTCCTATTTTACCAGCGTTGTTAGGTGCGATCATTGGTGGTGTGTTATTACCTGATCGTCGAGGTCATGAATTTTCAGTAGGATGGGGTAGGATTATCGAGGATTTGCTACATTAGCCTCGATGCTTTGATTGGGGATCTTGTGTGCTTGCACAACTTTACCATGATCTTCATGAGGTGGTTTATAGGAGATCAGCTTCATTATCTGCTGGGATTCATATTTTGCAGCTTTGGATATGGGAGCACTTACCAGTTAGTCATCCTATATCAGAGCGAGACCAACCTTTAGGATATCCTTTTTCATGGCAGTATACTGGGATGGTGACACAGCATCACTTGGGTCATTTGGAGTATTGGCGGCGTCAGATTGATGATATGGATGAGGTCTATTGGAGACCATATGTTGAGGTCGAGGATTGGAGAGAGGATAGCTTGGAGTTACCATATATGTTTGCTCCTTGATGGATGATCGGCAGGATCGACTCTGTTCTTGAGAGATTCTTTGTAGGTAGAGTGCTATGGTAGTTTGGGTGGATTCAGCCTATGCCTCAGGGATCTGCAGTTTATGCTCATTCTAGTGCAGAGAGGGCTACTCAGGGACACATGCCTTCATATGATGATGCTATTGAGTAGATATCACTACTTGGTTATATGGACTGGGATATGAGGTTACACATTAGAGATGCTGGGGTTACTCAGGAGTATTTAGCTTGGTTGATGGAGCATCCTATGCCTTGATTTACAGACCCTGCAGAGCTAGTGCCTGGGCGAGATGATGATGGTGAGGATGTTGGTGGTGGGAGGAGATGTAGAGGTAGACCACGAGGTAGGGTGATGATTAGACTCAGAGGACGAGTGAGAGATATACAGATACAGGCACCACCTCCTCCTCCTTCTCATCCTGCAGTAGCACAGAGACAGAGGATAGATCGTCAGGATCATGTGAGGGCTGCTAGGCAGGATCCAGTTGTAGGATAGGATACGGGAGCAGGATTACAGCAGGCTACCATGGATGGTCAGGATAAAGGTGCACAACAGATGCCAGCAGCTTTTTCCCGTGATCGGGGAAAAGCTCCTATAGATACAGGTGATCCTCAGAGTACTTATGAGGTTGGGGAGAGTTCTAGTACTACCTAGCTACGAGCAGATGTGGGAGCATTACGGACAGAGGTATCACAGATGTCTTCTATGATTCAACAGTTAGTGTCAGGTTTGGCTCCATTGGTTCCTCTCCTTGTTGCTATGGTTGGTCAGATGCCTCCTCAGCCGCCTCAGCAGCCTCCATCACAGCCTCCTCCACAGCCTCCTCCAGGACCTCCTCCCAGTGGTGACGAGAGTTGAGCTATGAGTGCTCTTGTTGATCATTTATGTATTGATGTTGAGATACTTGATGTTGTACCATATTCTTGTGACCTTGGTGTCACCTTTCCAATTGTACTTTGATACTTGTTTGACATTGATGCCCCTGTTGATGGGCGATTATAGAGTTGATTTATGATATCATTGTTATACTTGATGCATTGATTTTTGAGTAGACATGTGATATGAGGACATTTATGATCTTTCCTGCTTTTTACTTGATGATATATGAGATTACCTTTAGATGCTGCTATATGTGTTTATCTAATGCATTTGTTTTTGGATGGATGTGTCTATGGATGCAATGTATCTTATGTATGATATAGATAGATGGATGCATTTCTTTCTTCATGTATGGATGCAAGTTTTTTGTTTTGATATGTTATTTCTCATGTATGCAATCTGTATGGATGCACATGTAAATGATTATTTCCTTCTTTTCCTTGATAATGTATCTATGTAATGATTAATGATATGGAATGAATGCAAAAAGTATAATCTCATGTTTTTATTGTAGAAAAGATGATATTGAGGTGATGTTGTCCTTGCTGATTTGACCTTGTTGATGATGTTATGTACCCCCTTTTTGATGCAAAATGAAGCCCTTGGGAAAAAAAATGCATGTGCAATTAATCTAACATGAGAATGCATTTAACCTTTCTATGAATGCAACTAAGTGTCACTAGCTTTTAGCAAATAAATGCCTTGAGGATATATTTTCATCATTGAGCACTTGGGACCGGAAAGTCAATACAATCACCACTGCCCACTGACATGATGATATGAATATCACTTTTTATTGCTCATATGGTAACCCCCATTTTGCTTTCCCATCGGTCTCGTCGATACGACTATCACTGATTACAAACAATCATGAGAGTACGAATACTGATTTTGTCAGATTCTATGTTGCAAGTGGATTTTGTCATTTAGATATGAAGAATCTAAATATCCAAGGTATCCGGTTGCGTAAACACACAAAGGTTAACTCATTATTTTATAAGATAATCCTCGATGGTTCTTTGATGACCATGTCTTTAGATGAATTCTCATAAGGCAATGAATCTTCCTCCAAACATTCACTTCATAGTCAAGAAAAATATCATGTCTCCATCATTACCAATCTAGTCGAAACATCATTGATTAGCTAAAAAGACTTGATACAAATTGAATTAATGTAAGTAAATAGATTTTTAACCAACTTTTCAAAAGAATCTATCTAGGTGTTTTGCATTGTTTTCTGATCTTCAAATAATATTTCCAAGTGTTTTGATCACGGAGTGATGTTTGATTTTTAATCTTGAATAATAAGTCAATTTAGGCTCAAGGATTTTGTTGTGGTAGTCAACTTCTTGGTTAGTAAACAATGATATCCATCAAAGGTTTACAAAAATCTGATCTCTCTTCTGAAAATGTTGATCCCTTTCTGCTTGTGACTGAATGTTGCTCATTTGAATCCTTTTTGAGGTACCCACTTTCCAATCTGTTTATGCTGCCCCCAAGTGTTTGATGTATCAATTTTGACAACTCTGGGCAATGCAAAGGATGATGCTACAAAATGTTATTATGACTATGTACAAATGACGGATGCAATGAAGGTTTAGACAAATGGGATGATGAGATGCATTATGTACACATGTGACTAGGAAAGAAATGACTTAAGGGAACCAAAAGTGCTTGTTGCCAAGTTTTCACCTTTGGGTGCTCTCTTTTTTTTTTTGCTACCGAGGCGCCTATTTGCTAGGTTTTCACCAAGGCACTTTTTTCTTTTTCATTTTTTTTTGTATTTTTCATTTTCAAATGTTTTTGTATTTTCAAGATCCCTTTTCAACTATGTACAATAATTATGATGCTCTCTCATCTGATACTCTTTATACTCTTTCATCTGCTTTAGGTGTAGAACCTCTTCAAATGAATGCTATTTATGGGTTCTTGTAACTCTTCACCATTACAATCTGATAACTTATATGTTCCAGTTCCAAAGGATGACACTATCACAAATGGGCCTATCCAATTAGCTTCCCACTTTCCTTTCTTTTCCCTTTCAGCTTGATTTTTGGGATTTTCTCTTAGTACCAAGTCTCCTACTTGAAAAGTTCTTGGTTTGATGTGTTTGTTGTAATTGCATGAAATCCTATTTTGATAAACTCTTAAATGCTCATAAGCTTGAGTCTGGTGTTCCTCTAACAATTCCAATTGTTGTAGTCTAGCAATCCTATAATCCTCATCAGTGATCAATCCTCTTAATGAAACCCGTAGAGATGGAATTTCAACTTCTAATGGTAGAACTGCTTCGGTTCCATAGACTAAAGAGAATGGGGTGGCTCCTGTAGGTGTTCTGATACTAGTTCTGTAAGCCCATAGTGCGGGATTTATTTGCACGTGCCAATCTCTTCCTGATTTGTTAACTGATCTTTTTAATATTTTGAGGACATTTTTGTTCGTTGCTTCAGCTTGTCCATTTCCTTGTGGATAATAAATGGATGATGAATAATGTGTAATGTGAAATGTCATACAAAGTTCATCAATATCCTAATTTTTGAATTGTTTCCCATTATCCGTGATAATGGCATGTGGAATACCATAGCGGCAAATTATGTGGTTCAAAATGAACATTGAAATTTGTTTGCCGGTTGCTGTGGTCAATGGAACTACTTCCACCCATTTGGTGAAGTATTCTATTGCTGTGATGATATACTTGTGTCTGTTTGAAGATGGAGGATGTATGATTCCAATCAAGTCAAAACCCCATTGATAAAAAGGCCATGGTGTAATGAATGGGTGTAATTCTTGAGCCGGTGCATGTATCATATTACCATGATATTGACATTTGCTGCATGTCTTCACAAATTGACAAGCATCCTTTTCTAATGTTGTCCAAAAGTACCCTAAACGAAGGATTTTCTTAGCTAGATTAAGACCACTTGAGTGTGACCTGCAAATGCCTTTGTGGACCTTGCGTAAAGCTAACTTAGACTCTTCTTCCTCTAGACATCTAAGTAACATCCCATCAAGACCCTTACGATACAATGTGTCTGAAAGGATTAGGTAACGGGCGGCTTGGCATATGAAGTTACATTTTTGGGCACGAGTTTGGTTTACGGGGAGTATTTGGTCTTTAAGGTAAGTATAGATGGGTCCATACCAAGGAGAGTCATGTCCATGTAAAAGAGCAACAATTTGGGTGTCAGGAAGGTTGAATGCTGGTTTTACCAACTCTTCCACCAAGAACTCATACTTCTCATTTTGATCTGGTTTTTGTAACAATGAAGCCAAGGTAGCCATGGCATCTGCTGCTCTATTCTTTTCTCTTGGAATCTGTTCAAATGTGATCAAAGCAAAGTACTTCTTCCATCCATCAATCAAGGTTTTATATTTCATCAATGTTATATCTTTGGTATTATATTCATTATTAACCTGATTGATTATGAGTTGGGAATCCCCAAACACTTGTAATTCTGCAATATTCCATTCCAAAGCCATTTTGATGCCAATGACTAATGCCTCATTTTCCGCTATGTTATTGGTGCATGGAAATAAGAGTTTATAGGACTTTGGAATGGTGTACCCTTGAGGGGTAACCAATAATATACCTGCTCCAGAACCTCCTTATGTGTAAGATCCATCAAAATATAATTTCCATGTCTTTGCTTCTATGTTGACAATTTCTGAATCTAGAAATTCAATTTGCATGGTTTGTGTAGACTCCATTGGGTTATCTGCTAAGTGATCTACTATCACTTGTCCTTTAATTGCTCTTCTATCAACATATTCAATGTTGAATTCACTTAGGATCATGACCCATTTTGCTATTCTACCTGTTAAGGCAGTTTTACTTAGCAAGTATTTGAGAGGATCAATCTTGGCAATTAATTTGATCTTATGCATCAACATATAATGTCTTAGTTTTTGAGATGCAAAAACCACTGCTAGACATGCTCTTTCCATGAATGAATAATTTAGTTCATATTTTATTAAGGTTCTACTAAGATAGTAGATTGCCCTTTCTTTTCCTTGCGCATCTTCTTGTGCCAACAATATGCCTAGAGACCTTTCTGTGGCTGATATGTATAACAACAGTTCTTTACCCTTGATAGGTGACATAAGAATAGGTGGGTTTATCAAATAAGTCTTCAAAATAGCGAAGGCCTTATCACATTCTTCATCCCACATAAATGTAGTGTCCTTGTGTAGCAATCTGGTGGAGTGACACTTTTCTGCTAATTGAGAGATAAATCTCCTTATTGATTGAATCTTTCCTTGTAGTGACCTCATTTGGCTAATATTTCTTGGAATCTCCATTTCTAGAATGGCTTGTACTTTTTCAGGATCAACTTCAATGCCTTTTGCTGACACTATATAACCCAATAACTTGCCGGATTGGACACCAAAGGCACACTTCTTTGGGTTTAATCTAACTTTGAATTGTTCTAACCGAATGAATATTTTTCTTAGGATTTGTAAATGCTCTTCTCTATTGTGGGACTTTGCTAGAATGTCATCCACATAATCTTCTAAGAAAGTGTGCATCATGTCATGGAAAATAGTTGTCATGGCCCTTTGATATGTAGCTCCAGCATTTTTTAAACCGAAGGGCATGACATTCCAACAAAAAGTACCCCAAGGGCAAGTAAATGCTATCTTTTCTTGGTCTTCAGGAGCAATCTTTATTTGGTTGTAGCCACTAAATCCATCCATTAATGAGTACATTGCGTGACCTGCTGTCAGATCCACTATAGAATCAATGCTTGGTAATGGGAAGTCATCTTTGGGACATGCAAGGTTTAAATCTCTGAAATTCGTACACACACGAAGAGATTTATCATGCTTAGTAACCGGCACAATGTTAGAGATCCAATCAGCATATGCTATTGTTCTTATGAACCCCACCTTTAACAATTTTTCCAATTCTGCCTTGACTAGGAGAGCCACATGTGGGTGCATTTTCCTTAGTTTTTGCTTCACAGGTTTAACTCCGGGTCTAACATTCAGATGATGCATTATGAAATCAGGATCCAGTTCGGGCATATCGGCATATGACCATGCACAATTTACTTGTTGTTCTTGGAAGAATTTGATAAAGTCCTCTCTTTCAAGAGATGTAAGTGATGCAGCCAAGTGTATGACCTTTGGCTCTAGTTCTGTACCAATGTTAACTTTTTCTATTGGTTCTATAAGAATAGATGACCGTTCTTCTTCATGTTCAGGCAAAGTATCCAATCTCTCTTCTAATGGTGCCACAGTTGGGTTTTCACCAAAAGAAACGTCTTTTATTTTCATTGTTTTTGGTTCTAATGGTGCCACAGTTGGGTTTTCACCAATATAACTTCTCATTTTTTTATTTTATTTATTTTTTTGACTAAGAGATTGGACCCTTGCTGTTGTCATTATGTCCGTATTGAGTTCGTTGGTGAAAGAGGGTTCAACCGCATTGAGGTATTGGTTTGTTGCTTGGTCATTTGGGAAGTAAAGTAAGTCATGTGGTTCAGTTTGATCCCAATCAATGAGGTCCAGATGCATCAAAATTAAGGAGTTATTGGGTAAGGTATCATCAATAGGATTTATGGACATGACTTTGTTTGAGGGTTCATACATTGTATCGTTTAGATCTATGATGTGCGCTTCCTCAAGATGATCCATGGAAGTAGGGTCAAAGTCCCCTTCGCTTGAATCCTCATCAACCTCTACGGGAAACAATGTGGGAAAAGCCGCAAGCGGGTTAAAAGTAACATTTGAATTTCTCTCCTCTGAAGGTGTCCAAAATGTTTCTATCCATGCTCCACTACTAGATGCTTGTTCTATATTAGGCCTTTGAATAGGAGATTCTTCATTAATTGGAGCATCTTGTTTTGGGATTTTTGCATAAGTATGTATAGCAATGACTTCTTTATCTTGACATGACTCATCTGATAAAGTATCCCATTCATAATCCCTAGAGTCATCACTATCTCCTTCGGATTCTAATGCATTTATTTGAGGATGAAAATCATGCATTGGACTTGAACTTTCTCCCTTGTATTGGAAACCTACTCCGGATTTTTCATGACTTGCCCTCCAAATAGGTTCAATAGGTTCTAATAATCCTCTATTTCTTTGGCCTAGGGGTCCTCTTCCTTTGTATCCCATCTTTTGCATAATATCAAATCCTTTCCCATATTGTTCGGTTTGTATATTGACATGCTGAATTCTTTCCATGGGAGTGTCTAAGGTACCATCCTCATCATGATAAAGCCATTGAAGGACATCATCTTCTTCCTTATCCCATGTTGCTTTGCTATCTTCCCTCAAAAAATAAGAATTATACTTATGTGGAAGATGTTCTTTTGATGGTTTTCCATGTGACTTGGGAGACATGGGCATGTCAAATAGAGAAACTGAATATTCTCCTACCCCTTTTGAACTAATCTTGCATTGTTTGTCAAATTTGTTCATCATCTCACTCATGTATTGGTAATGATCTTCTTTAGCTTGTTCTTTTTCCTCTTTAGTAGGTTTGTAGATCATTGTCTCCAATTTAGGTACTACATATGGACTTTCCATTACATTTGGACCCTCGTAGCTTACTTTTTCCTTGCCCTTAGTTGATGTAGTTGAGCTAGCTTGAAGAGGATTGTGTGCATCTTCATTGGTGATTCTTGGAACAACTCCTTCATGATTATGTGGAATGTATAATTCATGCAAGGGTTTGAGTGCATTACAATATTGAAATGGATTTGAGTCTCCTCCAACTGTGATTTCTTCACCCATGTATGGGAACTTGATGCATTGGTGGTATGTGGATGGGACAGCTTGCATCTCATGAATCCATGGTCTTCCCAATAAGATGTTATAGGTTAATTTCATGTCCAACACTTGACACTTGGTTTCCTTCTTGACTGGTCCCACTTGGATGGGCAACACAATCATGCCTTTAGAAGCTCTTTTAGCTTCATCATAAGCTTTTATGGTGATTTTCTTCATAGGGTCAATGCAAGACTCGGATAGACCTAAGGATTTTACAAGACTCAATGTGCATATGTTAAGACCAGCCCCTCCATCAATAAGGGCTCTTTTGACTCTATGCCTTTCGATCAAAACCTCTATATGTAATGGCAAATTTTGAGGATGAGTTATAGACATGTCATCTTGATCAAAAAATGAAAGACAATGAGGAGCCACGAGATGTCCTACCATATTTTGAAACTTTTCTTCCCCTAAGGTAGTAGAAACATGTGTCTCTTCCAAAGCTTTTTCTAAAATCTCTTTATGATTCGGTGACAACTTCAATAACTCTAAGATTGAGATTTGTGCTGGAGTACGTTGCAATTGATCCACCAAACTATAAGGCCTTGCTGCTGTAGGAGGTTGTTTGACCACAATGTTGGATTGTGGGATATTGGTGTTTTGAGGGACTATCCCTTGTAAAGTCATTCTAGAATTCTGCCCTCTTGTAATAACATTTGTTGCTTCCTTTTGAGGCTGTTCATTAATGATTATAGCATTAACAATATGATCATATGATGGTGCAAAGTTGAGATTATTGGCACTTTGTTTCTTGCCATTTGATGACTCACCTTTATCATGTTTGTAAAAAGGTTGTTTGAAGGCCGTATGATCTTCATTATTTTGGGGTCCATCAACAGTGATTATGTTATTATCTATCAAGTCTTGCACCACATTCTTTAATTGTAGACATTCATTTGTAGTGTGCCCCCGAATCCTATGATATTCACAATGATGCTTAGCATCCCACCAACCCGGCTTGTGGTCTGGTTCATAAGGCTTAATAGCGGGTAATGTAATAACATTGTTAGCCATGAGAGCCTTTAATGTAGTTTCAAGTGATTCTCCCAAGGGTGTAAAGTGTCTTGCAGGAGTGGGCTTCAAATACTTATCATACTTGCTGTTTTGATCCTTGTTTCCTTGATTATTCTTGTTGGCATTGTTGTTGTTGTTGGAAGGTGCATTATATGCTTGATTAGTATTATTCACTTGATTTGGTGTCTTTGTAAGGGCAAGTGGAATCACCTTCAAGTTGCTGGATTCCACTACACCATCATTAACAATGCCTCTGTTGTTATTCTTTGCAGCATAATGGCTATTGTTGTTGTACCAACTTTTATTTTGATTGTTGTTATTGTTGGTATTGTTGTTGTTGGAGTTAGAGTTATTCTTATTTTCCTTGTACAATTTCAACTCTCCACTCTTAATCAACACTTCTTCCATTGTAATTCCATTATCAATCAAATCTTGGAAGGTTTTAGGACATTGCATCCTTAGTCTATAATTCAATTCGCTTCTTAAACCGTTAATAAAGATATCCATTTTTTCTTTTTCCAGTACACTTCTCGGATATCTAGCAAATGCAGTCCTCCATCTTTGCAAGAATGTGAGGAAGGCTTCTCCATCTTGTTTGCTTCGTGTTACATAATGTTATCATTGTGACCTCATGTTTGATGTTATAAGAGTAATGAGTCACAAATTTAGAAGCTAATTCTTCAAAGGATTTTATGCCGGATGGTAGTTTTGAAAACCAATCCATGGCCGTTCCTCCCAAGCTTCTTGGGAATAGTCTCATTAAATAGGTTGATTCATGCATGAATTCAAGACTCAATGCACAAAACCCCCGAAGATGATCATGTGGGTCAGATATTCCTTCATACCTCTCATATTTAGGAAATGTTACATTAATGGGAAAAGGCACCATGACCAAACCTTATCGAATGGAAAAGGACATATGTTTCAATAGAGAAAGGCTTAGGAGCCCTTTTTTGTTTCAAACTATCGATTTCCATTTGTAATGCCTTGAATTGTTCCCTTATTGCTTCCATAGGGTCTTCTATTTCCTTGGGCTTTAATTGTTCTATGTCAAAATCTTTAGGTAGCTTTGCCCCCGTTTGTATCAAGTCCATGAAGTGTTTTTCTTTATCCATAAGCATGGTCTTTTTCATTAGTTATATGAAATAAGGGGATTGTCTTGCCTCTAACGCTCTTTCAACCGTGGCTTCTTTCGCAGTTGGGGGTAAGTTTGTATTATGAGGAGGAAATAAGTTGTTGCCTTGTGAATTTGCCTCTTGGGAATTAGGATCTCTTCCTCCATTATTAGAATTTCCTTGATTGTTGTTAGGATCCATACCCCCATTCATGTTGTTCCCTTGGTTGTTGGGATCGGTATTTCCTAGGGTGCCACTAAACATCTTGTTAATGTCCTTTGCCTTAGCGGGTTTTTCAATCACTTGTGAAGTAATGAAAGTGTTCTTCGGAAATGGGGGCTCTTCTCTGTTGTAGGTCCCATCTATTTGTAATGCTTTCCTTATAGAGAGTGATCTTGTAATAACAGGCATGAACAACTTTAAGGGTATGTTGACTTTCTTCTCTTGATAAGCTGGTTTTTGGAATAAGGTAAAAGTTTTGATCAATTTTAAATGGTTTAAAATTTTAATGATGTTTTGATCAATAACTTTGGAATATCTTGTTTGAAAATAGAAAAACAATCTCAACACACACATCAATTGGGTACCATATCCCTAGAATGCTCTAATGTGTGTATTTTTGAACGTTTTCACAGGTTGAAACACAAGAATAGCTTCCACGCAATCTACCTAGCACATAATTGGTTTGTAAACATGACTGTAATAGGTAGTTTTTCTATTTTACCATTATGTAGTAAGTTTTCCATTCAAAATAGATCTTAGCTTTTCATCCCCCAAGTATGTTAAGGGCTTCCCACACGCACCGAAGCATGATTTTGCGCAATCCGTTAGGACTACTAGAGGAAGTTTGAAAGAGCTAAAATCCTTTTTGTCATGCACCCCATTAAGGATACACGCATTTCATTTTATAGTGGGTCAGATTCTCCCGGCAAAAGCAAGTGTATCCCACTTTGGGCTATCCCTCTCGCCGGCCCTTTTAAGGCAATCTCGGGAGGTGAGCCCACTAAGTTTTAAACATGTTCATTTGAAAGCATGAAAAGTGGATTTGGTAGAGCAAGTTTGGGAATTTGATTCACTCAAAGAGTGAAGAGCATATCCCTATTGCTTTTCCCTTATCCCAAACACTCACAATCAATTTGGTTCTTTTTCAACCCCGTGACAAATGGGTTCTTAGAATTGAAGTGTTTATTTTTTTCCTTTTATGATTAAACTATGTTTTGAACTTTGAAATGTCACAATCTAAGGGAATGTGCAAGCTTGATGAGAGAAATACATCAAACGATGCTAGCAAAGGCTAGGCGCATTTTTAAGTAGTAGATTTCTCATTTTCTCTCCAAATCCTTCCCTTACCTTAGCAAAACATTCCCTCCACCAACAAGTTAGTCAGCACAATACAAACAAAGTGAGGGGAAACCAAAATCAAAGCTTAAAATGATATAATTGATTATGCTTTTGATTCTTTTTACCAAAATACTTGCAAAATTCTTACAAACTTAAGGACTAAACTCCCAATTTAATGATACGTATTTTTGTTTGTAAGCATCTACAACAACAATGTATTTAGCATATAATTCTACCCTCCTTTTCTAAATCATTGTTGAGAACAAAAGTAGAGTGTACCCGATTTTCTTTCCTTATCCTCTTAGAGATCAATTTCTCCTCTAAGTTATGCCTTCTCTCTGGTTTTTGCACTTTCTTATGATAGACCATGCTCCTGAGATAAAAAAATGACCGTGAAGTTAGAATACAGTCATCATTTTAACATTTTTGATAAAATAGAGAACATTACAGCCACGCGACATTATCCAGACTATAGGCGAGATAAAATTTAATAAAGATGTGACTACTTTAACCACGAGCGTCACCAAAAGGGGCTCAAGCGAGATTAAAATAACCAAGTGCGATATCAAATTTTAGCTAAGCATGAAATCTTTACTAGATGCAAACAACAGTAATTACTCTGATAAAATATAAATGCTCAATCAGGCGACATTGTCTATGCTGAACGCGAGATCTAATTTAATAAAGACGTAATTACTTTAACCGCGAGCATCACCATAAGGGGCTCAAGCGAGATTAAAATAATCAAGTGCGATATCAACTTATCACAACGCGTGAAATATTTATTATAAGCGACAAATTAATACTAGAAAAGTGACATTTTATTAATCAAAGGCGACATTTAAAATCAACGAAGCGAGAAATTAAATGAATAAGGCAGAATACTCCCTTTACACCAGGCGTAAAATGATTCCTCGGCCGTGGCTTTTAATTCTATCCACGCGACATTTAAATGACCAAAGGCATTAACTGTTTGTCCATGCCGCGAGAGTTTGATTTCTGCAGGTGTAATTTCTTTCGCCAGAAGCGTGATTCTGCTAAAAAGTGTAAGCGTTCAAACTTCAGGTGATATTTTAATTTCCGCGTGTGACATCTCTTTGCTTTAGGCATGACTTCTTTACCGGCAGGGCGTGATTTCTTT
>BSBK01000841.1:732500-964182 GCA_027943335.1 Chamaecyparis obtusa
AGAGGGGATAGAAAAGAGTTTAAGTGGACTAATGGGGCAGAAAAGAGTTTTCAATTGTTGAAACAAAAAGTTACAGAACAACCTATTTTAGCACTTCTAGATTTTAATAAAGTATTTCAAGTAGATTGTGATGCTAGTGGTACTGCAATAGGAGCTGTTATGAGCCAAGAAGGTAAACCTGTTGCTTATTTTAGTGAGAAGTTAAATGATGCCAAGAGAAAATATTCTATCTATGATCAGGAATTTTATGTTATAGTTCAAGCATTAAAGAAGTGGAGACATTATCTGCTTCCTAAGGAGTTTGTTTTGTATATTGATCATCAGGCGTTGCAATATTTGAATAGTCAAGGAAAGTTGAATCAGAGGCATTTGAAATGGGTTGAGTTTTTGCAGAGTTATACATTTATTTTGAAACACAGAAGTGGAAAGTCTAATAGGGTTGCAGATGCTCTTAGCAGAAAGCAACTATTGCTGACAGAGATGCAGATTGAGGTGGTTGGGTTCAAGGAACTCAAGAATTTGTATCCAGAGGATCCTGATTTTGGTGGAGTTTGGAAAGCTTGTAAAGAACCTGTTACTCTAGATAGGATGAAGTGGTTGGATTTTATCATCCAGGATGATATGCTATTGAGAGGGAGTCAGTTGTTCATTCCAAGAAGTTCTATGAGAGAGAATCTCATCAAAGAGAAGCATAGTGGAGGATTGGCTGGACATTTTGGTCGTGATAAAACCTTTGCTTTGGTTAGTGAAAATTATTATTGGCCATAACAAGATGTGAAGAAGTTTGTACAGAGTTGCAGAGTATGTCAGATGGAAAAAGGAGTGAAGTAGAATATAGGGTTGTATCATCCATTACCTGTACCAGAGAAGCCTTGGGAGGATATCAGTATGGACTTTGTTCTTGGTTTACCGAGGAGACATCGGGGACATGATTCAATTTTTGTAGTAGTTGACAGATTTTTGAAGATGGCACATTTCATTCCCTACAAAAAGACTAATGATGTTGTTCATGTAGTAGAATTGTTTTTTAGAGAAGTAGTTAGACTACATGGTTTGCCAAAGACCATAGTTTCAGATAGAGACACTAAGTTTGTTGGATATTTTTGGCGTACATTGTGGAAGAAGTTGAAGATAGATTTGAAGTTCAGTTCATCACATCATCCATAGACTGATGGATAGACAAAGGTGGTGAATAGAAGTTTGGGAAATTTGCTGAGATGTTTGGTTGGAGATAAGCCAACAGGATGGGATTTGATTTTACCACAGGCAGAATTTGCATACAATAATTTTGTCAATAGGAGCACTGGTAAATCACCATTCCAGATTGTATATGGAAGTAGTCCAAGAAATGCATCTGAATTGAGAAAGATAGATAAAGGAGAAATAAGTAGTGCTGAAGCTGAGGATTTTGCAGAACACTTGAAGAACATCCATGAGGAGGTGAGGAAGAATATTACCAAGATGAATGTGTAGTATAAGGCTAAGGAAGATGAGAAAAGGAGGCATAAGGAATTTTAGGTTGGGGATGAAGTCATGGTTCATTTGCGAAAGGAGCAGTTTCCAGTTGGTACATATAACAAGCTGAAAATGAAGAAGTTTGGACCATGTACGATAATGAAGAAGAATGATTCAGGAAATGCATATGAGGTAGAATTGCCTACTGAGCTGAATATTTCACCAGTGTTTAACATTTCAGATTTGACAGAGTATCATGAAGGAGGTGTTTAAGATGAGGTTGCAGCAGCATAGTGGAGTATTTCAGCAACCAGTTCAGATATCAAGGAGATTGAAGACATACTGGACAGTCGTGTTGGCAGAAGCACAAGGAACAGGACATATGAAGAGTATTTGGTCAAATGGAAAGGATGACCTATAGAAGATTCATCATGGCTAACAAAGGAGGAGGTTAACCATCTTGGTTTTCCTCTGCACACCTGAGTCGTGATAGGGTCACTTCTCAAATTACCCTGGGTGTCTGATGCAGGAGCATCTTGGGTGTAAGGACAATCTTGTATCACCCAAAAATATTTCTATTTTTGTATTCAATAAGGGCTATCTTGTGTAGAGTTGCTATTTATGGAAACTTTCTATTTTTAGTAAGTTGGTCTTACAATCTCAGAATGTCTGATTTTACATATGGAGGTTCATCTCAGTCATATCAGCCTGCCAGCAAAGTTTCATGGCTAGATCAGGTCTAGTTTTGAAGATATTGAAGATTTTCGGTATTGGCAACAGGCTACAAAAACTTTGAACTCAGTTTTGAAGGCTTTAGAGGCCCCCGGATGAGGTTGAAAAATTGGGTGATGGGTGCTTTGCATGTGTTAAGCCTATAAAGTGCTTCGTGGCATTTCCGAAATGGGGTTATAATAGTCAATCGGGTCAACTGGTGATGACTTATGGTCTCCAGAAGTCAGGCCACCTGAAATGGTGGAAAATAATTTTTCTTCAAAATTTCTATTCGGGTTTCAAAAGTTATTTTGAGCCGACTTTGATGTAATAAATTGTAAAATAAAATAATTCTAAGTTTGGTCGGCCCTAAGGGCTAAATTTTTAGAACCTTCTCGGGTGGTGGAAATTGCCTATATAAAGAAGGCCCGTAGTGTTGTCTAGGGCAGTTCTGGGTAGTAGATCTGGGTATTGATTCGAGGCTTTGTCCTATAGAATATTGTAAGGGAATGCCCATGTGGCTTTGCATATTGTAATTTTGAAAGTTTTTAATTCCACATTTGTGGAGATAATAAGAAGCCAATTTTTTGTTCTTGCATATTATTGTTGTTGTTTCTCTATTTCTGTTATGTGTTTGTGGTATTAAGGGGAGCACCCTTCATCAGAAGAACAACTAAAAAAATTTATGGATGTAATAGATGATTATAATGTTGAGCTTAATGATGTTGTAATGAAGTTATTTGTACAATCTCTAACTGAGGATGCTAGGGATTGGTTTAGAGGATTGCCCCATGCTATTATGGGATCTTGGAATGAATTTAAGAATTGTTTCAAAGAGCATTATGGAGATAAAACAAATGAGGGTTTTATTTTGAATGAATTCAATAACATAAAAAAAAATTAGAACGAAGAGGTCCTTGAATTTAATATAAGATTCCAAAAGGCTATGCATAGGCTACTGTAAGTTATCAGATTAGATGATAGGGTGTGTCTTGTGACATACTTAAATGCTTTTGATGCAAAGATGGGTTACCTCTTAAGAGATAAGAACCCTAGAAATCTTAGGGAGGCTTACAGGTTGGCTATCAACATAGAAAGTAATAGAAGAATATCAGGAAAATTAGGGAGAAGAGATGATTATAGGCCTCAAGTGAAAAACAAGAAAGAAATGGGAAGGTCTGCTAATTTTAAGCCTAAGGAGGAGGACAATCTAAAGTAGATTCTAAGTGCTATAGAGAGTCTAAAGCCTGATGAAAAAAGAAACAATAAGGTTGCAACAAATGACAGACAAGCTTCAAGTAATTTTAGCTGGCAACCAAGAATGCAGAATTACCCATACAATACTCAGTGGAAGGATGGCAAGCCCATTTTTCTAGTTAAAAGGGATAGGCCTGATGATAGGGTTCCTGACCCTTTGCAAAGAAATTTAGTTAACATGAATGATGATATCCCATGGTGTACTATTTTTCAATCCCCTCATAGTCCAGAGCATTGTGTTATTGCTTTGAATCTACCTGATAACCAAGAACAAGATGAGCAGTATGATAAGAGTGGTTGTGGAATGACTTCTTCACATGCATGGGATGAGGTTGACTCTACTGATGGTGAGGAGGAAGAATTTGATGATGTTGGATGTGGTGCAGTGAAGTGTGAGGAGCATGTTTCCTTAAGGATACCTTTGATGAGGAAATTGCACAAATCACTGCAGACATGGTCACTCAAGCTAGGAGTAATTACAATTTAAGAGGCAGGACAGTTGGAGGCACAAGTGGTAAACCAGGTAGCATGTTTATTAAGAATTCTGAAAGGAACACACAACAACATAAGGAAAAGGGTGTTGGTGTTGTCAGTCAGGTTAAAATAAAAAGCAAGAGTGGGCCTACTGCAATACCTAAGGGTAAAGTAAAGACATCAGAAGTAGCTGTCCCCATACCTCAAAAGGAAGATGAATTTGTACAAAAGAGTAACTCTTACTTGATTGTCCAAAAAGAGGATAAAGATATCTCTGAGATTAAGGAAGATATGGGCAACCATTCTTATGTTCCCATTGATATGACTAAATTGCTTTCACAAATAACTATCAAGGTTCCATTGTTAGAAATGATGAGAATAGAAGAGCACAAGGTCAAGGCCTTGGATTGGGTAAATGGTGCCTCTTCCATAAAGGTCCAAGAAATGAACAGAGGTGACAAGCATGTGGCTACTTTAGATGACACACCTAACAGTAAAAATGAAGAAATTGTCTCTAAGATTCCTCAGAGGTATTTGGATGGAAGCATTGTAAATACTACATTAGGGACAGTTGATCCTTTTTTCTTGTCCCTTATGATAAATGGAAAATTATTGAAGAATTGCATGATTGATTCTGGAGCATCAAACATTGTCATGCCTATAGAGATCATGAAGTCACTAGGACTAAAGGTTGATACACCTAATGGGAGATGCCAAGCTATGGACTCAAGAGAAGTGCCAGTTATTGGTACCATTAAGGCTTTGCCTTATAAGTTAGCTGCATTTCTTGACAAACAATTAACTATGAGTGTTCTTGTAGTCGACATTCCCCTTAATATGGAATGTTTTTATCTAGAAAGTGGAGTGCCTCCATGGGAGGAAGTATTCAATGTGACTTATCCTTTGCCACTTTTAGCATTGAAGGTGAAAGTGTGAAAGTTTCAAGGGAAGCTAGAACTCCACATATGATTGGGGAGGATGAAGAGGACAATATGAATTGTTTTGTGGACATTGATATTGGTTCTTTCCAAGTTCAAGAGAGAGAGATGCAAGAAAGGGTCAAGCCTATCTTTCTAGCTGATGATAAAAGTAACATGGTAGAAGTTAATGTATTATGGACCCTGTATTTTGATGGAGCAAGTTCAAAGGAAGGTGTTGGAGCAGGAGTGCTATTGATATCCCCAAGTGGTAAGACTTTTAAGTTTTCTTTCACTCTCTTGTTCCCTTGCACAAATAATGTTGCTAAATATGAGGCCCTACTGATTGGTTTGAGACAAGCATCAAAACATGGGATCAAACATCTTAGGGTGATTGGTGACTCTGAGTTAATAGTTTCTCAGATTAGATCAAAGTATGCATCAAAGAATCAAAGGATGAAACAATATAGAAATGTTGTTTGGGATGAAATTGAAGGTTTCTATGCATTTGGTATTGATTGGGAGGATAGAAGCCAAAATAGGATGGCTGACTTATGAGAAAACATAGCATTAAGGCCAAAGGATATTACCTTTGCAGGGATATCCAGGATTGAGTGCAAGTTTCGGCCTCCTATCCCAGACAATGTTGAGAATTGGTAGGTATTTTCTGATGATCAGGATATACTAAGGTTTTTGCAATGTGAATCTCATTTTGATGGCCAGGAGATGGATTTCAGCACTTTTGTTGACATCAAAAATGGAAAAGAGAGTGTTCTTGGGAAGGAAGTTTTGCAATTAAAATCAAATAGGATCCCAAGGGGATTGGTTGCTCTTGAGAGGGCATTTGATGATAAATAAAGGACTTGTTTTCCTAAATTTGTTGATAAGATAAATGATTTGGATGAAATAAATTTAGGAACAAGTCAAATACCCAAAAATGTTTACATAGGTAAATGTTTACCCCAAAGAACTAGGAATAATCTGATTGATCTTCTCAAAAGATTCAGACATGTCTTTGCATGGTCTTATGATGATTTGAAAGCCTATAGAGAGGATTTATTCCAGCATGAAATACCATTGAAGGAGGGAACCAAACCTTTTAGGCAAAAGTTAAGGCCTGTGAACCCTACTTTGGCACCAAAAATGCAAGATGAACTCAAAAAGATGATGGATGCTGGCATTATCAAGCCTGTCAGACATTCTACTTGGGTGTCAAACTTGGTTCCGGTCAGGAAGAAGAATGGTGACATTAGGTTATGTGTTGATTTTAGGAATTTGAATGTCAATTCTTTGAAGGAAAATTATGGTTTGCCTAATATGGAGAATATGCTGCAGAGGGTTACTGGTTCAGAGTTAATGTCCATGATGGATGGTTTCTCTGGATATAATCAGGTCATGGTCAAGGAATCAGAACAATTTAAGACTGCATTCACTAACCCTTGGGGAACATATGTTTATGTTAGAATGCCTTTTGGTCTGACAAATGCAGGAGCTACTTTTCAGAGAGCTATGGATGTAGCCTTTGCAGACTTTATAAACAAATTTCTAGTGGTGTATCAAGATGATCTCATAGCATATTTAGATAAAGAAAGTCAACATTGTGAACATCTTGAGAAAATTTTTATTAGGGCCCTAGAGTATGGGATCTCTTTGAATCCAAAGAAGTGTTCTTTTGGTGTTGTGGAAGGCAAGCTCTTAGGACATATTGTGTCCAAGGATGGAGTGAGAATTGACCTTGAAAGGGTTATGGCTATAGATAAAATTTCACCACCTAGAAATGTTAAAGGAATATAGTCTTTCTTTGGGTAGGTAAATTTCCTAAGGAGATTTGTTACAAATTTTGTAGAAATCAGTATCCCTATCTCTAGGATGTTGAAAAAGGAGGCAAAGATTGAGTGGAATGAAGAAGCAGATGAATCTTTTAGAAGTATCAAAAGGGCCACCAAGGATGCTCCAGTTTTAAGAACACCTGATTATGGTAAGCCCATGCAGATATTTTCTTTTGCTTCTTATCATACAGTTGTAGTAGTTTTATTACAAAAGAATTCAGATGGATATGAACAACCCATATCATTTTTAAGTAAATCCTTACAAGTAGAAGAATTGAAATATGATATTACTAAGAAACAGGCTTATTCCTTAGTCAAAGCAGTCAAGGCTTTTAGATGTTATCTTGTAGGAGCTAAGGTGGTTGCTTATGTCCCAAGTGCTGTAGTTAAGGATATATTGGTGCAACAAGAAGTTTCAAGAAAAAGATGTAGATGGATAAATAGGATCCAAGAATTTAATATTGATATCTAGATTACAAAATTTGTAAGAGGCTTAGGTCTTGCAAAGTTAATGGCACAAAGCAATTTAGTTGCAAATCATGTGAATGTGTTAGAAGAAGAACAAAGGCCATACATTTGTGATATGGATTATTGTGATTGGTACAAAGATGTTATTGGCTACTTGCAAAAATTGGTCCTTCCCCCCGAGATGGATGAAAATAGAAGGAGAACTATCAACTTGCAATCTGCAAGGTATGCCATTATACATGGTAAGTTGTGGTGGAGAAGCAATGAAGGAGTATTGCTAAAATGCATAGACCATGAGAGGTCTGAGGCTCTGTTAAAGGAAATGCACCAAGGTGTATGTGGAGGACATTATATGGAAAAGACCACAGCCCACAAGATCCTTAGGTCTAGATTTTGGTGGCCTACAGTTTTTAAGGATACCCATCAGTTTGTAAGAAAGTGTGATGTATGTCAGAGATTCACTGGAAAGCTAAAGTTTAATGGGAATTTACCACTCAGACCTGTTGCAGTTTAGGCTCCATTATAGAAGTGGGGTATTAACTTCATTGGGGAAATTCCAAATAAGTCTAGTGGTGGACATTCTTACATACTAGTGGCAATAGACTATTTTACTAAGTGGGTTGAAGCTATCCCCACTAGAAAGGCTACTAGCATAGTGGTGATAGATTTTATGATGCAAAACATCCTTACCAGGTTTGGTTTCCTAGAGGTAATTGTGGTTGATAATGCAATGTGTTTTAGATCATAGGAATTTAGTGATTTTTGTCAGCAGTATGGGATACACATTTCATTTTCTTCTCCATATCATCCATAAGGAAATGGCCAAGCTGAGTCCAGTAATAAAAGTTTGATTAAGATTCTCAAGAGAGTGTTGGACAAGAATAAGAAAGCCTGAAACTCAAAGTTATGGTGGGCACTGTGGGCTAATAGGGTAACTTTAAAGAGGGCCATAGGTTGTGCTCCATATGATTTGGTATATGGAATAGGTGCTAGATTGCCTCAAAATAATCTATTCCAGATGTACAGGTTTATCCAAGAATATGATGAGGACTTGAATGATGAAATGTGAAAAATAATGGATGAACTGATCCAATTGGAAGAGGTAAGGAGGGATGTACATGAAAGAAATGAGGCATTGCAAAGACAATGTAAGAATTTGTTTGATAGGAGGGCCACCCAAAGAAGTTTTGAAATTGATGACCTCATCTTGATGTGGAATGCAAGGTTGGAAGATAAGGGGAAGCATGGAAAGTTTGATCCAATTTGGTTGGGCCCTTATCTTATTGAAAGCAATTAGGGGACATATTCTTATGTTCTGAAAGATTTAACTGGTGGTACTTTGGAATTGCATGTTCATGGATAATTCCTAAAGTTTTACTTCTCCTGAAGTATCTTTTCCATGAGCAGTAGTTTAGGTTTTCCCTTGTACAGTCATTTCTTTTTTCTTTTTGTGTGTCAAAGTTTTGACTTGGTATGCTCTTTCAGGAGATTCTAGCTTGCTCATTGTATCTACAAGAGATACATGTCCCTGAGTATGAGCCATTGTTAGCACACGCAAAAAATTTCATGGCTCTAGCCCTTTTCCCCTAGTCTCTGCAGTTATTTTTAGGTCTCTACCTTTAGCCCTGGTTCAAATTTTTTGAAAATATAGCCGTTGCATACAAAAACCCTTTGAAAAACCCTGGCCTTGTTATATTTTCAAGTTAACTTTTTGGGCCACTTAAAACCTTTTATCTGCATGTGCTTTTTTTAAACAGGTTCACTTTATGTCATGCGGTTAGGTTCTTCATGTGTTGGCGAGGTCCCCTTTATATTTCCTAAGCGCCAGTGTTTTAATTTTTCCTAAGCCCTATAGTTCCTTGCCGAAATATTTTCTCTAAATCATGCTTTAATATTTTCCTATGTTTCGACAACCTTTATTTTTTCCCTGGGCCCAACTCTAACATCATCTCCATCTAATGGTGGGCATATCTTCTCAAGCGATGTGTCAGATGCATAAGATCTTGAGATGGCCATTGATTCTTTGTATGACGTAGCCTTTTTCTCATATGGGTCCACTTGCCATATTTTCTAATTTGGAGGTTTTCTATTGCTCCACGTAGTATGAGGTGGAATCCTATCAGTGGGACCGGTTTTCTTGGCATTCAGGTGGATTAAAGTTTGATCTAATCTTGTGGCTGTTGTTATACCGTTGATATAACATGCTCAATTTCTAATGCAGTGGTATAGCGATAGCCGTTGATTCTCTTTAAGATGGAAGGTGGGTCCATTGACATGTATGCATAGTTGTCAACTTCTGGTTGGTCCATGTAGTAACACGTTGGCATGATGTCAGTGGGACCTAGTTTCCAGATGTGTTAGTGGGTCCTGATCCTGTCAGAGAATCGACGAATGGTGTATAATCTTATGGGTTTTGTCAGATGCATAAGATCTTGCGATGGTCATTGATTTTGTTTCCTATCAGATGGTTGTTAGAGATGGGAGGAGATTCTTGATCTAATGGTGGGTGTGTAATCTGATAGAATCTCGGATGGGTATGCAAACTTAGATGGTCGTCGATCTTCCTGATGCGGGCTTGGTCAAAGTTTCTCAGTCTTTTAGTGGTTCTAACAAAATGGTTAGCAGCCTAAAAAATTTTCTAAGGTTTTGCTCATTCACATGAAATAGCAGTGGTTCTCTAAGTGTTTTAGCAGTTCAGTGAACAAGCATTCGTGGAATTGCTAAACTTTCTAGTGGTTTTATAAAGTGTTTTGCAAATTGGCAGTGACCTTTTGTCGCTAGTTCGCTAAATGTGGGACCAAGGTTAGAATTTTCTTTGGGCTGCCAAGTCACGGAGTTAAGTGATGAGTTAAGTTTTCTCTTTGTGAATTGGAAATGCCTTGTCGCATTGTCGCTAGGAATAAACCTAGGGTGGCAATTGAGTTAAGATTTAAAAGACCGCGAAACATGAAGATCTAACGGTTGTGACTTAAAGTTGATCTGATTTTAAATATAAACTGTCGATTTGCTGTTAAAGCCATAAATGACCGTTGAAGTTCAAATTCAAATTTGCAGAGGGTTTCAAGTGATAGAAGGTACCAAAATTTATGGTTTTAATGGCCAGTTTCGATTGATTTGGTGGAACTAGTTCTTGCAGACTAGTCCGAGGGTCCTTGTGGTAGGTGGCATGATGTTTTTGTACCAGGAGAAGTATGGTTTTATGCTTGAGGTATGTTTGTAGGTGGCTGATTTAACTAGTTTTCATGGCAATTCCTTGTTGTTTTGTACTGTCCTCACAGATTTTGATGATTGCAGATCCGTCTGAGATTCTTTTTCTCTGGGTTGCTTATGTTTCTTCCCCTGCAATAAATTCTGATGTAGTTTTTGGTTAGTTGAGTTGTTGAAAACCCTAACCCTAGTCACCCAAAGCTTGATGCATCCTTTTTGAGGATTCCAAGGTGACTAGGGGTATAAGAAGAGAGATGTTTTATTTTGAAAGGGTTCTAATCTTGATTAGTTCCAGGGAGCTATAGCAGGCAGTATCATATTGTATTAGATTAAATAGAATTTCCTTATAGTCTTTTGTAGGTTATTGAAGTGGTTTTCTCTCTTCTCTGCTTTGAACATGTACATGATTCATTATACTTAATAAAATTATTTCAAGCTTTCAAGTCTCTCCTTGGTGTCAATCTTGTGAATTCTATATTTTTTGATCTATTGCATAGGGTTACCTTTGTATATGTTCTAAGTCTTCAGTTCTTGATCTAGGATCAAGTGAAATATACTTTGGATAGGACATAGATTCACTTTGATTTGTCTAAAAAAGGATATTATAAGTAGTAGATGGGCTGAAACACTTGTGTTTATGGCTATGAGTCTTTGACAATAGTTGGTTCATGTTTCAATGTTTTTATTTGAGATTTTCCCAATGGATAATGGCACTAATCAGAGATTAGTATATTCAATTGAGTTCAATGCCTGATTAGTCTTTTCTTACTTCTCTCCATCTCTAGATATCAACACTCTTCAATTTTTAATTGTATTTGGTTGATAATAGTAATACCCTATAGTAATGGAGAGTCAATGAATGTGAGGTTAGCATTTAGCACTTTCTTACTATTCAATCTATTGTTTAGACCCAGTCTTTGGTGTGTGAAGTATAGTTTTCACTGAGTTAGGTGCACCCACCTTGGTTTTGCTAAGCCAAAAGTGAAGAGGGCAGTCTTGTCCCTATAGTTGGTCCAGTTGCCCTAAGATCCTTATACATTTTGGAACTAACCAATCCTAAAATCAACCTGAGGGTATATTGGTAGCCTAAGAGCATAAGCATCCATTTTAAACACCAACAGTGTCGATATAGGAGGTTATTGAACCTATAGCCCATTTTTGGGGTATTACAAATCTATCATTAAAATTTTAACTAATCAATCTTTAATACCTAACTTTAAAATTAATCTTTAATTGATGTTAAATCTAAATTCAATTTACATGTAGAATCAATGTAATCAATTTATTTAATATAGATCAATTAATTGAAACCTAACTAATCAATCTTTAACACCTAACTTTAAAATTAATCTTTAATGGATGTTCAATCTAATCAATCTAAATTCAATTTACTTGTAGAATCAATATAATCAATTTATTTAATATAGATCAATTAATTGAAACTTAACTAATCAATCCTTAACTAATGTTCTTAAATCTAATCTAGATCTAAATTCAATTTACCTAGAATCAATCTAATCAATTTATATTAATATAGATCTTGTTAAACTTGAACAATCTTTAATCAATACCTAATAATACTTTTAATAATACCTAATAAGACCTAATTAATACCTAATTAAGACCAAATAAGACCTAATAATACCCTTAAGACCCTTAAGACCAACTAAGACCCTTTAAGACGTAACATGACCTAATATGACCCTTTAAGACCTAACATGACTAATAAGACCTAATAGGACCCTTAAGACCTAATTATACCCTTAGGACCTAATTAGACCTAATTAATATCAACTAAGACCCTTAAGACCTAACATGACCTAATAGGACCCCTTAAGACCTAGCATGACCTAATAGGACCCTTTAAGACCTAAAATGACTAATAGGACCTAATAAGACCCGTTAAGACCTAACATGACCTAATAGGACGCTTTAAGACCTAACATGACTAATAAGACCTAATAGGACCCCTTAAGACCTAACATGACTTAATAGGACCCTTTAAGACCTAACATGACTAATAAGACCTAATAGGACCCCTTAAGACCTAACATTACCTAATAGGACCCCTTAAGACCTAACATGACCTGAAAGGACCCGTTAAGACCTAATTATACCCTTAGGAACTAATAAGACCTAATTAGACCTAATTAATACCAACTAAGACCCTTAAGACCTAATATGATGTAATAGGACCCCTTAAGACCTAACATGACCTAATAGGACCCTTTAAGACCTAAGATGACTAATAAGACCTAATAGGACCCCTTAAGACCTAACATGACCTAATAGGACCCTTAAGACCTAACATGACCTAATAGGACCCTTTAAGACCTAACATGACTAATAAGACCTAATAGGACCCCTTAAGACCTAACATGACCTAATAGGACCCCTTAAGACCTAATTATACCCTTAGGAACTAATAAGACCTAATTAGACCTAATTAATACCAACTAAGACCCTTAAGACCTAACATGACCTAATAGGACCCCTTAAGACCTAATTATACCCTTAGGACTTAATAAGACCTAATTAGACCCAATTAATACCAACTAAGACCCTTAAGACCTAATTATACCCTTAGGACTTAATAAGACCTAATTAGACCCAATTAATACCAACTAAGACCCTTAAGACCTAACATGACCTAATAGGACCCCTTAAGACCTAGCATGACCTAATAGAACCCTTTAAGACCTAACATGATCTAATAGGACCCCTTAAGACCTAACATGACCTAATAGGACCCTTTAAGACCTAACATGACTAATAGGACCCCTTAAGACCTAACATGACCTAATAGGACCCCTTAAGACCTAGCATGACCTAATAAGACCCCTTAAGACCTAACATGACCTAATAAAACCCTTTAAGACCTAACATGACTAATAAAACCTAATAGGACCCCTTAAGACATAACATGACCTAATAGGACCCCTTAAGACCTAATTATACCCTTAGGAACTAATTAGACCTAATTATACCTAATTAATACCAACTAGGACCCTTAAGACCTAACATGACCTAATAGGACCCCTTAAGACCTAATTTATACCCTTAGGACCTAATAAGACCTAATTAGAACCTTAAGACCTAATTAGACCTAATTAAGACCCTTACGACCTAATAAGTCCTAAATAAGACCTAATTAAGACATAATACAGGTGATGAATCTATTCTAATCAATTGAAAAAAGTAAATTGAAAGGTCTAATCAATTAAAATTCAATTTACCTATCTAATCAATCTAATAAATTTCTAAATAATATATATAGAGTGTCGAATTATTCAATCTAGAACCAATCTATTCTAATCAATTGAAAAAAGTATTGAAAGGTCTAATTTCAATTAAAATTCAATTTACCTAGAATCAATCTAATCAATTTCTAATATCTAGAGTGGAATTATTCTTGATCTAGAATCTTGATCTATTCTAATCAATTTTAAAAAGTATTGAAAGTTCTAATTCAAATTGAAAGTTCTAATCAATTAAAATTCAATTTACCTATCTAATCAATCTAATCAATTTAGAAATATAGATTGGAAAAGGTATTAATTGTTCACTTGGTTTAATCAATTAAAATTCAATTTAGGTTCAAAATCAATATAAATTCAATCTAATCATGAATTTCAAATCATTTATAGTATTTAAGTTTCAAATAAGATTTTTAAGTATGCACAAATTAAAATCCTTCAATTTAAAGCTCCTGATACATGTAGTCTAGATCCTCTCTATCCTTTATTACCTCCAAAAGCTTTTCATGCTCTTCAATAGGAAACTTCCACTTTTGGTTTCCTTGGAATAGTTTCAAACTACAATTTTGTTGCATAACTAAGTGACTATAATGTATAACTCTTTGTCTAGACATGTATTCAATAAGTTGAACTCCATTTTTTTTCATCTTAGCTTGTTGATAATAGATGCCTTCAATAACAACCAAACCGGTCGAATATTGTTGTCCATCACCATTGACAATTTCTTCAGGTAACTTGTATTTTTCATTGGTGCATCTTAGTAGATAATAATCTACACCTTTTTCATTCTCAAGATCCGTAACCACAACAAAAATATCACCTATACAATTTATTATTATGTACAAGTTTGTTATAAACCTCAAGAATTGTATATATATATATATATATATAGAGAGAGAGAGAGAGAGAGAGAGAGAGATGCACATGTAATGTAACTGGAAACCAGAAACACGCACCTATAAAAACTAAACCAAAAATACGTTCATAGTCAACCAAATATATAGGATCATGGATGTCTATGTCATTGTCAAATGAACATCTTCATAAGGATGCATTCTGATTAACTCTTTTTTATCCCATTGTGAAACATATCCATTTGCAATATTAACACATTGACTCGTGTTGTTGTTAAGACAATCTTCACAAAAGCATGATTTATCTCTTAGTTGAATTAGTGGAGGCTTGTGTTGTCCTGTAGTCATCACTTGATGTAAACTTCTAATTCCAACAATTGATTGGCAATTGTAAGGATTCAATCAATTGGTCTCTGGATTGGATGGATTGATATATCTCAGTTCAATTATGAAAAAATGTGAAATGCAACATATATGTATACATTGTATGCTATTATATATATATATATATATATATATATATATATATATATATATATATATATATATATATATATATATATATATATATATATATATATATATATATATATATATATATATATATATATATATATATATATATATATATATATATATATATATATATATATATATATATATAGACACACACACACACACACACACACACACATACAAATACAACAAGTTAAAACACATGTGATGGGTATAATACATAGTTTTTAGAATTTGAGTTTGAAAAATGAAAGTTTTAAATTTACCTATCACTTCCCAAAAGTAACATTTGTTGTATTTTGTGTCTCGAGTAGAGAAATGATTTTGACACCATTCAACAATTTTCTTTGAATTCTCTATCATGTTACCTATATATATTTTTAATAATTTAGTATATATACATATATATAATTTATTTATTTCTAGAAAATGAAGATTAAAGAACATGTGTACATGTAATGTAAAGTTAAATAGGAGCAAGTAAACAAGTTGAATATCAAATGTATACATACCTTGAAGTTCATGTTATCGTAGTACACGCTTCACACATGCTCCTACTCCATCATGCTCTACTTTTCTATGTCCACTTTCAAAGAAGTTCCAAAGAAAATTAACGTTGTGTCTAGCATGTTGCATGGCTAACCAATTAAAGGCTATTGCAGACTTAAATTGACCTACAACTTAAATTTACAAAAATGTACACACATGAAAATTTAATTTTTATTTAAATAAATTATAAATTATATATATATATATATATATATATATAATTCAAAAAAATTAAAAGAAAATTTATAATGCACGTACTTACCTGCACACCCATCAAACCAGATCCAATGTTGTAAAGCATTTATCCCACGACTCGCAAGATTGTTGAAAAACATACTGAAATAATGAGCCACGTAGCTCCTATCATGAACCCTATCATCACTAATATAGAAATGAGCCTCCTTGATGATAATGTGTTCATTTTGATCTATACTTTCTATCTGATCCAAATAGAATTGTGAATGTCTATAGGTCACATGCACAAATATTGCAACTTGATCAGAATGATAATATTGACTCTAGAGCTCTTTTTGAGGGGAAAATGTATAGTTCTCCACAAAATCTACAACTGAAAGAATACAACCAGGTGGGAAACAATTTTTGGAATCACTAAATTGTTTAGCTTGCCATCGTGCACCATGACAGTGTTGGATATGTGGATAAACCATAGATCTAAATATGTCCATGAACTGAAGGTACTGTAATTCACTCTCCTTTAATGCATTTTTTTTATTCACCTCTTGTCTTCATTTGGTATATCTCATATTCAAATCTCTTCCACTGGACTAGTGTTGTAACATCAATATTATCAAATTGTAAAGGAAATTTCTATAAATTTCCACAATTATTGCATTCATTTTTTATACACTGGATATTGAATTCATCTGAATCTTCTGATTTATCAAATAAAATGGACTTTACAAATTATGTTGTACTTCCAGTAACCATATCTAGATTAAGTATTGTGATAACCTTTTTATATGATTGCAAGTATAAGTGAAACTCAACATGATTTCGACAACAACATGTTTCACGAACCTTATTTATGCATATGAAGCAAGGGCACAACATCTCAAATATTTTATGACCTATTTTCACATTTGAAAAATCATGCTTGAATGCTTCAAACAATTCACTGTGTAGTATCAAAAAAATGTTTTGGATGTGAAATCTTCATACCAGTCTCTTCATCTTTCATTTGTATAGTGTCCCTTCTATTGGAAGAAACGTGAGAGTGGTTGGTCCAAAAATCAATGACTCATCTTCTTACATCTTCAGAAATTCTATCTTTACGAGGAACTCTACAAATCTATACCCAATTCTTTGCAATGTCCATATCCAACATATTTCTCTTCCTAATATATCTTTGAACATTTCTTCGAGATACCTTCAGTAAATCAAAAATTGCTAGAACTTGATTTCTATGTGTTAATCTCTTACTAGCAATCATAGTCATCAACACTCTTCTAGCTGCAATTGAATCTAATCCTCTATGATCTGCCCTATTAACAACATTCAATGCATCTTGTAAATTTTGAATTATTATCTCTTTTACTTGACCTCCTACCATTTTCCTATTATCAATATCCAACAACTCCAAAATCAGAGTCATTTCTTTTTTCCTAAATAACTTTGCAAACAATTGTGCTTTTCCCACCAAAGATTTACTCTCAAAATATTTCATCCACATATTTTTGAGATGCAATTTAATAGTGCTTTTAGGTACCAGGTATTTTGGTGCAATTTAACAAATAAGTGATTCCTCATTCATGTCCATCAAATTTTGCATTGTAGGATAAATATGTATACTTCGACTGCTACCAATATCCTCCCCTACTTGAGTTGCACCTTCTACATCGATAGGTTCTTCTTCAACATCGACTGGTTTCTCTTCGACAAGTTTCGTATGACCTTTCATTTGGTCATCCCTTTTACGATCATATTTCTTTATTCTCATCCTTTTATTTCCCATTGCTCAAATATCTAAGCAAGAAATTTTTTATTGCTTTACTCCTTCATCACTGAAAATATTGCCTTCACACTCCTCCGAAAACAAAATGTCTTTGTAACTTCTCTGAAAACATGCCTCCTAGCTTCAAAAAATCCTTATATCCTAAAATAAGAATTAAAATTCACAATTGATATATATATATATATATATATATATATATATATATATATATATATATATATATATATAAAATAACTTTTATATATAGCCTTCAAATTGAAAGGGTGGGTCACCCATGTGATCGCTCGCAAAGGGCCGACCCCTTAGGGTACTCGGCTGAGTAGGACTCAGTCGAGTCTAACTCAACCGAGTCATCCTAGCTGGCATGCCAAGTTGGTAGCCAAACCTTCAAATACACCAAAAATGCAAAATTTCGCACTTTTGGTGTTCTTTTCTCTTCTGAAAATTAAAAAAAATCAAAAAACTAAAACTGTCATTTTCTATATCTCAGAACTACGATTCTAGACATATAAATTTTATATTGCTTCAATTAGAAAATGTTAAACAAATTTGCAAAAACCTACATGTCGGTAAATAAAGCTTTGAGAAGTCATTGATTCAATAAATATAAAAACATAATAAATCAATTAAAAAAAAATTAAAATCATACACAACACTAGAGAAGAGAATCTTCTTCAAGAATATATAATTTATTTGATTTTTGGTATAGTTTTGATAGGGGAAAAGTGACGGGAGACAAAAACTATTGATTTCAGGTAAGTTTGACTTTGAATACTTATAACAAGTAAATTATAGATCAAAAACACTTCTTTCTTTTTTCCTGCACTAGATATACATGTCATCTAAAACATATTCTGAAATTAGAGGAAAAAACAATGTTTTACTTATAATGATTTGATGGGAAGTAAACCCTCTGATTTGTAGTTGTATCATCTTAAAATGGAAGCACTTCCATGATAAGAGGGTTTAGCCCTTCGAGTAAGTGGTATGGGGTCATGTTAAATGCCTTGATCAGGTCTTTGCATGTATCTGGCTTTTCCCCTTGTTCTGCTTCCTTCTACACCCATTTTTCACTTCATATTTGCATTTTATAGCATTCTAGGACAAGGTCCTGAGGTTTTTGACCAAAAGGTCAAAGCTGACCTTTTGGGGTCAAATTCGACCTCTATCCTGACCTGGTCAGGATTGACCTTGATCCTAACTTGGTTAGTTACAACCTCGTCCTTGAACCTCTGTTCAAAATTTCAAATTCCTTGATTTTCAGGTGTCGAGTTTTTGGGGATATTTGTTTCCTGCCTCCGGGTCGACCATTTCAGGTTTCAAAATGGTAAATCCTCTAATTGCATTTAATCTAGGTATATTTTCTAAAGGTTAGGACCTAATTGGGATTTAATTCTCCAAGGTGGCCCCTCTAGAGGATTGTGCCCTAATTCACTATAAAAGGAGGCCTTCCTCTCTCATTTTCACATCCATTATTCACATCTTCTTTTGCCATCAAGCTCTCGAGTGCAAGAAAGTGTTCAAGCATTCAAGCAAGCCTTCAAGCATTCAAGTGTTCAAGCATTCATCCATCAAGGAGATCCATTGTTAGCCATTGAAGGATTCAATCTCTTTGGAGCCCCCTTGAAGATCCATCCTTCTACATTCATCCAAGCCTCCTCATATGTAAAGATCAATTCAAGATTGGTGTTGAAGATCAAATGCCATTGATTGGAGACATCCTACATTCATTCTACATCCATTGAAGCACTCCTACTTGTGGATTTGAGGATTCAAATCCTCTACAAGGACTTCAAAAAAAGCGAGGTGAATTGTTCCAATTGCTTTGTTTATGCACACTACATTTCAATTCAATTTCAAGGTTAATTCCTAAATTGGGGTTTGACCAAGGCAAACCCCCCATACAAACAAAACCCCCCATTTTCTTGTAGGTATAGGTGTGGAACTTCAGATCTGAGATTGGATTTGGATACCCTTTTTGGTGAACTTTCCAGATCTGCGAAGAAAGTCAGAATCGACCTTCGAACAAAGAATGTAGCCTTTGACCTTTTATGAGGGTCAAAGACTACCTACCGGTGAAAAGACAAAAGATTTCTGAGTTTTCTTCATCTCGGCATTTCCAGTCTGAAACAGGTTGCATAATTTCTTGAAAGTACACACAAACATAAAAAATTGGCATTTTCCAAATTTACCCTAATTTGAGGTTAGTACTTGTATTTCAACTATTTCAAATTCCAAACACTTCAATTCTACCATAGGGAAATATAGGGTTTTTCTCTCTCTCATTCATATTCTCCATAGATTGATTCGATTGTGCATTAACCTTTTGGTTGATCAAATTGGATCTCTCCTTTGGGAATTTGGATTTAGGAGTGGATCTTATATTTCCCCCATAGATCATTATACACATTTGAATAGGTGTGATTCCATTTTACCTCTATTCAATAGTATTTTTAAGGAAATGAAAAATAGACCTAAATTTTTTTTAAATATATTAATTTTTGTCCAAATTAATTTTTAAAAATTATAGCCATAAAATTCATCCTATTTCACACATTTCATTAGTTTACATCATCTTCACATTCTAAAAAGAAATGTGACTTTTATGCCCTTAAAGTTTTTTAGTTTTGGTGATGTTAGCCTTTTCCTTTGTAAAAGGGTGACAACTTATTGTTCTTTTGCCCTATTATCAATAAAACAAAACACAAATTGTTATTGCAATAGAGAAAAGAAATGATCTAATAATATTAAAGTTCAATAGTAAAATTTAAATAAAAGCCTATCAGGTAAAAATTTAAATTTAGATGAGCCATTGGGATGAAAAAATGAGAGGGAAATGGATAGGTCTCTCCCTCCCTCCCTTAATTGGTTTAGGAGATCAAGGTAAGGTATCTAAGAGGAGATAATGTAAATGGTGCCCTCTAGAGGAGGGATGGTTCAAACTTAATTTCGATGGGGCATCGAGAGGAAATCCTGGGGAAGCATGAATTGGCTGTTGTATTCATAACCAGGATGGAATTGAAATTGCTTCCCTGGCGGCTCCCATTGGAATTGAAACCAATAACTAGGCGGAACTATTAGCATTAGTCAAAGGACTAAGAAAATGTATCTCCCTGGGATTACAACATCTAGAGATTGAAGGAGACTTGACAATCATTATTAATGCTTTAAGGAAAGGATCAACACCAAATTGGAAACTAAATTCCATTCTCTCCCAGGCTTTAAACCTATGCAAATCTTTTAAGAAGATCACCATTAACCATATATGTTGAGAAGGCAATAAGAGAGCAGATGAACTAGAAAATCTAGGAGTAGATGGTATTTCACTACAATAAGACAAACTTCTAAACAAAAGGTTTCCTTGGGGCTCCTAATTTATCTCATACCTCACACAACATGAGTAGCCTATCCTTAATTCAGCCTATATGCATTATTACTGCACACCAAGGCTTTACAGAGATATATATACTGTTACTTAGATATATATATCGTTACTCAGAGGAACTTTGATAGAGACATTTCCTATGTTTTTCCTTTTAAATATTTATATTCAAATTTACATATATCTATTTTATCTAAATATTATTCCAATACTTATAAACTCATAATCAAACCCATTCGTGCTTATATATTATCACATATCTTATTATATATATATATATATATATATATATATATATAATTTTATATATTGATTTATCCACACAAATTATATATAATATAATATATATATATACATACATACATACATATATATATATATGTGTGTGTGTGTGTGTGTGTGTGTATTTATAATGTGATATATTCACATAAATTTATATAAATATATAATGGTTTAGAGATATTCATAGAGTTTGACAAGATCATTTAGGAAACCACACACAAAGTTTCTCTCTCCTAACTTTACAAAGACTCAAATTTATTTCAACAAATATATTAGAGTATATTGGTCATGAATGTGTTAAAGGAAAGATATACTCCAATCAAAAAACTACCATTAATGCTTTTAATCCATGATTCTTTTAGCAGGTCCGTCCATTTTTATTGAAAACAAAAATCATATTGGTCCATTATATTTTCCCTATATCTTTTCACTTCCCAAGCCTTCCGGCCTAGCTCCCTCATGCCACTATCTTGGCATGATCTTTTCATCAATATCCTAACTATCACTAATACTTGATGATAGGCAAGCATTCAAGAGGCTTTCATCACTTCTGATTACATTAGAACTATAGCAATTTTTTAGCAATGCCTCCGCTAAAAAAGAGGAGGATTTTTAGGCCTTCTTATCTTAGGTTTGATGGATTATGAAGAATTTCACATCATGTTTAGAGGTGGCTCAGATTCAAATGTGATCATGGCACCTCGTCCTTAGGAGAAATAGTGAAGTGTGGGATTTTATGATGAAAAGAAAGGCAAACCGATTAAGATCATGAAATTGAGAGGTATGTAGAATGATCATAACTAGCATTTATTACTTGGAATAGACTAATCATTAATAATAGGAGGCTTTCCCTTTAAGAAGAGTTTAGCATTCGATTTGGAGTCCAACTAAATAAAAAATGGAGACTAGGTTGATTACTTTCGCTCTCCCAGACCATAGAGCAATGGTGTTTAGGGGAGCTATTAAGCCCGAGTGGAGGAACCAAATGTTGAACCCCCTCTCCAAATCCGCTAGAAGAGCACTAGAGATGGGGATGGGAGATTACCACTTTGATAATGAATTCACATTTTATACTAATGGAAATTTAGTAGGACTCTTTGTTTCCCTATCCTCCTTTGCTAGCCAGAAGTAGGAAGAAATTATCAAGGTTTCAAAGATCCTCTTTAAAGAGGGTTTATTGGGAGGGTTGGAATAGATGGTATATAACATCGATAATCAATCAACCATCCAATATCTTGAAACTACCATGAGGATTGAGGTTGGAAACCTTAGGAAAAGCCCAAATTCAAAAAGGATTCCTATGATTAATTTTAAAGATGAAGGTAGGTTTGATGAATTCTGGCCACAGATGTCAAGGAATCTAGAGTATCTATACAAAGAGATCCTTAAAGAGGAGATGGAGATAGAATGGCGATTGGATTACTAGAAGGTAGAAGGGTTCAACATTCTAAGGATTTGGGATGATGAAGAAAAGGGAAATCTACATATCATCTCACCGGATGTTAAAAAATGCTCATGACACTCCAAGACTACGGTGTCGGAAGATGAATCCATTATCATCATAAGGAAGAAAGATGAAGGATGGAGCTGCCATAAGCTCCAGAAAGAATAGCAAGATAACTGATAAAGGGAGTGGAGGGTATTTCTTTTTGGACTTAACTTAGACAAATCTTAGGGTTAGTTAATATCTTTAGTAGAAGTTTAGAATATATGAGACTTTGGGATCACTTAAAACATGGATTATGCTATATATTAAAGATATGTAAGAATTGTTTACTATAGAACTATTTATCGAAAAGTTAGACTTTTAAGTATTTATATGAAGAAAGACCTCTCTTAAATTTTCTGTGATTTCTATTCTTTTTGCTTCTAGATAAGAGGTTTTGTATTTCCTTCGCCTAATGTTTAAGATTTATCTTTCTCTCCTCTATTGTTCCAGTATTGATAGGCATCAATATGAAGATTTAATTACCATCAAGTAAAGAGATAACTTCACATACATTAACATATATAAGTATATATGACATATATATATATATATATATATATATATATAAAAACATATATATATATAAACATATATATATAAATATAAACACACACACACACACACACATATATATATATATATACATGCATATATATACATATATACATACATATATATATGTGTATATATATATATATATGTATATATATATATATATGTGTGTGTGTGTGTGTGTATATATGTGTCTATATATATATATATGTATATATATATATATAGAAATATATATATGTATATATGTATGTATGTATATATATATAAAGATATATATTTATACATATATACATAAATATATTTATACATACATATATATATATATATATATATATATATATATATATATATATATATATATATATATATATATATATTGATGAACTACAACTGATTTAGAACCTCAATGGAGAATTCGTAATTCAAGATTACTAAGGAGTTGCTGATTAGATATGCAAGATGATTAAATCAATATTATATTGTCATTGATGTCAAGTAGCTTGACAATACTTATCTTGTAAGTTACTATACTGACACATCTGAAGAAAGGTGAAAGAGATGAACAAAAATATCTACATGAAGAAGATGTATATGTCAGATGAGGATAAGGAATACACTGAGTAACTTGTTGATGGGTCTATGACTTGATGAAATTGACTTTATTATGTTGCATTCATCTATGATGAAGAATAGAGCTGAAAGACACAAAGCAGTGTTGTCGGTAAATAAAGCATTCTAGTATACACCGACAAAATGTAGTGTATATTGAGTGTAGTGTTAACTGAGCTTGTGTTCACCGACACATTTCTTTATTAACCGAGAAAAATAGAAAGGAATTAAATGATCAGTTTAGCCGATAAAGTGATGAGATGTAAAATGTATGAAATCGAGGTAACAAATAAGGTTTGTTATGAAGATCAATGGCTAACATAAATAAAAAAGGATCTAATGGAGAAGATTGAAATGTGTTACTGACACATCAGCCAAAGAATCTTAAAGCGGCAAAATCTATGAATATGATTAAGCAGCAAAATCTGATGGAGGAAAAGAAAATGATTTACTCGTCTATATAAGAGACATTGGTTTCATTGTTGAAACATCACTGGAAGAAGAAGATACTATATAATTATCATGTGAACAAGTTTGCATGCATTCTGATCATACTAGTTAATAAGAATTGAGCTGCAAAACAATTACCGAGCTACAAAGAGTAATTACTGACGGATATTAAGTTGATATAGTATTGAATCTGAAGTGGTATATTGATCATAAAGATTTGATTGAGCTAAACATTGATTTGTAAACTGCAATTGAAGTTTTTTCAAGGCAAATCATCTACTATTACATATTTAACCATTGTACACAGTCAAATCTCTTAACTGAATGGACTATGAAAGTCTTTTGATGTTTCATTCATAGAGTGAACATTGTTATGCTGTCAACCCTAGAGTGACTGCTAGTTGGATGATAACTTCTAGTTTAAAATCCTCTAACAAGGTCACACCTAACAGTGTGTTTGGTCACTTCAGAAGAGTGAACAATTTTGGGTTGCCGGTCCCAGGTGGTTTTTCCCTTCACAAGGTTTCCATGTTAAATCTCATGTGTTATGTGTTGATTGTGATATTTGTTTGTTATCATACTTTTCATATTACATGTTAGATTTGATCGGTAACTGTTATAAAGTTTAGACTGACAATCTGTAAAAACACAGACAATGAAAATATTTTATGTTTACCGAGTAGCAGAAGTAGTAAAATTGTTTTGGATTATACATTTTGAATTGGGACACTAGATAACTGATTCACCCCCCCTCTCAGTTATTCTAACAATTGGTATCAGAGCAACGGTTACTAAGAACAGAGTTTTAAGGACTCCAGCAAAAAGGTCTCAAGATGTATAAGAGGGAAGTTCCAAAGCTGAACAAAGATAACTTCATGGTATAGCAAAGTTGGATGAAGTTGCACATATCTGGAATTTGGAATTCTGCACTAGGACTGATGGAGAATGGCTACATTGAACCGACCACTAGTCCCTTAACTCTTGATCAACTGAAGGATAGGCATGAAAACAATATTACTATGATGGAACTTGTTGCTGCCTATACTGATACCAAATTTAAATACATCAAGGGTTGTGATATAGCTAATAAGATGTGGGACAAGCTGACTCTAATATATAGTGGAGATGTGAATGTTAAGAGAGCCAGAACAAAAAGCCTAAGAGGTCAATTTGATGATATGAAGATGAAATAAGGTGAGAACATTGTGCAATACACAAATAGACTAAAAGAGGTAGTACATTCTATTAGAGCATCAGTGGAGTTATTGATGATGAAACAGTGATAAGCAAGATTCTTAGAACTTTGCTGCCAGTTTATGTGATCAGGATCTCTGCAATTCATAAAACAAGGGCTACATCCAACCTTACTCTTGACACTCTAATTGGTAAGCTTACAACCTTTGAATTGAATAATTTTGACAACAGTGTTGTACCTTCTGTTGAATCCACTTTCATGTCTTCTTTGAAGATTGGTAAGTCTAGTAGCAGGAATGATAAGAATAATGATAGTGATAGTAATACCGATGATGAACTTGATGAGCTTGAAGCTCTTTTGGCCAGAAGATTTCCCAAAGGTAAGGGAAGGTATAGAGGCAAGTTACCCTTAGCATGTTTTAATTGTAAAGAAGTTGGCCACATCGCTGCTAGATGTCTGAATAAGAAAGATGATGATAGATCCAAAGACCAATCTGAAGAAAGATATGGGAGAAGAGTCAACAGAGGCTACTAACACAACAACAAAGATAACCAAGATAGCTATGACAAAGGGAAAAAGGTATGTTACATAGCTGAAGAATTTGAATCTGAATCTGACACTAATGATGATGTATTAGTATTTGTTGCTATGAAAGATGATTCAGAGGAAGAAGAGAAACATGAAGAAACAACACTAATCTCTAAAGTAAGCAGAAATGATACATGGATCATAGATAGTGGCTGTACACATCATATGACTGGTGATATAGAGAAATTTGATCTACTTGATGAATATGATGGAGGATCTATTAGAATGGGAAATGATGCACCTTGTATGGTGAGAGGTAAAGGTTCACTGATGATTGATGATAGAATAAAATGTGAAAATGCATATTGGGTGGATGGACTAAACTATAATTTGTTAAGTGTGGCATAGCTAAATAACTCAGGCCACCGACTTGCTTTTGAGAGCAGAAAGGTAAGAATCTATGATAATGGAGGAAGACTTGTCAGAACCAGTACACAATCCAGAGGTAATCTATTTTATCTTGATGTTGATCAGTCTTCTTGTTTATTAATGAAGGATGAAGATGCGTGGTTGTGGCATAAGAGGTTATGTCATGTGAATTTTGATAACATGATCAAGATTAGTAAGAAGAAAAGAGTTAGAGGGTTGCCTAACTTGTCAAAACTGGATCATGCTATGTGCCATGAATGTCAGAAAGGTAAGATGACTAAGTCTAGTTTTAAGAGAAAAGACTACTCAACAAAGAAGATACTTGAGTTGGTTCATACCGACCTATGTGGTCCTATGAGAACTTAGACCTATTATGGTGATAGATACTTTATTCTTTTTGTTGATGACTACACTAGATAGATGACTGTTATGTTCTTGAAAGATAAATCTGAAGCATTTAAGATGTTTAAGTGGTATAAGGAAAAAGTAGAAAAAGAGATTGGAAAAGAATTAAAATGCTTAAGATTTGATAGAGGAGGTGAATTTATCTCTGATGAATTTACTAATTTCTGTAATGAGCATGGTATTAAGAGACAGGTCTCTGCACCGAGAACACCTCAGCAGAATGGGATTGCTGAAAAAAGGAATAGGTCAATCATTGACTGTGCTAGGACATTGATGATACAAAAGAATGTTTCTCATACATATTGGAGAGAAGCTGTCAGTACAGTTGTATATGTGCTTAACTGAGTACAATTGAAGAAAGACACCAATCGGACACCTTATGAGCTATGGTTTAGACACAAACCTACTGTAAGTTATTTCAAGATTTTTGGAAGCAAATGTTTTATTCTGAAAGATGAGAGAAATGGGAAATTTGATTCTAAAGGTGATGAAGGAATATTCTTAGGATATTATACTAAGAGTAAATCATACAAATGTTTGGATAAGGTTACAAATAAGATGATTGAAAGTACTAATGTCTGTGTTGATGAGTTCAATGAAAAAATCACAAAAGAAAGAAAGGAACCAGAAGACTATGGTAGATTCACTTACATTGAACTTCTTGATTATCTACTGAAGTCGCAACCTATGATAACCGGTCAATAGGACAATAACCCCGAGGAACAGGAAAGGGAAACTGACGAACAAGATGGTGCTACTGAGCAAGCACATGAACCTAAATAGGATGAACAAGAAAGAAGAAACTGAGTATTGGCTAGTTTTGTCAGAAGACATCATCCTAAGACACAAATTATTGGAGACAGACAAGCTGGAATGCAGACAAGGTACATGTCTAGTCTATGAATTTGAACCAAAAAATGTAAAAATTGCATTAGAAAATGAAGAATGGGTTAATGCAATGAAGGAGGAAATAGAAAAATAGAGAAAAAAAAAACTTGGTCCTTAGTACCCCGACCTAAAGATAAGAATTCTATCGGTACTAAATGGATATTCAGAAACAAACTGAATGAAAATGGTGAAGTGACAAGAAATAAAGAGAGATTGGTATGCAAGGGATATGCACAGGAAGAAGGCATTGACTATGGTGAGACATTTGCACCTATTACTATATTGGAAGGAGTTAGAATGCTACTTACATATGTTGCACACAAGAAATTTAAGGTTTATCAAATGGATGTGAAGTCAGCATTTCTGAATGGTACACTTGAAGAAGAGGTCTACATAGAACAACCTGAAGGATTCGTTCATCCAAACAATAGAAACATGGTATGTAGATTACACAAAGCTTTATATGGTTTGAAGCAAGCACTGAGAGCATGGTATGAAAGGCTTCATACTTACTTGTTAAGTATTAGATTTGTAAGAACTAGTGAAAACAATAATGTGTACATGAAAGGTGATACTGATGACACTATTATTATTGCTGAAATTTTTGTTGATGATAATATTTTTGGAGGTCAAGATCATGTATGTAAATCTTTTTTTGATGACATGAGGAATGATTTTGAAATTTCTATGTTCAGAGAGATTAAATTCTTTCTTAGATTACAAGTAATTCAGCAAAGTGATGGGATATTCATCACACAGTCCAAGTACATAAAGGAAGTCTTGAAGACATTTGGCATGGAAGATGCTAAACCTGTAGGAACACTGATGGCTACTAGAAGAAAAATGACAAAGGAAGATGAAACTACGGAGGTAAACTAGACACTTTACCGATCCATGATTGGTAAACTAATGTATGTAGTTCACAGTAGACCAGATATAGCACATGTTGTGGGAATTGTTGCTAGATATTCTGCTAATCCTAGAGAATCACACATGATTGCTACCAAAAGGATCTTAAGATATCTGAAAAAAGATAGAGGATTATGGATTATGGTATCCTAAGGAAGGTAAGTTTGAGTTGAAAGTTTATATCGATGCTGATTGGGCTAGAAATGTGGATGACAAAAAAAGTACCACCGGAGGATCATTTTTCTTTAGTGAAAGACTTGTAACCTGGACAAGTAAAAAGTAGGCTCATATTTCTCAGTCTACAGCTGAAGCATAGTATGTCATTGCTGCTACTAATTGCTCAAACATTGCATATATCAGGCAAGTGTTGGAAGGAATGAATTAGGTAATCACTAACCCGGTGATTATATATTGTGACAACACAAGTGCTATTAATATTTCAAATAATCTAGTGATGCACTCTAAGACAAAGCATATATCAATTAAGTATCACTACTTAAGAGAACAAGTGCAAGAGAAGCAAGTAAAGTTAGAATTTGTTACATCCAAAGAACAACTTGTAGATATCTTTACAAAGCCTCTACCAAAGGACACATTTGAATATTTGAGGACTAGACTTGGGGTTTGTCCCTTGTCTATCGGTCACTAAAGTGATCTGGATGTTGCATCAGCCTAATCTTATCAGATGATCACACATGTTGATGCAACATAGTTCACACTTTGGATATTGTTCAAGGTTGTGATTAAGTTTGAAGAACTGAAACAGATTGGGCTATCAATATACAAAGATACAGAGATTGTACTGGACAATAGAGAGTTACTTAGCTACTACAAGAGCTGATTGTTTATTTGTTTCTTTGGCATTGTTGTCAAAGTGAGAGATAAATAATATGAAAAGGAAAAGAAGAGATATGCACCGATGAGAACTATCTAAGGGGGAGATAACAAGAAAGAAAGAAATAGGAACAGGAACCTGAGAGCTGAAAAGATTATATCTACAGAATGACAAAGCTATATTTTATAATGATGTTTAGTAACGTAGTGATTAAACATATTAAGCCAGGGAGAGCTTACATGACATTTGATTAGAGAGTTTTAGAATACATATTTGGTATGTGTATGGTATATTTCATATTACTTGAGTTTCCATCAATGCCAAAGGGAGAGATTGATGAACTACAACTGATTTAGAACCTGAATGGAGAATCTGTAATTTAAGATTACTAAGGAGTTGTTGATTAGATATGCAAGATGATTAAATCAGTATTATGTTGTCATTCATGTCAACTAGCTTGAGAATACTTATCTTGTAAGTTACTATACCGACACATCTAAAGAAAGGTGAAAGAGATGAAGAACAAAAATATCTACATGAGGAAGATGTATATGTCAGATGAGGATAAGGAAGACACTGAGTAACTTGTTGATGAGTCTATGACTTGATGAAATTGACTTTATTATGTTGCATTCATCTATGATGAAGAATAGAGCTGAAAGACAAAGAAGTGTTGTCGGTAAATAAAGCATTCTAGTATACACCGATGAAAAGTAGTGTATACCAAGTGTAGTGTTAACCGAGTTTGTGTTCACCGATGCATTTCTTTGTTAACTGAGAAAAATAGAAAGGAATTAAATGATCAGTTTAGCTAATAAAGTGATGAGCTGTAAAGTGTATGAAATCGAGCTAACAGATAAGGTTTGTTATGAAGATCGATGGCTAACATAAATAAAAAAGGATCTAATGGAGTAGATTGAAACATGTTACTAACACATCAGTTGAAGAAGCTTAAAGTGGAAAAATCTATTAATATGATTAAGTGGCAAAATCTGATGGAGGAAAAGAAAATGATTTACTCGTCTATATAAGAGACATTAGTTTCATTGTTGAAACATCACCGAAAGAAGAAGATACTATAGAATTATCGCATGAACAAGTTTTCATGCATTATGATCATACTAGTTAATAAGAACCGAGCTACAGAACAATTACCGAGCTACAAAGAGTAATTACCAATGGACAGTAAGTTGATATAGTATTGAATTTGAAGTGGTATATTGATCAAAAATATTTGAATGAGCTGAACATTTATCTGTAAACTACAATTGAAGTTGTTTCAAGGTAGATCATCTACTGTTAAATATTTAACCATTGTACACAGTCAAATCTCTTAACCGAGTGGACTATGAAAGTCTTTTTATGTTTCATTCATAGAGTCAACATTGTTATCCTATCAACCCCAGAGTGACTGTTGGTTGGATGATAACTTATGGTCTAAAATCCTCTAACAAGGTCACACCTAACAGTGTGTTTGTAACCTTTAATAGGGTTGGGTCTTCACCAACCTCACTTCAAAAGAGTGAAAAATTTTGGGTTATCAGTCCCAGGTGGTTTTTCCCTTCACAGGGTTTCCACGTTAAATCTCTTGTGTTATGTGTTGATTGTGATATTTGTTTGTTATCATACTTTGCATATTACATGTTAGATTTGATCGGTAACTGTTATAAAGTTTAGACTGACAATCGGTAAAAACAAAGATAGTGAAAGTATTATATGTTTACCGAGTAGCAAAAGTAGTAGAATTGTTTTGGATTATACATTTTGAATTAGGACACTGGATAACTGATTCACCCCCCCCCCCCTCTTAGTTATTCTAACATATATGGGGTGGGTATTCATTAATTTAGATTTCACAGTTAATATATAGTAACACTACCATATATATAGATAAGAGTATGTACACATATATGCATAGATAAATATGAGTATGTCTGCAATTATAAAGTGGTATCTAGTTGCAACTATGCTCCTTTTAATTATTATTTTTCTCTCTTTCGTGAGAAGGTTACTAATTTAACACCAATTTTTTATCAAGCTAAGAGATAGAATAAGTTACTACCTTACCTTACATAGGATGTCTAAATGGCTTATTATTTTTAGCTATTCTTAAATATTGGTGAAGATTCAAATCTGGGATGCAATGAACGTTTATTAGAATGGAACTATTGTCTCCTTCTTTAAGATGTTAGCCCCTACCATTGTCATAAATTAAGAATCTCCTTCAAGGAATGGAAGCTATTTTTAACTAAGATGTCATGAAGATTTGTATCTATACCTATATCATGCCAGGTTCCCTCCCCACTATTTTAAGAAGGTTCGGAGGATTAAATAGATTTTAGTCTCATCTCCAGTTGTTTTGTTCTTGCTTGGCACAATCCCTTGTGGAGATCTCTTATCTTGAAGTCAGCACAACAACCCTATGGTGACTTCGGGATTAGGAACCCTCATGAAATTATGGTTTATTTGCTAATTTCTCATCTTTATTGTGCATGGGTTGGATCACTTGTTAACAGGTTAAGCTCACAAAATGATTTCTCTCATCATGGATATTTTTGGAATAGGATTATGATTGATGTTTTTGAGCAGGAAGGTGGGTTTGTTTGTTTGCTTTATCTTCTACAGTTTTATTTAATCTATACACATCGCTCTCTCCTATATGCAAATTATTGTATGCTCCTTCTTTCCTGTCATAAGTATCTTTTAGATTCAATATTTACTTCTCCTTTGCTTTAGTTCAACACTGCTCCAGAATTTTAGGCCATTTATGTAGTTTTTACTTGCATCAAGTAAGGAGATACCTTGTATATATATATATACATTTCCATATCTATCTATCTATATATATATATATAGATATATACAAATATATATATATATATATATATATATATATATATATATATATATATATACAAATATATATATATATATATATATATATACAAATATATATATATATATATATATACAAATATATATATATATATATATATATATATATATATATATATATATATATATATATATATATATATATATATATATATATATATATATATATATATATATATATATATATATATATATATATATATATATATATATATATATATATACAAAAATGTAGTTATGCATATAAGGTTGATATGTACACACACACACACACACACACACACACACATATATGGGTATGTATGTATTTATATATGGGTAGGTATTCTTATTATGGAGATTTGGTCTTTGGTTCTTAGCTATGTTCCCTTTTTCTTTAGATTCATCCTCCTTTCTGTAGGTCAGATTGCTTCTTTAATTTTTATAAAACATGACTAGGCTAATAAAATGGATAATAATCCACTTTCCCTTTTATCGGATGTACTAATGGAATGTTATCTATCAGGAACTTCTAGATTTGTGAAGATCCAAATGGGGATTCAAATCGTAGATATGAGTATATGACCATTGGTCTAGTCTTAGTCTCTACTCATATTGTTCCTTAAAATAAGTTGGTTGTCCCTGCCATTGTCATAACTAAGATTCTCCCTCTAGTATAGGGTGCTACTTTGAATCAGAGTGTCATTACCACAAAGAGAAATATGCATAATATCATTCCTTTCTATGTTGATTTAAGATCATTGTTTGATTGCTTTCAGGTTTGAGGTTTGGATTCCTGGGTTATTCTTTCTTTCTCCTCTGTTGATTTCTTTTAGGTTTGAGATTCAGATTATCCCAGATGAGATAATGTATTCATATGGTTTATAGAAATAAGATTGTTTAAAGTTTCTCTAAGTTGGTAATATTATTACATATACATACATTGATCTCATCCTTTCTTTAAAATATGCATTTCCCTTCTAGTTGTCTTGCATATATATATATATATATATATATATATATATATATATATATATATATATATATATATATATATATATATATATATATATATATATATAGACACACACACACACACACACACACACACACACACACTTTCACAGTGATATTTATATAGGCATATACATATCGATATTTATCTATATATATACATACATTCAAACGTGTTGTCTTGTGGGGCCAGTATCAGGGTAATTAACAATTAAATTAGCCTCGGTAACTAAATCTCCTCTTGAATATTGTTGTTTCAAACTATTAGGAAGTTAGTTTTATCTTTAAGGAATAAATATCAAGGGGGAAATTGATATTAAAGGAAAATAGAGGATCCCACAATTTCAGTTAAGTACATAGATTCTTATACAAATGGTTAAACTCCTAATCATTCCCTTCTATAAGGGAGGCTTATAGATAAATTAAAGGGGATAACAATTCATTAAGTTAATTATAATTTAATTATAACAGTGCATTATTGCTCAGGATTAAATTGGAAAAAAAGCTGAAATCTAATTTTTCAAATTTTACTATGTTTTAGTAAACTGCATTTTTGAGGGTCTTCAGTGCATTTCTGGGCTTGGATGTCGCCCACAAGTGCCAATGGAGCATTGTCACTTTTCAAATGTGGTTCTAGATCTTTTGAATATCTTTCCAACACATCAAATGGTTCACAATTCGAAGCTATGACTAGAAAGTTATGCCTTCTCCAAGTGAACCTAATTTTTATATATAGTTTTTTGATAATTTTTGATAGTTTGAATAGTTTGTTTGTAATAAATATTATGATGGCTCTTCATTTCATTTCCAAGGGATTTTGATGACCCTTGGGATCCATTAGACTTGTATAAACTCAAAGTATTCGAATAGAATGGATCAGTTTTTGGTTTGCAATCTTGTTGTTCTCAATTTTCATGTTGAATTCTACAATACTGCAAGTATCACACCAAGTATTGTAATCTAGTTACATAAATCAAATCAATTATCCCTTCAGAAGCCTCCACATTTTTACACACTATGTGTCGCTCGATCTATCAAAATTATACATATGAAGCTTAACATATTCTTTGTAAAATAGGTAAAGCATGGTTTAAATTATGTCTTGTTTTAGACTTCCCATTACTGACCTTAACATGGCACTAATGATTAACTGCTAGGACTATGGTGTATGTGCTTCTAGGTTTTCTTGCACAATTTCTAAGAAGACCTTGCTTGTCTTCTTCAAGGATCCTAATCTCCTATAGGATCTTAATAGGCTTAGATGATTAACTAAGACATAGACCAACTCTTCTCTAAGAGTCTAACTCCTTGTGCTTCACCTTGAAGGACAATCACCTTGTTGTTACTCTAATGCTTTCTCCTACACTTAGAAGGCTCTAAGTTCCATCTTTACACAAACCATCAAAATCATTGCATGGGTTCCAAACATATTGAAAACACTCCATATGTTACCATTTGGATCCATCTTGAAGGATCTCCAAGCCCTTTTCTACCGAGTTCAAGATTTAGTCTTTAGGAGGCCTAATTAGGCCTAATTCCTTGTAGCCCTTGACATGGTCCTTTTCCAATTTCCTGCCAAAACTCTCCAAAAAAACTTGCAAAACTAATCCCACATTCAAGTACCCTTTTGGATTTTATGAAGGATTCAGGAGGTTTTGGGATCCTAGGTCATCCTTACACAGGCTTCCTATTATCTAGGTCAAATAGGGATAATAGGCCTAGTTTTTAGGACCTTACTGATTTCTTGCTCAAATCTCAATCAAATGGATTAGTGAGTTATCAATCCTCCTAACATATCATGATATGATCATATCCCACATGGAACCAAGATTGTTCCATACTATACTTCAATCCCCTGCATTAAATCTTCAATTCTTCACTGTCAAACCTCTAACTGGGCACTCTAAGCTCGCCTAGGGCTTGATCTTAAAAATAGAAACTTGACTCCTTAGGACTCCTAACCCTATATAAATTATGTAAAGAGGCTCCACTATAATATTCATCCACCTTTTTGAGGTTTCAAGGGTTGAATCTCAAGTGGGTGCCATGAAAGCAAAAACAGGCTAAAAGAAACCAGTAGACAGTCTAACTCAAACTTATTTTCTCTCAACTACAAGATTAACTCAAAATGAATAACACTATGAAAAGAAAAGTCTTAAAACATCCTATTCTACCCAAATCCAACACTATTTTAAATAATTCAATCCATAAGATAGCGTTGTCACACTAAAATGCTCGGGTTTCCTCACAAACAAAATTGCAGAGCTACTTCACTATTCTCAAACTTGATTACAATACTCTCTACCTCAGGATTCAAGCCTGAGAGAGTCTTAGATGTCATTCTCCATGTTTCTAGGCCATGTTAGTTCATCCCCACTCCTAGAATGGTGGGAATCCAATGCTACCGAGTTGCATGCAGCATTTGTAATAAATTGCCAATGTTGTCATGACAACTTTTGGCATCTTTTACATTCATTAGGCCAAATAGAATATAGGGCCTCTATGCTTTGTGGTTTGAAGAACTAACCTCATTAATGACCTCAAGGAATCTTTCTTACATCTCTCATGTGTTTAGAACACATTAATAATCCCAAGTCCAAACTTTAAGCTTCTAAGGCTAAGCTAACAAAACAACTAACAAGGACTAATTGGTGACCTTAGTTCTAACACTAACTCACTAACTCACCTAGTCCACATCTTGCAAGACATTCTAAGGTCCAAATTAAACACACAAATCTACTCACAACTTTGACTTGGCTAATGTCAAATACAAGCCAAAATGACATAAAACTAGGAGGCTAGCTTAGGTGCTCTTGCACCAGATTGGTTTTCAATGCTTCTTATCTCTTCAATCTATGGATAAACTAGGAGCTAACCCATTATAAGGCAAGGTTTCTAGCACACTTATGCAGGTCAGAGTAGTCAAAGAGAGATCTTTACTATACTTGGAAAGGGTAACAATAAGATACATGCTCTATTATTAGAAATTTTAGGATCAGTATAAGTTGCAAATAGTTTTTGGATATACTAACGAGGATCTTTGCCAAGAAGTTGAGTTTTTACTATTGGAAACTACAATTGAAACAATTGTTGTATTGTCATTGATGTCAAACCTTAATTGGTAAGACTGTTGCTACTTAGGAAAGTACTATATCTATGGTGAGAAGAGAAAGAAAGATTGGTAACAATAGCACCTAAGGAAAGGTTGAGTTATCTTGATACTACAAAGTGTACTTGATTATGTTGCACAATGATGTGACAATGTATTGTTTATCTTAGTAAGATTGAGGACTAAACTGGTAGGCTTAACTGAGAAAAAATGAAGAAATCATGTTTAAGCTGAGTTATGATAGAGTCGACTGAGTTAGTGGATGCCGACCAAAAATCTAGTGTCGATCGAGTATCAGTAAATTGCTGAGGAAGATAGTATTTGCTAAGGAAACGGTTTTAGTAGTGATCAAGCATTTTACATGGAGACCGAGTGGATGATCATAGTATTGACCAAGCATCAGCAATTTTATATTTGAAGAGAATTCAGATTTGGAGCCAACATTATTGAATTCTTGGATTATGTAAAATGTGTTGACTTTATTTATTGATTGTATGGAAGCATTTAATGCTTTGTAAAATGTTTTATTGTAAATCTTTATGAGATTTGAGATGATTCTAGAAGAGGAGATGAAGAACATGAAGCGGGTAGATTCAATGTATTTGACCTAACCCTAAGATCTACGAAGGAGATGAAGTAGCAAAAGATAAGTTAACCTAATAGAGGAAATTATTAAGGGAACCAAAGCATTAGGTATGTGTATGCATGGGTGAAGTAGATGTTGAAAGAATAGTAAAGTTTTATTGATGTATAAGCGAAAAGGATGAAGGAAAAGTGTGGTGATTGCTTGAAGGAAAGTTCCAAGCATATCAGAAGTGGAGATGGCAAAGTTTCAAAGTCAGTAAACCAGCATTTGTGTATGGAATTCGATCTGATATTTGCAAAGTGAGTTGTATGTTTTTTAGATCATTACTACTGCTACTTTCTAACCATTGTAACAGTCAAAATCCTTTTAACAGAGGTTGACCTAACAGTCATATGTTAAATCCTTTGAACAAGGTTGCATTCTAATGGAGTGTATGTAAGTCCTTTGACTAGGTTCACTTTTAACAGGGTGATTGAAATCCTTTAACCGGGTCACACTTGACAGTGTGTATTGTAACCTTTGATAGGGTTGGCTTTTAATTGAGCTCACTTCAGAAGAGTGAAAATAATAGTAGCATGTTACAAAGTAATTTTTCCATATTGGGTTTCCACTATAAATCCTGGTGTCAATACTTGTGTGAATGTTTTTGGGTTTAAACATTTATGTATTTTACAAGTTAGATACAACTGGGTAGTGGACTCCTGAGTTATATGTTTCTATTATTGAATCAGTGGTGACCGAGTTTGTTTTGGTTGCTTGATTTGATTTAAAGAAAAGTTTTTGAAGTTATTTTATACATCAGGACCTGAGAACAACTGATTCACCCCCCCTCTCTATTGTTCTAAATCATATTAACAATTGGTATCAGAGCTATGTTTCTTATTGGTGTCTACAGAAAGAAAGATTAAAGGGACTTGAAGAAAATGATCAAGATGTATAAGAAGGAGGTACCAAAGCTGAATAATAAAAACTTCCCTGCATGGCAAAGCTTGATGAAGCTGCATCTAGCTGGTATTAGTGATTCTGCAAAGTACTACATTGAGCATGACTATGTCACACCTGTTGCACCTTTGACTGCCAAGGAAATGAGAGCTAAGCAAGAACACAATCAGGTAGTGCTAGAAATTGCATCTTCCCTAAGCTATCTGGAATTTGAGGACATTAAGGACTGCACAACTACTAAAGATATGTGGGACACTCTTGCAAAGATCTATGGTGGTGATCTATATGTACTGAAAGCCAAAGTTGAGAGTCTAAGAGGTAAGCTTTATGAAATGAGAATGAATGAAGATGAAAACATTGCACAATATTGTGGTAGAATAAAAGAGGTTGTGAATGCTATTAGAGGAGAAAATGGAACTATTGATGATGAGACTATAATTGGAAAAGTGTTAAGAACTCTGTGTCATATATATGATATTAAGATCTCATCTATTCAAGAATCTAGATGTAACTTTGCAAATGTGCTTACTTTGGAAGGTTTGATTGGCAAGCTAGCTTCTTTTGAACTGTCTAATTATGATAATTTCACTATTGGTAGTATTGGAAATGTTGAATCTGCTTTTAAGTCATAGTTAGTCCTGAACAAGCCTAAGAAGGAAAAAGAAAGATGCATCAGTGAAAGCGAAAGTGAAAGTGAGGATGACGGTGACACTTCTGATGAAGATCTTGAAGATCTAGAAGCTCTTATGGCTAGAAGATTGAGAAGAGGAAAAGGAAAATATAAAGGTAAACTCCTTATTATATGTTTTGCATGTAACAAGGTTGGTCATATAGCTGCTAGATGTCCTGATAGGAAGGATAAAGATGAAGAAAAAAATAGCAGATACAAAGATAGAAGAGATGACAAAGGCTACCAAAGGTACAAAGACTACAAAGAAAAAGGTAAGAAATCCTGTTACATTGCTGAAGAAGAGACTGACACTGATAGTGATGATTTTGAAATTGAGGTAGTCTATGTTGCAATGAAAGATGAATCTAATGAGGATGAGAAAACTGCATTAATTTCCTATGTGAACAAGAATGATAAATGGATTATTGACAATGGTTGTTCACATCACATGACTGGTGACAAGAGTAAGTTTGAGACCCTACATCATTATAAAGGTAAAAGTGTAACATTTGGTAATGATGCACCATGTCTTGTTAGAGGAAAAGGATTGATTAAACTGACTGATAAGATCTCTTGTGAAAATGCTTATTGGGTTGAAGGATTGAATTATAATTTGTTAAGTGTTGCTCAGCTCAATAGAACTGGTTACCGAGTGGAATTTCATCACAAGAAAGCTAAGATATTTGATGCTATTGGTGAATTGATTGGAAGTGGTGAGCAGACTAGAGGTAATTTGTTCTATCTTGACCTATCTGAAGAAATATGTATGTTTGCACAACTTGATGGCATTTGGTTATGGCATAAGAGGCTATGTCATGTTAACTTTGACAATCTGGTAGAGATAAGTAAGAAGAAGAAAGTAAGAGGCCTACCTAGATTGAAGAAACCTGAGAATGTGATGTGCAAAGAATGTCAGTTAGGAAAAATGACTAAGTCAAGTTTTAAGAGAAAATCCTTTACTTCTAAACACATTTTAGATTTGGTTCATACTGACCTTTTTGGACCTATGGGTATACAAAGTTACTGTGGTGCTAGATATTTTATCTTGTTTGTTGATGATCATACCAGGATGATGCATGTAATGTTTCTAAAAGAAAAATCTGATGCTTTTCAAAATTTTAAGTGGTATTTAGCTAAGGTTGAGGAGGAGACAGGTAGGAACCTGAAATGTCTTAGATCTGACCGTGGTGGAGAATTTACATCAAATGAATTTAATCTATTTTGCAATGATAGAGGAATCAAAAGATAGATGTCTGCACCTAGGACACCTCCACAGAATGGTATAGCAGAAAGAAGGAATATATCTATTTTGGACTGTGCAATGACATTATTGATTAAAAAGAATGTGGCACATAAATACTAGAAAGAAGCTATAAGTACAACTATTTACACTCTTAACTAGGTACAGATCAAGAAAGGTACAAATCTGACACCTATGAATTATGGTATGAGCATGCAGCGAGTGTTAAATACTTTAGAATCTTTGGAAGCAAGTGTTACATATTGAAAGACAATAGGAATGGAAAGTTTGATGCTAAAAGTGATGAAGGCATATTCCTAGGCTACTCCACAAAAAGTAAAGCTTATAAGTGCTTGAACTCTAACACTAACAAAATTGTGGAAAGTGTCAATGTAAAAATTGATGATTATGCAGAAAGAAATGAAGCCGACAGCAAAAGAGAACTAGAAGATTATAGATCTTTTGTGTACATTGAGGAAATAGAAGAGGCAGGTAACAGACCTACACCTGATGCCGAGTCTTAGGCAAGCATTGTCGAGCGTCAGGAAAATAATGCCAAGAGAGAATAAGAACATGCCGAGCTACAAGATAATGTTGTCGAGGATCAGGAAGAGGTTGTCGAGCATTCAGAAGCTGAATTTGACAATCTTGTTGGGGAACCTAATGAAATAGAAGAGAAAAATGTTGAACTTGTTTTGACAAAATATGTAAGAAGACATCACAAGTTTGAACAAATAATTGGAGATAGAGACACTGGAATTCAGACCAGAAGTAAGACAAAAGATCCAACATGCTTACTATGTGAATTTGAACCTAAGACAACTAAAGAGGCATTAGTAAATAAAGACTGGATACAAGCAATGAATGAAGAGATTGACCAAATTGAGAAAAATGAAACCTGGACTTTGGTGTCGAGACCTGCAGATAAGAATGTTATAGGAACAAAGTGGGTATTTTGAAACAAGTTGAATGAAAAAGTTGAAATCACTAGGAACAAAGCTAGACTAGTATGCAAAGGCTACGCACAAGAAGAAGGAATTGATTATGGGGATACATTTGCCCCTGTAGCTAGATTGGAAGGAGTAAGAACTCTACTTGCATATGTTGCTTATAAAGATTTCAAGGTTTATCAAATGGATGTCAAGTCTGCATTTTTAAATGGTATACTGGAAGAAGAAGTTTACATAGAACAGCCAGAAGGTTTTATTGATCCAAACAGAAGACACGTGGTATGCAAACTAAACAAAACTTTATATGGATTGAAACAAGCTCCCAGAGCATGGTATGAGTGGTTGCATAATTATCTGATATAGATTGGATTTTCTAGGTTAAATGACACAAGCAATTTATATATGAAAGATGAAGAAGGTAGAGGTATTTTGTTGGCCAAAATTTTTGTTGATGACATTATTTTTGGTGGACAAGATACATTGTGTAAAAGTTTTTCACATGAAATGCAAACTAAATTTGAGATGAGTATGTTTGGTGAGATCAAATTCTTTGTTGGTTTACAAGTATATCAGATGAAGAAAGGTATTTTCATTACATAGTCTAAGTATGTTAATGAAATACTGAAAACTTTTGGAATGGAAGATGCTAGACTAGTGGGAACTCCTATGGTTACTGGACAAAAGTTATCTTAGAATGATGATGCTATAGAAGTTAACCAGATTTTGTACAGATCCATGATTGGAAAATTGCAGTATGTTGTACATAGTAGACCTGATATTGCATTAGTTTTTGGGATTGTGGCAAGATTCTCTGCCAATCTTAAGGAAACACACATGATGGCGGTGAAAAGAATCATGAGATACTTGAAAGAAACTGCTGACTATGGGTCATACTACAAGAAGAATGACAAATTTGAACTTAGAGTATATATTGATGCTGATTGGGAAGGAAATGTAGATGATAGAAAAAACACTAGTGGTGGCGCTTTCTTTCTTGGACAGAGACTAGTCTCCTGGACAAGCAAGAAACAAAATTGCATTTCCCAATCTACTGTTGAAGTTGAGTATGTTGCTGCTACAGTAAACTGTTCAAATTTGATATGGATAAAATAGTTGTTGATAGGCATGAAACAAGAAATCACTGAACCTATTGTTATTTTCTATGACAACACAAGTGCTATCAATATTTCTAAGAATCTAGTGATGCACACTAAGACCAAGCACATAGCAATCAAGTATCACTATTTGAGGGAATTGGTACAAGACAAGGAAGTCTGAATGGAATATGTGAATACAAAAGAACAATTGGCAGACATATTCACTAAAGCTTTACCTAAAGAAGCTCATGAGTACTTGATAAGTCAATTAGGGGTCCTTCCCCTAACTGAGGCTACCTAGCCAAGCTAGGAGCACTGCATCAAATATGCTACAAGAGAACATTTGACACATTGATGTAGAAGATTGTCACACTTTAGGACTGTCCTACAGCTATGAAGAAGAAATGAAGATAACAAATCAGTCATAAGCAAGATGAAAGAAGGAGAAACACTATGTTGAATAGATATATCTACATCTGTTAGATGTATGTTTGAGTTGCTGCTTTGGCATTTTTGTCAAAGAGGGAGATTGAACTGAAATGATACTATAACACATGACACTGAAAGTAAGGGAGATTGAACTGAAATGAAAGATCAGGATAGAGGGAGATCCAGATATTTCTGACGGTCACAGAAGTGAGATTTATAGATTCTGAATCAAAATGAAGCTAAGGATATTATAAATTTTCTCTAATGAACAGATAAGTTTTTTTGGATTGGTTGGTAATCCATGTGTTATTCAAGTGATATCATATGGTGTTTCCATCAATGCCAAAGAGGGAGATTGTTGGAAATTGCAATTGAAACAATTGTTGTATTGTCATTGACGTCAAACCTTAATTGGTAAGATTGTTGCTACTTAGGAAAGTACTATATCTATGGTGAGAAGGGAAAGAAAGGTTGGTAACAATAGCACCTAAGGAAAGGTTGAGTTATCTTGATACTACAAAGTGTACTTGATTGTGTTGCACAATGATGAGACAATGTATTATTTATCTTAGTAAGATTGAGGACTAAATTGGTAGGCTTAACTGAGCAAAAATGAAGAAATCATGTTTAAGCCGAGTTATGACAGAGTCGACCGAGTTAGTGGATGCCGAGCAAAAATCTAGTGTCGACCGAGTATCGGTAAATTTCCGAGGAAGACAATATTTGCCGAGGAAACAATTTTAGTAGTGACCAAGCATTTTACATGGAGATCGAGTGGATGATCATAGTATTGACCGAGCATCAGCAATTTTATATTTGAAAAGAATTCAGATTTGGAGCTGACATTGTTGAATTCTTGGATTATGTAAAATGTGTTGACTTTATTTATTGATTGTATGGAAGCATTTAATGCTTTGTAAAATGTTTTATTGTAAATCTTTATGAGATTTGAGATGATTCTAGAAGAGGAGATGAAGAACATGAAGCAGGTAGATTCAATGTATTTGACCTAACCCTAAGATCTACAAAGGAGATTAAGTGGCACAAGATAAGTTAACCTAACATATGAAAGTATTAAGGGAACCGAAGCATTAGGTATGTCTATGCATGGGTGAAGTAGATGCTGGAAGAACAGTAAAGTTGTATTGACTGTATAAGCGAAAAGGCTGAAGGAAAAGTGTGGTGATTGCTTGAAGGAAAGTTTTGAGCAGATCAGAAGTGGAGATGACAAAGTTTCAAAGTCAGTAAACCAGCATTTGTGTATGGAATTGGATCTGATATTTGCAAAGTGAGTTGTATGTTTTTTAGATCATTACTACTGCTACTTTCTAACCATTGTAACAGTCAAAATCCTTTTAACAGAGGTTGACCTAACAGTCATATGTTAAATCCTTTGAACAAGGTTGCATTCTAATGGAGTGTATGTAAGTCCTTTGACCAAGCTCACTTTTAACAGGGTGATTGAAATCCTTTAATTGGGTCACACTTGACAGTGTGTATTGTAACCTTTGACAGGGTTGGCTTTTAACCGAGCTCACTTCAGAAGAGTGAAAATAATAGTAGCATGTTACAAAGTGGTTTTTCCATATTGGGTTTCCACTATAAATCCTGGTGTCAATACCTGTGTGAATGTTTTTGGGTTTAAACATTTCTGTCTTTTACAAGTTAGATACAGCTGGGTAGTGGACTGCTGAGTTATATGTTTCTATTATTGAATCAGTGGTGACCGAGTTAGTTTTGGTTGCTTGATCTGATTTAAAGAAATTTTTTTGAAGTTATTTTATACATCAGGACCTGAGAACAACTGATTCAGCCCCCCTCTTTGTTGTTCTAAATCATATTAACAGTTACAAGTTAGGATCAAATCAAAGGCAAAACTTTTGAAATCAAAGGAAGGCTCTCCATCCTCGCCCTTTGCAAAAGGATAACAAAAAGCTACTTACTCCAATCAAGGACAAGTAGGATCAACAAACATAATTTTATCTCTATGTTTATCATATTGTAATATGAGAGAATGCCCTCTTAAACATCATGTATCAGAATCTGGACTAAGGTCCTAGGCAAGGCTAGAGGTTTTCTCAGCCCCACTCTTTCCTACCAGCGCCTGCACTGAGCAGGGTTTTTGTAATGTTTTTTATGATTAATAAAATTCTTGGCTTCGGCCTTTTACTGATCAAAAAATAAAAATAAAAATAAAATTTAGGATAAGTCAAACGAATATGCAAAACTATACAGAGAAAGAGACACAAGTGCCCAAAATTATGCAAAATAGCTAGAAAAGCTCTTAGAAAATTAAACATCCGAAAATTTTGTGTATAAGACTCTAAAAAGTTTAGCCAATCATATGATAAATAAATAGTTTATATAAATTACAAACTTAAAAATATTGCATTTAACTATAGAAAATATAAATTTAATAATAAAATAAAAAAAATTAGTGTATTTTAATTGGTCTACATAGTTCAATTTAATCACTAGTTAACATAGTAATTCCAAAAAATGATGCAATAGTACTTGTTTGGCCTACTTGCAAGTATTAGTAAGGCTGGAGAGAAGTGTAGTTTCTATCAAAATATGAAAAATGTTAATTGTTTTTGAATTCGTGAATTTACTAGTAAATAAAATGAATGTATCTTAGAAGATTTAGATATAATTTTATATTTGGTATTTTCAAATTGAATGCAATTTGAAACAAAATTCAATGATCATTAATAATCTATGATTAGTGATGTTTTATAATTTTACTATATTTTTCAAATAACTTTATTTGAAATAAAATAACTTTGATTAAAATAAATTAGTTGGTGTAGCAATATACACTATATGTTATTTAACTACAAGAAACTAAATAAAAAAATAAATTTATTTTAGTTTATTACAAATAATTTAAAAAGTAAAAAATAAGATAATACAAAATAATTTAAAAAGTAGAAAACAAGACAACAAAAATTAGAATACAAATATGTATATATATAAAAACATAATAAAAAAATAATAAATATACAACAATAATATAAATAGTAAAAAAAAAAAATTAATAATATAAATGAAAACATATCTATTTATATACATAAAAGCCTATATAAAGTAAATAAGGAAACCTAACAAAATATGAGAAAAAAAGACATTCAAAAAATACTTTCATTTTAAAAAAATATATATTATCTTTAATAAACATTTTAATTTTCTCTTTTAGACATTGCATGGCATTAAATTATTTTATAAAATCATTATTCAACAATTTCAATACTTAAAAACAAGCCATATGAAGTATTCAGATTATAAAATTTAGTAAATTAATTTAACACAACATAAATCAATTTTATACATAAAGTTCAATTTATATAATGAAAAAATTGAAACAAATCAATTTTATTTAATATTAAAATAAAATTCAATTCAAAATTTCATGAAGATGTATGGTTACAACTAATAAAACTTTGACTCTTACATTCAGTGATACCCATAGCTTAAACTAATTTATACATAGAAAATCCTCTATTAAAAAACAATCCTCCATTAAAAAGAAAAAGAAATATCCAATATACATTTTTAATATTATTGCATGCTCGCCCAAACAAATTGCCTTAATTTGGTGTCAACTACAACTATATAGTATTCCACTTACTCGGAATTTAGTTCAAAATATAGTGTAAAAAATTAGAATGATGGTGGAACAAAATATATAAATTGTACACATCATTAGCTACTAGACAATATAAAGTTTTAGTGTCTCTTGCCATGTAAACTAATAAAGTTAAGATGCATCACTATGATCCTCTCCCTTAACATAAAAAGTGAAATGATAATTGCTTTCTAGACTTCCTCTCTAAACATGAGAAAGCTTCATAATTAATATACTTCATTTATTAATCTACTACTTTTTACTTGGGAAATGTAAAGTCATCGTAAATTTGTAATTTATATATTTAAATTATTCTTTAAAAGATGAAATAAAATTTGTATAGTAAAATACAACTTTTTCAAGTAATCTAGTTTTAATTATGTCCATGTAGTAAATAAAGCTCTCTTAATTTAAGTAAATATGAGAATAATAAATATTATTTTAAAAAGTTAAATGAAAATTGAAGTATATATAGTTATGAGAATTATGAGAATAATATTTGATATTTTTTAAAATATTAAAAGGAAACAAGGGTCCATTTCCTATTATAAAATAGATAAAATTCTTTTTAAAAAAGTAAAGAGAGCTTGGAGAAAACTTAACAATATAGCCAACAAAAAAATAGAATCTAAGACATAGGAAACAAAAGAAGTTAAAACATGCTAGAAAAAGTATCTACTTTTTGAGGAGTTGGAATATTCTCATCATCATAAAGAAATTTCAAGAACTCCTCACCTCCATATTATTTTTAACCTTCTTTTTACTTGGATTATTAGCATTATTAATAACAATGAATATTTTTCTTATTCTCATGAATAGTAGCCTAGAATAGCACAAGGGTTGAGGTTGATATATGGATGACCACAATGGTAAAATTATGAATATTTCTATCCATGGATTCTAGCAAATTCATTTATTTTTCTATAAAGGAACCAAAATTTTATCATTACTAACATAGACAATTTGAATTCCCAATATTATTTCTCCTTCAATCTCCCAGCCAAAAAGGCGAGCAATTGCTACATGCATTTCAATGGCACAACTCTCATTCAATTTCTCAAGTTCCTTGAGATCATCCCCTTTCTCAAAATATCTAGACCCTAAATCCTCATTTAAAAAATAGTTTTTTCACCCTCAAAATCATTGTCATCTTTCACAAAATCATGGACTAAATTCTCCTTATCACAAGAGGTAATGTCTTAACACTAAACCCATCAATATTAATCTTGTGAAGATCTTCCTCATAGCACTCTTATATCCTAACATTGTAGATATATTTTGTAGCTAACTTCGAGGATGTTCTAGTTATAACATACAAACCTAAAATCTTATCATCAACAAAACCCAAAATCTTACTATTAGGATCCTTCTTAGAATTAGTTTCCACCATCTTATCTTTAGTGGACATTATGTCCTTACCTTTATCCTCAAGAACAACATTATTATTCGTATTCTCATTCTCAATACCAATAGAAGGTTGAGAGTTTCTATTGATCATATGGACAAAAGAATGAGAAGCAATTTTACCTTTTGGGAAGCAAAAGTTATATTTAGATTTTTAATTTAGCAATTTATTTTTTGGTGAAATTTGAGGTTGTTTCAAAGGAGTTTCAAAGAATTTTTGGGTCTTTTTAATTTTGAGAAAATTGAAAACTAAATAATTGTGAGGAGTTATGGGGATGACCCTGCAACATAGTGGTAAGTTGAGAGCCTCTCATCTGGGAGGTCTTAGGTTCGAGTTTGCTCAAGCCCCATGTTGTTCTCGGCTTCGACCCATTACCAAACAAAAAAAAAGTTGTGAGGAGTTATGATGAATTATAACATATGAAAATGAAGGCATACTTCATATTTTTGAAAAGAATTGATTAGGATTATGTTGTAAAAAATGTGAAATTGGAAAATTGTACGTTATTTTGATTTTTATGCCACATTCATTAGAGAATGTGATTAGCCTAGGGTGTATGTATTAAAGAGGATTATTGAGGAGTGGTTACCAATGTTTCCTCAACCCAAAGTGGCACACTAGAAATCATGGATGGGGAGTTATTTAATAAAGTGAAAAGTAATAAAATAAAATAATTTAAACTAAGATAATGGATGTTTATTCTCATGATCTTAGTGTTTGTATAGGTTAAGGATTTTTGTGGAACACATGCCCACTCATCTAGTGTTAGATTTGTAAGATCAAATATCCTTTCTATATGAGAGGAGTACTAGGTTCCACGTGATGTCATCCTAGTGAACACATGTGGTGGCACTACCTAACTAGATCTATAATATCTAGTCCTATGTAGCTTGGGTAGCACCTAAAAGATGAGATAAACATTTCTATGTTTGTGTTGATTTTATTTTATATTTGAATGCCTATATTATTCATGTATTATGTGACTATATGTCTTCTCCCACATGTAATGTATGTGTGGTTTTAGGTCATGTGACTATCTCCTAGCATGGTGAGGTGAACTTATGGGCATCGCATGGTAGGGTGGTGTAGAAATTATTGTTGTGATATTGGAGGACTATGGACTAAACAATATTGCACTCTTATATTCTTCATTTCAATTGTATAATTTAGTTATTTTTAGTTGAAAATTTGTTGAATTGAGGAAATTTGAGTCCTTGTGATTTGTAAAATGCAATCTTGTTTCATTAGATCTTCCTCTTTAACATAGATTGTGTTGTGTCACATGAGTGGTACCATTATTAGATATTTGTTTTGTGCCTCTAAATTAGGATCAAGCATGGTTAATTTTTTAGATTCTTTTATGCTTTAAAGTGTTGTTTGGTACAATAAACTTAGACACTTTTTGAATTGGATTCAAAAATAATGTAACTACGTGTCTCAAATTTATCAATGATTTTATTCCTATCTACGTGACTTGGTGTTAACTATATCGAGTGCAATCATTTCTTATCTTTTCCTTGTAGGATTAAAATACTTCCTAGCTACTAAAAATAATGAAAATGATCATATTTTATGGTTCAAGTATTGGGGCATTGACCTACCTCTTACAATTGGGGTTCAAGGATTGAGGTATCAACCTACCTCTTACCATTGAGCTTTAGGGATTGAGGCATCAAGAAATTTCTTACGATCAAGGTTCAAGAATCAAGGTCTCAACCTACCTCTTACCATTGGGGTTTGGGGATTTAGGCATCAACCTAACTATTACCATTGGGTTTCAAGGATTGGAGTATCAAAACTACCTCTTAACATTAAGGTTCAAGGATTGGGCCATTATCCTAACTCCTACATTGGGGTTTAGGGATTAGGACATCGATTGACCCCTTACTTCCTTTAGAAAAAGAGAGAGAAACATTAGCATGAGGTCAAAGGCTAAAAGGAGGATTTCCTTCAATGTAAATCATAGGCTAACACCTAAAGGAAGGCTTGAGGTGCTTAAAATATGTTGTGGTGTAGATTGGAGGTTTAAGATTGTCTCACCCTCTCATTTTGAGGTATTGTGTGAGAATGTGGTTGCAGAGTAGTACCCACTTGTAGTTCCATACAAAGAATTCCTAAGTGTCATGAGCTTCCAAAATGACTTCATCATAGTTTGACAAAAAAGATTACTTTTAAGCCTCTTTAGAGACTACCCCAGATACTGTACTCCAAAATGAATGAATGACTTGGAAAACCAAAATAGGTCTTCCCTAGTGTTTACATATCCACATTCATGTGTTGGTATAGGTGATTTTTTTCTAGGATGCATGAAACAAAAAATTTCAATCTTACCATTTTTGCACTACTTTCTACTAACAACTTTTGCAAGAATACATGAAATGTTGCCATAACCAAATAAGGTTAAGTTAACCAAAATTAAGAGAGGCTGGTGTACATTAATTAAGGAAAGGGAAGTAATGTAATGTAAGGAATCATCCTCCTTTCCCAAAATGTACATTTGGAAACAAGATGACCCAATAGGCTCAAATTGGCTTAAGCACTAAATGGGTCAAATGATCCTTCACAAATAATGAATATTTGGGGTAGAAGTTGGGTTTAAGGGAAAATAATATGATGATACAAGATAGGGGGATAAATAAGAAAAATTAACAAGATTCAAGAAAGAAAGATTGACAAAAAATATACAGACAACTGCAATGACTTGAAATGAAAACCAAAAAGTTATACCAACCTATAGTCTAAATTTGGAGCTAATCTGCAAGGTATTGAACACCCTAGACATTTTTTCCCATGAACAATATGCCAAAATCCATAATGTTCCCTATGATTCTACCTAAGACTTTCACAGTCTATTTGATAGGTCCTACACTTTTTGAATTAAGTCTCGATAGCTTTGCTACTTATTCATGCACACACAAAAATAAGGAAAGGGTTGTGGAAAGGACTTTACCTTGATCAAATCCTTGTTTAGGAATCAACCTTGAAAATGTAATGAAATTGCATTAAAGAATGAAAAATTGAGTGTTAGATCTACCTTGTAAATTATTATACTTTCATGAATAGATATTGAGATTGTACATATTCATGAAGATTCTTGTATGTTGCTTGACTTGTAGTTGTTGAATCTTGGATTGTAGAAAGCAATCAAGGATGCCTTCATGAATGCATGGATCTATGAATGTCACTCCTAGATCTTAAATATTGTTATGCTTGATAAACATGTTTCTATGAAGGAAGAATAAATGTAGGTGGACAAAGGATCTTCTTACTTGATTAAGAACTCCTCTACATGGCCATCATGGGAGAGAATATTTTTATAATGGAGAAGATAGCCTTTAAAATGCCTTGGATCCATGAAGAATGCTTGATCTTGAAATCTTGAATATTAAATTACTTGAGATATTAATCATGGACATTAATGATGGATATAAAACTAAGGAGAGATAGGGTGTTTGCATACCTCTCACAACATTTTGGGACTCAAAATAAATCTAGGTTGACCAAGGGATCTAATTTCCTACTAAAACACTGCTACGAGTCCCCAATTTAAATTTAGGACCAATTGTGGGGGAGCACAATACCTAAGGCATTGTGTTCCTAAAAAAATAATGTCATGGGAATTATGTACCTAGGAGAAAGTGCCATAATTGAGATAGGGAGCCAAGGAGATAGGATAGATGTCAAAACAAGTAGAGATAGTTAGTTGGATCAAGCATAATGGACATAAAATCTTGAAATCATCAAAATGAGGCCTAACTAAGAATTTAATTATAGGTTTTTTATATTGGAAAAAATAAAATGGGGATGATGAATGTTAAATATGTGACTCCCACCACACTTTTCACCAAGACTACACTCAAAGGGGGCTATAAGGGAAAGAAGGAGATCTCTTAAGCCAAGCCCCTAATTGGATCTCAACTAGATTAGTACAACCTAAATGTGGTACTAATGTTGAGCTAGGATCTAACCAAGTGCTTAATAGAAAGATTCCCTTTCCTATGAGTTGAATAAGATCAACAAGGAATGCAAGTGTAATGAAAAGACTAACAAACTAGATCAAATATGATATGGAAATGCTAAAATAAATAAAGGGAAGAATGATAACTCATATTAAAAAAGTTCAAGAAGTGTGTCTATACTCAGATATGAAATTCTAGACCCAGAACAATACATGTAGCAAAACTGGCTCGAATCTGAACTCAAAAAACCCAGATCTGTGAAACTCAAAAATCTTTTCCAACTAGGAATAGATCAACCTGGAGGGCTAGGATGACCTATGGGAAATCCACTTGGGACTAGTCTAACCTCAACCTAGTCCATGACTCTAGAAAAATAATTAGGATCCCTAGATCTGTCATTGGAATAGTCAGATCTACAAATGAGACTATACTCAGATCTGAAGTGTGTCTATACTCAAATCTAAAATTATGGACCTAGAACAACACAAGTAGCGAAACCGGCTTGAATTTGAACTCAGAAAACCCAAATTTGTGAAAATCAAAAATATTTTCCAACTAGGAATAGGTTGACCTGTAGGAAATCCACCTAGGACTAGGCCGACCGTGACCTAGTCCATGACCAAAAAATAAACAGGATCTCCAGATCTGTCACTTGAATAGTCAGATCTATGAACGGGACTAAATTTGCACTATTCTGGGGTAGGTCAACCTCAATCTACCCCTAACTTTTGACATAACAATAAATGAATCTCAGATCTATGATCTTCTTCCAAAAGCATAAATGGATTTGTACTTCAATCCGTCCTTCCAAAAATTGTAAATCTGGAAAAGGGTGTGTGTGGGTGGCAATATAGGGGTTTGCCTTAGTCAACCCCCTATTTTAGTGATTTCCACCTCCACAAAGTGCCATTAGGAAATATTGTTCTTTGTGTAGTGCTTGTGATGTTAGAATAACTGAGAGGGGGGGATGAATCAGTTAGATCAGTTATCCTACAATCCCAAATACAAAGATGTACCTCACAAAACAATTCCAACAAATTATGCAGCTCGGTAACATAAAATATCAATTTGTCTATCCACTTTACCGATTACCAAGAATTATCCAACTATGATTACTGACTAAATCAACTATGTAGTATGTAAAGTATGATAGAAAAAATAATCATAACAAATAACACATAACATAATTATTTAACGTGGAAACCCTACTTAGGGAAAAACCACCTGGGACCGGTAACCCAAAATAATTCACTCTTCTGAAGTGAGCTCATTGAAAAGACAACCTTGTTAAAGGTTACAATACACACTATTAGGTGTGAGAAGGTTAGAGGATTTATCACTAATAGTTAACTTTTGACTAGAATTCACTATGGGGTCAACAAGATAACTCTTTACATTCATTGAATGTCATAGGGTATTACATAAGACTATTAAGTCCACTCGGTTAAGAAATTTTTTGAATCAATGGTTAAACTGATCACTAATCATTTCACTTCCTTCAATATCTCTCAACTTACTTTCAATCAGTAAATAGTGCTCTGATACTCGGTAATCTCTGCAGCTCGGTTCTTCAATAACCAATTTGATTAGGCATGCATGAATACAGTCTTCACGTGAAATCTCTACAGTCTCCTTTTTGTCCATCTTGTTTCAATAATGAAACTCATATCTTTTATATAGACAAGTAAAACATTTTCATATCAACCATTATATTTTGCCACTTAATCTCTTTCATTCATTTTGTTGCTTAAACCTTCCTCGGTAGATGTGTCCATAGCACATTTCAATCTCATCCTTTAGATCATCTTCAAATTTTGTCATCCGTTGATCTCATAACTAACTTCATCCTTAACCTCTAAATCATAATAATATCCAGCTCATCAATTTCAGTCGGTTATTATTAGGATTTAATATTTTCATCCATACTCGGTTAATATAGAAATGTGTTGGTGATAACTAGCTCGATTATATTGTCACTCGATATACACTGCTCTAGCTCAGTGTATACAAAAATCTTCAATTACTGACCACATTAACTTGTTCAATTTCAAATCTCTTCTTCATAATAGATTAATGTAACATGCTCAAGCAACAATATAAAGCCATAGACTCATCAATAAGTTACCCAATGTTTTCCTTATCATTCTTTGTCATATCCATCTTTTCCTCATGTAGATATCTCAGTTCTTGATCTTTTCTTCCTTCAACAGATGTTCAAATATTTGTAACTATCATGCTAAGTACTATCAAAACTAGTTGACAACAATGACAACATATTGACTGATTTAATCATCTTACATATCATTTCAGTAGCTCGGTGATCTCTAATCACCATTTCTTTAGTTCATCTAGATATTCAACTAGTTGTAGTTCATCAATCTCTCCCTTTGGCATTGATGGCAACACAATTAATATGAAAATATGTCATACACATACCAAACATGTATTCTAAAACTATGTAAGTAAATGTCATAGCTCAGTAAGCTCTTCCTAGCTTGATATTTAATATGTTTAATCACTACAAAACAAAACAGCATTACATGCAGACTCTCCCTGTGGATTTGATCTTTTCAATTCTTAGATTCTTGTTCTCAGCAATAGATATTCAAGTCTCTCTCTCTTTTTCTAATCTACTTTCCCTTTGATGTGTTCTCCCTAATTGATTTTTTCTTCTAGTCTTTCTCTGATCTTCTCTCTGATTTTCATATGTAATCTCTCTCCCTTTGACAACAATGCCAAAGAAAACATACAAACAACTCTGAAGAGCCAAGTAATTCTCTATTGTTAGGTTCATATTAGGTACCTTCAGTGTACTGATAAACAAATTTATGTTCCAGCTTCTACAATCTTTCACAACCTTAGAAAAACTAAAGTGTGAGCTATGTGCATCAACATGAATGATCTTCTGATAAGTATAGGTTGATGAAACCTACTGATCACCTGAGTGACTGATAGACAGGGGATAGACCCCAAGTCTAGTCCTCAAATATTCAAATGTGTCCTTTGGTAAGGGTTTTGTAAAGATATCAGCAAGTTGTTCTTTAGATGTTACAAATTCTAATTTCACCTACTTCTCTTGAACTTGTTCCCTTAAGTAGTGATACTTAATAGATATATGCTTTATTTTTTAATGCATCATAGGAATCTTGGAAATATTTATACTACTACTATTGTCACAATATATAATCACTAGTTCAGTGATTACCCCATTCATTCCTTCCAACACTTGTTTGATCCAAGCAATATTAGAACAATTTGCAACAACATCAACATAATCTGCTTTAGCAGTAGATTGAAAAATACATGCTTGTTTCTTGCTTATCCAAGTCACAAGCCTATCTCCTAAAAAGAATGCTCCACCAGTTGTGCTCTTTTGGTCATCTACGTTCCCAGCCCAATCTACATCAGTGTAAACTCTGAGTTTAAATTTTTCTTTCTTAGAATACCATAATCCATATTCTTTAGTCTTCTTCAAGTATCTCAAAATTCTTTTAACTGCAACCATATGTGAGCCTTTAGGATTGGTAGAAAATCTTGCCGCAATCCCAACTGCTTGTGCAATATCAAGCCTACTGTGTACTACATACATCAGTTTTCCAATCATAGATCAGTACAATGTTTGATTTACCTCTATAGATTCATCATCCTTTGTCAATTTACATCTAGTTACCATCGGTGTTCTTACTAGTTTTGCATCTTCCATGCCAAAAGTTTTCAACACTGATTTAATGTATTTTGATTGAGTGATGAAAATCCCATCATTCTATTATATAATCTGCAAGCCTAGAAAGAATTTAATCTCTCCAAACATTAACATCTCAAATTCCTTTCTAATTTCATCAGTAAAAGACTTGCAAATCTGATCTTGTCCACCAAAGATTATATCATCAACAAATATTTCAGCAATCAATATGTTATCATTGGAATCTCCTTTCATATACAAATTATTGTTTTTACTAGTTCTTACAAAGCCAATACTAATAAGATAAGCATGTATTATTTCATACCATGCCCTCAGTACTTGCTTCAATCCATATAAAGCTTTGTGCAATCTACATACCATATCTTTTTGATTTTGATCAACAAACCCTTCTGGTTGTTCTATGTAGACCTCCTCTTCAAGAATTCCATTCTAAAAAGCTGATTTCACATCCATTTGATATAGTTTGAATCCCTTATGTGTAGCATATGCAAGTAATATATGAACTCCTTCAAGTCTTGCAACAGGTGCAAAGGTTTCACCATAATCAATACCTTCTTCTTGTGCATATCCCTTGCAAACAAGTCTTGCCTTATTCCTAGTAACTTCTTCATTTTCATTCAAATTATTCCTGAAAATCCACTTAGTACCAATAACATTTTTATCTTTCAATCTAGGTACCAATGTCAATGTCTTATTCTTTTCAATTTGTTCAATTTCCTCATTCATGGCATTAATCCATTCCTCATTTTTAAGTGCATCCCTAACATTCTTAGGTTCAAATTCACAAACTAAGCATGTATTTTTTCTTAACTTACTTTGGGTCATCATTCCAGCTTTCTTATCTCCAATGATTTGATTCTCTAGATGGTGTCTTCTAACAAATTTTTCTAGCACTTGTTCTCTTCTTTGTTCATTATTCAGTTCAGGTTCATTTCCCTACTTGGTAGCTTCTTCCTGATTGTCAGTTTGCATTTTCTGACCCTTGGTAGTATTTTCCTGATGCTCGGTAGACTCATCCTGTGGCTTCAATAGATAATTTGGATCTTCAACATATGTAAACCTACCATAGTCTTATGGTTCCTTCATGCTTTCTTCATCATTCTTTTCAGAAAACTCATCAACTCTCACATTAGCACTTTCTATCATCTTATTAGTAACCTTATTCAAATATTTGTAAGCTTTACTCTTAGTAGAATATCCTAAGAATATTCCTTCGTCACCTTTGGAGTCAAATTTACCATTTCTACCATCTTTCAGAATATAACACTTACTACCAAAAGATTCTGAAATAACTTACACTCAGTGTGTATCCAAACCATAACTTGTAAGGTGTCTTGTTTGTGTCTTTCCTTAGTTGAACTTGGTTCAGGGTGTATACTGTAGTGCTAACTACCTCTCTCCAGTACATTTGTGCAACATTTTTCTCAATCATGAAAGTTCTAGCACAATCAACAATAGATCAGTTCCTCCTTTTGGCAATTCCATTCTGATGTGGTGTCCTAGGTGCAGAAACCTACCTTTTGATTCCATGCTCATTAAAAAAGTTAGTGAATTCATCATAAACAAACTCACCTCCTCTATCAGACCTTAAGCATTTCAGTACTTTCCCGGTTTCTTTTTCAACTTTAGCCTTGTACCATTTAAACAATTTGAATGCCTCAGATTTTTATTTCAAAAACATTACTATCATCAGTCTAGTATAGTCATCAACAAATAAAATGAAATATCTATCACCATAGTAGCTTTGAGTTCTCATAGAACCACATAAGTCAGTGTGTACCAAATCAAAAATTCTTTTAGATGAATAGTCCTTACTTTTAAAACTAGATTTGGTCATCTTTCCTTTTTGACATTGATGGCACATAACATGATCAAGTTTGTTTAGTTTAGGCAATCCTCTAACTTTTCTCTTTCTACTGATCTTAATCATGTTATCAAAGTTTACATGACATAACCTCTTATGCCATAACCATGCATCTTCATTTTTCACCAGTAAACAAGAAGTTTCAACATTGCCAAGATAAAATAAATTACCTTTTGATTGTCCTCCAGTACCAACAAGCTTTCCATTTTTATCATAGATTTTCACCTTCTTGCTTTCAAATGCAACTCGGTGACCTAAGTTATTTTAGTTGTGCTACACTCAAAAAATTATAGTTAAGTCCTTTTATCTAGTATTCATTATCACATCTAATTCTATCATTCAAGAAAATAGATCCTTTTCCTTTTACCATACAAGGTGTGTCATTTCCCATTTTCACTAATCCTCCATTATAATGCTCAAGATGTTCAAACTTATCTTTATCACCAGTCATGTGATGTGTACAACCACTATCAATGATCCAAATATCATTCTTACTAACTTTAGAAATAAGTGTTGTTTCTACATACCTTTCCTCCTCTTCTAAATCATCTTTCATTGCAACAAATACTACTTCAACATCATCATCAGTGTCAGTGTCGGTGTCATCATCATTCTCTCCAACAAGGTAACAAGCCTTTTTTCCTTTATCTCTATAATCTCGGTTGTCTTTGTTGTACTATCAGTTTCCTCTATTATTTCTTCTGCCAAATTTTTCATCACCAGATCGGTCTTTATCTTCTTCTTTGCTATCAGGACATCTAGCAGCAATATGGCCAACCTCTTTACAATTAAAATAAGCTAAAGGTAACTTTCCCTTATATCTTCCTTTACCTTTCTGCAGTCCCCAGGCCATAAGTGCTTGAAGTTCATCAAGCTCATCTTCAGTGTTACTATCACTTTCATTCCTTATATTATGCTTACTGCTAGATTTACCAATCTTAAGAGATGACATAAAAGTAGATTCAACACTTGGTACAACACTATTGTCAAAATTATTCAGCACAAAAGTTGTTAACTTTCCAATCAGACTATCAAGAGTAAGAGTGATATTAGGTGAAGACCTCATTTCATGAATAGAAGATATTCTGATTGCATAGATAGGCAACAAGGTTCTCAGTATCTTACTTACCACAGTATTTTCATATATAATACCTCCTGCTCCTTGGATAGCATTTAATACCTCTTTGATTTAGTTTGAGTATTGTGTGATGTTCTCTCCTTCTGTCATCTTCATGTCATCAAGTCAACCTCTCAAGCTTTCAGCTCTGGCTCTCATCACATTCACATCACCGCCATAAACTAGAGTAATTTTATCACACATTTTCTTCGCTTTAGTGCAATCCTTGACATCCTCAAATTCAGCATCAGATAGAGCAACAAAAATCTCTATCATAGTAATATTGTGTTCATGTCGGTCTTTCAACTGATCAAGAGTCAACGGTCCAACGGTTGGTTGTATGCCATGGTCAAGTAAATGTAATGCAGAATCTCTAATTCTAGATATGTGAAGTCTAATTTGGCTTTGCCATCTGGTAAAGTTATCTTTGTTCAGCTTCGACACTTCCCTCTTATACATCTTGTGATCTTTCTGCTCAAGTCCTTGAAACTTTCTTCCAAGAAACCAATATAGCTCTAATACCAATTGTTAAAATAACTAAGAGGGGGGGTGAATCAGTTAGATCAGTTATCCTACAGTCCCAAATATAAAGATGTACCTCACAAAACAATTTCAACAAATTATGTAGCACGGTAACATAAAATATCAATCTGTTTGTCCATTTTATCGATTACCAAGAATTATCCAACTGTGATTACCAACTAAATCAACTATGTAGTATGTAAATTATGATATAAAAAACAATCATAACAAATAACACATAACACAATGATTTAACATGGAAAATGATGCAAAGGAGGACGGGGTGAGGGGCCCAAGGCACACCCTAATTAGATCCACCTTGCAGAACAACACATGGAAGCAACAACACACAATAGTGAGAGAGAGAATGCAGATGTTTTGATATATTATTATTCAAATTGATTCATACATGTCAGGCTGTAAGGCCTTCCCGGTTCAGGCCAAATATTATAATCAAGTATAGAAGTCCTCAAACCTATGATGATCTATCAACAATCTCTAATCTTCTATCTCGTATCTCTTATCCCAAAAAAAACTCTCTGCCTAAACTCTAACCAAAAAACTATATTTATACAAGAGACTACCGATTCAAGTCGGCCTTCAAATCCATAATCAATGAAAGGAATGACCAGATCTAGGTCCATACGCTTCCCAATGATGGATACCAACATTAAATCCACAATCACAATTAATTGCACAAGTCAACCTCAATAGGAACTCAAAATAAACCACTCGGTAAGCAAAGATAACTGAGCCCTAGACAAGAATCACCGAGCACCAGGGAATTAACCAAGCGCAAGAGAGATAACCAACCAACACCGATCAATAAAGGAAACCAAGCAACACCGAACCAACTTGGTCAAAGAAGGAACCGAGCAACATAGAAAAAACTTCAAATATGTTTTTGGTGACACAAGATTGCCAAGGACCTGAGATGCTCTTGCATCACACACCTGGGGTTATATGAAATGATTCTCCAAATCATGAAATAGGTACGATCTAAGATACATCCAACTTAGATTGTGAAATCCATGAACTATCTTCAATCGATTTATTCTTCCACTTTACCAGATATTCCATATACTATTTTCCTCTTGTACTTATACCAATGCTTTGCTCCAAGATATGTTCAACCTCTTCATTCTGCTTCTTAGGATAATCCATCGGTACTATCATGTCTTCATCAGGCTCATGATACTCATACAAATCAACAATATTGAAAATAGGTGATATATCTTTGTCATCAGGTAATTCAATCTCATATGCATTTCCATTGTCAAATTTTTTCAAAATTTTGCAAGGTCCAAACTTCTTCATTTTCAGCTTCCCATATGTTCCAATAGGAAATCTATCTTTCTTCAAATGAACCATCACTTCATCACCAACATCAAAAGTATTATGTCTTCTTGATCTATTAGCTCTGTCTTTGTATTTCTGATTACTCTTTTCCATGTTAAACTTCACATCTTCATGCAATGTTGATGCAAGAGCATCCTGGGTGTAAGAGCAATCTTGCATCACCCAAAAATATTTATGTTTGCTTTTCAATAAGGGCTATCTTGTGCAAAGCTGCTATTTATGGAAACTTACTATTTTTAGTAAGTTGGTCATATGATCTCAGAATGTTTTGATTTCATAGTTGGAGGTTCATCCTAGTCATTTCAGTTTACCAGTTGAGTTTCATTGCCACATCATCAGTATTGGTGAAGTTATTGAGATTTTTGGGTATGAAATCTTTTAGGTCAATTTTGAAGGCTTTAGAGGCTCCATATCATAATCGACCCCTGGCCGATTGGTGCTTGCATGTGTCAAGCACTATAGATCTCATCATGACATTTCTGAAAAGTGGTTACAATAGAAAAATAGAGCTACAGTTAAAAAGTTATGGCCTCTAGAAGTTGGGCTACCTAAAAGCATATTCTGTATTTCTTTTGAGCTGACCCTATTGTAAAAATTGTGAAAATAAAATAATTCTACGTATAGTCGGCCATAAGGGCTAAATTTCTGGAACCTTCTCAGGCGGTGGAAATTACCTATATAAAGAAGGCTCATAGTGTTGTCTAGGTAGTTCTGGGTAGTAGATCTGGGTATTGATTCAAGGCTTTGTCCTATAGAATATTGTAAGGGAATGCCCATGTGGCTTTGCATATTGTAATTTTAAAAGTTTATAATTCTACATTTGTGGAGATAATAAGAAGCCAATTTTCTGTTCTTGCATATTGTTGTTGTTTCTCTATTTCTGTTATGTGTTTGTGGTACTAAGGGGAGCACCCTTCATCAAGTGGTATCAGAGCAAGAGTTCCTAAGCATGTAAATAGATCACTGACTGTGAGGCAGTTTGCACTAGGACCATGGTTAGGGTTTCAGTGTGCATTGTGAAAATGTCTCCATGAAGGGAACATGGTGGAAGAGCTGGTGTTGTAACACCTAAGGTTAGAGCACTCTAGAGACAAGTGCGAGCACTGCAAGAAGAGATTTGTAGACGAATGAATCTTAATGTTAGAGATGAAAGCGAGAATGAAGTTGAAGAAGATCAAGAAGGAGAAATCAAAATTGTGAACCAGAAGGAAGAAAGACTTTTTCGGGCCATTTCCAAAATTGGGAAAAGACCTAAGATTGAGGTTCCTGCATTTTTAGGAAATCTTAACCTAGAGGAGTTGATCAACTAGATCAGTGAATGTGAAGAATATTTTGAGTATGAAGATATTGACAATCCTGATAGGGTCAAATTTGCGAAGGCCAAACTGAAAGGTCATGCCAAGATCTGGTGGCAAGAGGTTCAACTGGAGTGAAATAGAAGAGGGAAAGATAAAATCACAAGATGGGATCAAATAGTGGATAAATTGAAGCGGCAGTTCATTCCTGTTGATTATGAGCTTGACCTTTTGAAGAAGATGCAAAGTTTGAAGCAAGCAGGGAGATTTGTTTAGGAGTATATAGAGAAGTTCTATCGAATCCTCATCAGAATAGGTCATGTGGAAGCTGATAAGGAGAAATTTGTCCGTTACCTTAATGGGTTGAGGCCGAGTATTCAAGTGGAGTTGAATTTGGTTCGAATGAATAGTATTGAAGAGGCATACCAGTTTGCCCTAAAAGTAGAGGAAAAGCTGAACAAGAAGTTCGAGAGCAAACAAAATGGAAGAGGTCGTGGTGGACAATCTGGTGGACGGTCATATGGAGGCCTAAATTAAGATCTGAAAAAGAAGGATGAGACCAGTAGTAGTTAAAATCAAAGAGGAAACCATCCAATCATTTCCAAGATCAGAACAATAGAGATCAGAGAGGAAGAGGAAGAGGAGGCTTCTGTGGAACATGTTTTCACTATGGAGAAGAAGGTCATAGGGCATTTGAATGTCCTCAATGCCAAGGAAGGATGGATCAGATGAATGAAGGCCAGGCCAGAGTGGCACATATAGATGAAGATGCTAGATCATCAAATTTTGAAGATGTTGAAAGAGGAGAAACATTGATTAACATAAGAGTCCTGCTGAGTAGTGAGAATGAACCTAAGAAAAGGAAGAGCCCATTTCGCACTCGATGCATGTGTGAGGGTAAATGTTGTGATGTGATTATTGATAGTGGAAGCACTACAAATTTGGTGTCAGAAGAGATGGTGACAAAGTTGAAGCTCAAGATATAGAAACACCCACATCCATATTGGATTGTATGGGTGTAGGATGACCACAAGGTCATGTCAGTGAACAGTGCCTAGTAAAGTTCAAGATTGGTAGGTACCAAGATGACGTACTATGTGATATCATATCGATGGATGCATGTCATATGTTTTTGGGTAGACCATGGCAGTTTGACAGATGTGTTGTACATGATGGTCATGCGAATATATATTCCCTGACAAAGGATGGATTGTGACATAAGCTAAAGCCATTGAAGGAGACCGAAGAAAAGGTATGTGGTAATGCAAGAATAACTTTTTTTGATGGAAGAAAATTACTAGATGGTATGAGGCATGAGCATGTGTGTTTTGCTTTAATTCCAAAAGCTGGTAAGGATGAAGTAGAGGATGTACCTGTAGAGGTTGCAGATTTGTTGAATGAGTTTCAAGATATTGTATCTGATAATGTACCTAATGGATTACCACCGATAAGGAAGATCAGTCATCAGATGGATTTGATTCCAGGAGCCAATTTTCCAAACAAGGCAGCACATAGAATGACACCAACAGAAATTGAAGAGTTGAACATACAAGTACATGAGTTATTGCAGAAGGGGTTGATTCAAGAGAGTCTGAGTCCATGTGTTATACCAGCGATATTAGCATCGAAGAAGAATGGAGAATGGAGGATGTGTACAGATTCTAGAGCAATAAACAAGATCACAATCAAGTACCGGTTTCCATTTCCATGAATGGATGATATTATGGATTGTTTGAGTGGGGCTGTGTATTTATCAAAGATAGATCTGAAGAGTGGATATCATCAAATTCAGATCAAAGAAGGAGATGAATGGAAGACTACCTTCAAGAAAAAGGAAGGACTGTATGAGTGGTTAGTCATGCCTTTTGGGCTAACCAATGCACTGAGCACTTTTATGCGGCTCATGAACGAGGTTCTGAAAGATTTTCTAGGTAAGTTTTTCATTGTTTACCTAGATGATATTTTTAGCTTTAGTAAGACATTGGAAGAGCATATGATGAATATTCGTATGGTGTTTGAGAAGCTGAGAGAAGAGAAATTGTTGATAAATTTGAAGAAGTGTATTTTTGTGAAGAAAGAGTTAGTGTATTTGAGATTTTTAGTTTTAGCAGAAGGTCTAAAAATGGACCCAGAGAAAGTACAGGTTATCCTTGAATGGCCTACTCCAAGGAGTACTACTGAGGTAAGATCTTTTCATGGTTTGGCTAGCTTTTAAAGAAAGTTTATCAGAAATTTTAGCAGTATTTGTGGACCCTTGACTAAAACAATGAGAGGGGATAGAAAAGAATTCAAGTGGGCTAATGGGGTAGATAAGAGTTTTAAACTATTGAAACAGAAAGTTACAGAATAACCTGTTTTAGCACTTCCAAATTTTAATAAGGTGTTTCAAGTAGACTGCAATGCTAGTGGTACTACAATAGGAGTTGTTATGAGCCAAGAAGGTAAACCTATTACTTATTTCAGTGAGAAGTTAAATGATGCCAAGAGGAAATATTATGTTTATGATCAAGAATTTTATGCTATAGTTCAAGCATTGAAGAAGTGGAGATATTATCTTCTTCCTAAGGAGTTTGTTTTGTATACTGATCATCAAGCTTTGCAATATTTGAATAGTCAAGGAAAGTTGAATCAAAGGCATTTGAAATGGGTTGAGTTTATGCAGAGTTATAAATTTGTTTTCAAACACAGAAGTGGAAAGTCTAACAAGGTTGCAGATGCACTTAGCATAAGGCAACTATTGATAACAAAGATGTAGATTAAGGTGGATGGGTTCAAGGAACTCAAGAATTTGTATCCAGAGGATCCTGATTTTGGTGAAGCTTGAAAAGCTTGTAAAGAACCTGCTACTCTAGACAGAATGAAGTGGCTAGATTTCATCATTCAAGATGATATGCTATTTAGAGGGAGTCAATTGTGCATTCCAAAAAATTCTATGAGGGAGAATCTCATCAAGGAGAAGCATAGCGGAGAATTGGCTGGATATTTTGGTCATGATAAAACCCTTGCTTTGGTTAGTGAGAATTATTATTGGCTATAGTTGCAGCAAGATTTCAAGAAGTTTGTACAGAGTTGCAAAGTATGTCAGATGGTGAAAGGAGTGAAGCAAAATACACGGTTGTATCAGCCATTACCTGTACCAGAGAAGCTTTGGGAGGATATCAGTATGGACTTTCTTCTTGGTTTACCAAGGACACAGCGGGGACATGATTCAATTTTTGTGGTAGTTGACAGATTTTCAAAGATGGAACATTTTATTCCCTGCAAGAAGACTAATGATGTTGTTCATGTAGCAGAATTATTTTTCAGAAAAGTGGTGAGACTACATAGTTTGCCAAAGAGTATATTTTTAGATAGGGACATTAAGTTCGTTAGATATTTATGGTGTACATTATGGAAGAAGTTGAAGATAGATTTGAAGTTCAGTTCATCACATCATCCACAAACTAATGGACAAATAGAGATGGTGAATAGGAGTTTGGAAAATTTGCTGAGATGTTTGGTTGGAGATAAGCCAATAGGATGGAATTTGATTTTACCATATGCAGAATTTGCATACAATAATTTTGTCAACAGGAGCACTGGTAAATCACCATTCTAGATTGTATATGGGAGTACACCAAGAAATGCATCTGAGTTGAGAAAGATAGATAAAGGAGAAATAAGTAGTGCTGAAGCTGAGAATTTTGTAGAACATTTGAAGAACATCCATGAGGAGGTGAGGAAGAACATTACCAAGATGAATGCATAGTATAAGGCTAAGGCAGATGAGAAAAGGAGGCATAAAGAATTTCAAGTTGGAGATGAAGTCATGGTTCATTTGCGGAAGGAAAGATTTCTAGTTGGTATATATAACAAGTTGAAAATGAAGAAGTTTGGGTCATGTAACATACTGAAGAAGCATGATTCAAGAAATGCATATGAGGTCGAGTTGCCTACTAAGCTGAATATTTCACCAGTATTTAATGTTTTAGATCTGACAGAGTATCATGAAGGAGGTGTTGAAGATGAGGTTACAACAACATAGTGAAGTATTTCAGCAACCAATTCAAATATCAAAGATATTGAAGACATACTAGATAGTCGTGTTGGTAGAAGCACAAGGAATAGGACATATGAAGAGTATTTAGTCAAATGGAAAGGACGACCTGTTGAACATTCATCATGGCTAACAAAGGAGGAGGTTAACCATCTTGGTTTTCCTCTGCACACTTGAGTCATGACAGGGTCACTTCTCAAATTACCCTAGGTGTCTGATGCAGGAGCATCCTGGGTGTAAGAGAAATCTTGTATCACCCAAAAATATTTATGTTTGCTTTTCAATAAGGGCTATCTTGTGCAGAGCTGCTATTTATGGAAACTTACTATTTTTAGTAAGTTGGTCATATGATCTCAGAATGTTTTGATTTCACAGTTGGAGGTTCATCCTAGTCATTTCAGCTTACCAGTTGAGTTTCATTCCCACATCATCAGTATTGGTGAAGTTATTGAGGTTTTTGGGTACGAAATCTTTCAGGTCAATTTTGAAGGCCTTAGAGGCTCTGGATCGCAATCGACCCCCAGCTGACTGGTGCTTGCGTGTGTCAGGCATTGTAGATCTCGTCATGGCATTTCTAAAAAGTGGTTACAATAGAAAAATAGAACTACGGTTAAAAATTTATGGCCTCTGAAAGTTGAGCTACTTAAAAGCATATTTTGTATTTCTTTTGAGCTGATCCTATTGTAAAAATTGTGAAAATAAAATAATTCTATGTATAGTCGGCCTTAAGGGCTAAATTTATGGAACCTTCTCAAGCGGTGAAAATTGCCTATATAAAGAAGGCCTGTAGTGTTGTCTAGGCAATTCTGGGTAGTACATCTGGGTATTGATTCGAGGCTTTGTCCTATGGAATATTGTAAGGGAATGCCCATGTGGCTTTGCATATTGTAATTCTGAAAGTTTGTAATTCCACATTTGTGGAGATAATAAGAAGCCAATTTTTTGTTCTTACATATTGTTGTTGTTTCTCTATTTCTGTTATGTGTTTGTGGTATTAAGGGGAGCACCCTTCATCAAATGTTTTCATGTACTCAACAAAATTTACTCCTTCAGCACTTCTCTCTCTTTCATCAACAATGTCTCTCAAATCAAATATACCTCTCGATTGTATACCATTTACAATTTCAAAAGGTGTTTTCCCAATAATCCTATTCACTGAATTATTGTATGCAAACTTTGCTTGTGCCAACACAGAATCCTAATTACTCGTTGTGTCTCCAACTAAACATCTAAAAATATTTCTCAAACTTCTATCTGTCCATCGGTTTGTGGGTGAAATGTAGAACTATATTTCAACTCGATGCCAAACTTTCTCCAAAGCATCTTCCAAAAGTATCCAACAAATTTATTGTCTCGGTCAGAGATAATACTCCTTGATAATCCATCCAATCTGATAATTTCCTTAAAGAAAAGTTCTACTACATGTACGGCATTTGATGTCTTTCTACAGGGTATAAAATGTGCCATCTTAATAAATCTATCCACAACAACAAATATAGAATCATTACCTCTTACTCTCTTTGGTAAGCCAATAACAAAATCCATACTGATATCAATCTAATATTTCTCATGGACAACAATCAGTGTATACAATCCAGTATTCTGACTTACTCCTTTTGAAACTTGACAAACTCCACAACTTTTCACAAATTTTTGAGCATCTTTATACAACTGTGGCCAAAAGTATTTCTCCTTAAGAAAACTCAATGTTTTGTTAACTCCAAAATGTCCAGCCAAACCACTACTATGTTTCTCCTTTATCAAATTAATTCTCATTGTTCCTCTCGGTATACAACACTAAATACCTTTAAATAACATACCTTTTTGAATGAAATATTATTCCCATTTAGTACTTGGTTGATCTTGAATAGGTGCTCTGCACTTTCTCCATGGCTTAGAAAAATTAGGATCAACTTCATAAGAATCTCTCATGTCATCAAAGCCAAGAACTGTAATTTTCATCTCGGTCATCAAAGATCTCCTTGTACTCAATGCATCAACAACTCGATTAGTGACTCCACTCTTATGTTTTATCACAAATGTATAACTCTGCAAATACTCAACCCATTTCATATGTCTCTGATTCAACTTATTCTGACTACCCAAATGTTGTAAAGCCTTATGATTAGTATACAACACAAATTCACTTGGTATCAAATAATGTCTCCATTTTCTTAGGGCTTGAATAATAGCATAGAATTCTTGATCATACACAGAAAATTTTCTTCTTACATCATTCAACTTTTCACTAAAGAAAGCATCAGGTTTACCTTCTTGACTCAACACAGCTCTTATTGCACTTCCACTTGCATCACATTCCACTTGAAATACCTTATTGAAATCAGGCAATGCCAAAACAGGCAATTCAACAAGCTTCTACTTCAGAGTCTCAAAACTTTTATCAGCCCCATGTGTCCACTTGAATTCTCTTTTGTCTCCTCTCATAGTCTCAGTCATAGCATTACAAATTGAATTGATATTCCTTATGAAATTTTGGTAAAAACTTGCCAAACCATGAAATGATCTTACCTCACTAGCATTTTTTGGTGTAGGCCAATTCAAAATAGCTTCAACCTTTTCAGGATCCATCTTCAAACCATCAGTTGAAATCACAAATCCCAAATACACAATCTCTTCTTTCATGAACGAACACTTTTTCAGATTTATCAGCAACTTCTCTTCTTTCAATCTCTGTAAAACTTGTTTAGCATGCAAAAAATGTTCTTCTCTAATAATACTGAATATTAGAATATCATCAAGATATACAATCACAAATTTACCCAATAATTTTTTCAAAACCTCATTCATCAACCTCATAAAAGTACTCGGTGCATTAGTTAAACCAAAAGGCATAACCAACCACTCATACAGACCTTCTTTTGTCTTGAAAGTAGTCTTCCATTCATCACCTTCTCTAATTCTAATATGATGATACCCACTTTTCAAATCAATTTTGGTAAAATACTTTGCTCTAGTCAAACTGTCCATGATGTCGTCCATTCTTGGTATAGTAAACCTATATTTCACTATTATCTTGTTGATTTCTCTGGAATCAGTACACATTTTCCATTCTCCATTCTTCTTAGGTGCCAATATAGCAAGTACTACACAAGGACTCAAACTTTCTCTGATCAAACCTTTCTCCAACAATTCTTGAATCTGTCAGTTCAATTCTTGATTCTCGGTAGGTGTCAACCGATGTGGTGTCTTATTTGGTAAACTAGCTCCAGGGATTAGATCCATGAAATGATCAATGCTTCTTTTCGATGGAGAACTATCAAATACATTATCAAAAATGATATCTTTGTACTCGGTGAGTAACTTATCAATCTCCTTAGGGACACTATCCTTAGTTTTCTTACTCAGTTTGTTAGGAATCACAGCAAAACATACATCATTTTTTTTCAAATCCTTAACAAACTTTCTTCCTTCCATCAAGAAAACTTTCACAAATGTGCAAACATTACTAACAGGTTATTCCATCAAAGGTAACAAGATTTTTCTTCTTCCATCATCCCAAATAGTATATTTATGCAATCTTTCATCATATATAGCATGTCTATCATATTTCCAAAGTCTACCCAACAAAATGATGAAGGTTGCTCCCCTTAATACCACAAACACATAACAGAAATAGAGAAACAACAACAATAATATGCAAGAACAGAAAATTGGCTTCTTATTATCTCCATAAATGTGGAATTACAAACTTTTAGAATTACAATATGCAAAGCCACATGGGCATTCCTTACAATATTATGTAGGACAAAGCCTCAAATCAATACCCAGATCTACTACCCAGAACTATTCTGAACTGCCTAAGACAATAATACAGCCTTCCTTATATAGGCAATTTTCCACCGCCTGGGAAGGTTCCAAAATTTTAGCCAATAAGGCCGACCAAACTTAGAATTATTTTATTTTACATTTTATTACATCATAGTCGGCTCAAGATAACCTTTGAAACCCGAACAAAAATTTTGAAGAAAATTATTTTCTGCCATTTCAGGTGGCCCAAATTCCGAAGACCATAAGTCATCACCAGTTGACCCGATCGGCTATTATAACCCCATTTTGAAAATGCCACGAAGCGCTCTACAGGCTTGACCCACACAAGCGCCCGTCACCCAAATTTTTGACCTCATCCAGGGCCTCTAAAGCCTTCAAAACTGAGTTCAAAGTTTATGTACCCTGCTGCCAATACCGAAAATCCTCAATATCTTCCAATATACACTTGATCTGGCAATGAAACTTTACTGGCAGACTTATATGACCAAAAAATGAACCTCCAAGAAATAAATCAGATCATTCTGAGCACATACGAAAATTACCAAAAATAGTAACTTTCCATAAATAGCAGCTCTGCACAAAATAACCCTTATTGAATATAAAAATAGAAATTTTTTTTTTTTTTTGGGTGATGCAAGATTGCTCTTACACCCAGGATGCTCCTGCATCAGACACCCGGGGTAATTTGAGAAGTGACCCTATCACGACTCAGGTGTGCAGAGGAAAACCAAGACGGCTAACCTCCTCCTTTGTCAGCCATGATGAATCTTCAACAGGTCATCCTTTCCACTTGACCAGATATTCTTCATATGTCCTGTTCCTTGTGCTTCTACCAACACGATTGTCCAATATATCTTCCATCTCTTTAGTGTCTGAACTAGTTGCTGGAATACTCCACTGTGCTGTTGTGATCTCATCTTCAACACCTCCTTCATGATACTCTGTCAAATCTGAAATGTTAAACACTGGTAAAATATTTACTTCATCACCAACTTGAAATTTCTTATACCTCCTTTTCTCATCTGCCTTAGCCTTGTACTGTGCGTTCATCTTGGTAATATGCTTCCTCACCTCCCCATGGATGTTCTTCAAGTGTTCTGCAAAATCCTCAGCTTCAACACTACTTATTTCTCCTTTATCTATTTTTCTCAATTCAGATGCATTTCTTGGACTACTTCCATATACAATCTGGAATGGTGATTTACCAGTGCTTCTATTGACAAAATTATTGTATGCAAATTCTGCCTGTGGTAAAATCAAATCCCATCCTGTTGGCTTATCTCCAACCAAACATCTCAGCAAATTTTTCAAACTTCTATTCACCACCTCTGTCTGTCCATCAATCTGTGGATGATGTGATGAACTAAACTTCAAATCTATCTTCAACTTCTTCTACAATGTATGCCAGAAATATCCAACAAACTTAGTGTCCTGATCTGAAACTATGGTCTTTGGCAAACCATGAAGTCTCACTACTTCTCTGAAAAACAATTCTGGTACATCAACAGCATCATTAGTCTTCTTGCAGGGAATGAAATGTGTCATCTTTGAAAATCTGTCAACCACCACAAAAATTAAATCATGTCCCCGCTGTGTCGTTGGTAAACCAAGAACAAAGTCCATACTGATATCCTCCCAAGACTTCTCTGGTATAGGTAATGGCTGATACAACCCTGTATTCTACTTCACTCCTTTTGCCATCTAACATACTCTTCAACTTTGTACAAACTTCTTCACATCTTGCTGCAACTGTGGCCAATAATAATTCTCACTAACCAAACCAAAGGTTTTATCACGACCAAAATGTCCAGCCAATCCTTCGCTATGCTTCTCCTTGATGAGATTCTCCCTCATAGAACTTCGTGGAATGCACAACTGACTCCTTCTGAATAGCATATCATCCTGGATGATGAAATCCAACCATTTCATCTTGTCTAGAGTAACAGGTTCTGTACAAGCTTTCCAAGCTTCACCAAAATTAGGATCTTCTGGATATAAATTCTTGAGTTCCTTGAACCCAACCACCTCAATCTGCATCTCTGTCAGCAATAGTTGCCTTCTGCTAAGAGCATCTGCAACCCTGTTAGACTTTCCACTCTTGTGTTTCAAAACAAATGTATAACTCTGCAAAAACTCAACCCATTTCAAATGCTTTTGATTCAATTTTTCTTGATTATTCAAATATTGCAAAGCTTGATGATCGGTATACAAAACAAACTCTTTAGGAAGTAGATAATGTCTCCACTTCTTTAATGCCTGAACTATAGCATAAAATTCCTGATCATAAACAAAATATTTCCTCTTGGCATCATTTAACTTCTCACTGAAATAAGCAACAGGTTTACCTTCTTGGCTCATAACAGCTCCTATTGCAGTACCATTAGCATCACAATCTACTTGAAACACCTTATTAAAATCTAGAAGTGCTAAAACGGGTTATTCTGTAACTTTTTGTTTCAACAATTGAAAACTCTTTTCTGCCCCATTAGTCCACTTAAACTCTTTTCTATCCCCTCTCATTGTTTCAGTCAAGGGTCCACAAATACTGCTAAAATTTTTGATAAACTTTCTATAAAAGCTAGCCAAACCATGAAAAGATCTTACCTCAGTAGCACTCCTTGGAGTAGGCTATTCAAGGATAGCCTGTACCTTCTCTGGGTCTATTTTTAGACCTTCTGCTGAAACTACAAATCCCAAATACACTAATTTTTTCTTCACAAAATTGCACTTCTTCAAATTAATCAACAATTTCTCATCTCTCAACTTCTCAAACACCATATGAATATGCATCATATGTTCCTCCAATGTCTTGCTAAAAATTAAAATATCATCTAGGTAAACAATGACAAACTTACCTAGAAATTCTTTCAGAACCTCATTCATGAGCCGCATGAAAGTGCTCGGTGCATTGGTTAGCCCAAAAGGTATGACTAACCACTCATATAGTCCTTCCTTTGTCTTGAAGGCAGTCTTCCATTCATCTCCTTTTCTGATCTGAATCTGGTGATATCCACTCTTCAGATCTATCTTTGAGAAATACACAGCTCCACTCAAACAATCCATAATATCATCCATTCGTGGCAATGGAAACCTATACTTAATTGTGATCTTGTTTATTGTTCTGGAATCTGTACACATCCTCCACTCTCCATTCTTCTTTAGTGCTAATACCACTAGTACAGCACAGGGACTCAGACTCTCTCGAATCAACCCTTTCTGCAATAACTCGTGTACTTGTCTGTTCAACTCTTCACTTTCTACTGGTGTCATTTTGTGTGCTGGCTTGTTTGGCAAACTGGCTCTTGGAATCAAATCCATCTGATGACTGATCTTCCTTACCGGTGGTAATCCATCAGGTACATTATCAGATACAATATCCTGAAACTCATTCAACAAATCTGCAACCTCTACAGGTACATCCTCTGCTTCTTCTTTACCAACTTTTGGAATTAAAGCAAAACACACATGCTCATACCTCATACCATCTAGGAATTTTCTTCCATCAACAAATGTTATTCTTGCATTACCAAATACCTTTTCTTCGGTCTCCTTCAATGGCTTTAGCTTATGTCACACTCCATCCTTTGTCAAGGAATAGGTATTCGCACGACCATCGTGTACAACACATCTGTCAAACTGCCACGGTCTACCCAACAACATATGACATGCATCCATAGATATGATATCACACAATACCTCATCTTGGTATCCGCCAATCTTGAACTTCACCAGGCATTGTTCATTCACCATGACCTTGTGGTCATCCTATACCCAGGCAATCCGATATGGATGTGGGTGTTTCTGTCTCTTGAGCTTCAACTTTTTCACCATCTCTTCTAACACCAAATTGCCAGTGCTTCCACTATCAATAATCATATCACAACATTTACCTTCACACTTGCACCTGGTGCGAAATAGGCTCTTCCTTTGTTCAGGTTCATTCTCACCACTCAGCAAGACTCTTCTGTTAATTAGCGTTTCTCCTCTTTTAGCATTTTTAGAATTTGACAATCTAGCATCTTCATCTACATGTGCAACTCTAGCCTGGCCTTCATTTCTCCTGTCTGTTCTACCTTGGCACTGAGGACATTCAAATACCCTATGACCTTCTCCACAGTGAAAACATGTTCCACGGAAGCCACCTCTTCGAGATCCTTGTCCTCTTCGTCTTCCTCTCTGATCTCTATTATGCTGATCCTGTAAGCAATTGGAATTATTTTCTCACTGATTCTGACTGCTATTGGCCTCATCCTTCTTTTTCGGATCTTCATTTCGGCCACCATATGACCATCCACCAGATCGTCCACCGCGACCTCTTCCATTTTGTCTGCTCTCAAACTTCTTGTTCAGCTTTTCCTCTACTTTTAGGTCAAACTGGTATGCCTCTTCAATACTGTTCATTCGAACCAGATTCAGCTCCTCCTGAATGCTTGGCCTTAACCCATTAAGGTATCGGACAACTTTCTCCTTATCAGCTTCTACATGGCCTGTTCTGATGAGAAGGCGATAGAACTCCTCTGTATACTCCTGAACAGATATTCCTGCTTGCTTCAAACTCTGCATTTTTTTCAGTAGGTCAAGCTCATAATCAACAGGAATGAACTGTCACTTCAATTTATCCACCATCCGATCCCATCTCATGATTTTCTCATTTCCCCTTCTATTTCACTCCAACTGAATCTCTTGCCACCATATCTTCGCATGACCTTTCAGTCTGGCGTTCGCAAATTTGACCCTATCAAGATCCTCAACATCTTCATACTCAAAATATTCCTCACATTCATTGATCCAGTTTATCAATTCCTCTGGGTTAAGATTTTCAGAAAATGTGGGAACCTCAATCTTAGGTCTTTTCCCAATCTTGGAAATCACCAGAAAAAGACTTTCTTCCTCCTGGTTCACAATTTCAGCTTCTCCTTTTTGATATTCTTCTTCGGCTTCATCCTCACTTTCATCTCTGACATTAAAATTCATTCATCTGTGAATCTTTTCTTGCAATGCTCGCACTTGTCTCTGCAGCTCTCTAACCTCAGGTGTCACAGCACCAAGTCTTCCGCCACGTTCTCTTCGTGGAGGTATTTTCGCGATGGGCGCTGAAACCCTAACCACGGTCCTGGTGCAAACTACCTCACAGTCGGTGATCTGTTTACACACTCAAGAACCCCTGCTCTGATACCACTTGATGAAGGTTGCTCCCATTAATACCACAAACACATAACAGAAATAGAGAAATAACAACAATAATATGCAAGAACAGAAAATTGGCTTCTTATTATCTCCACAAATGTGGAATTACAATATGCAAAGCCACATGGACATTCTTTACAATATTGTGTAGGACAAAGCCTCAAATCAATACCCAGATCTACTTCCCAGAACTATTCTGAACTGCCTAAGACAATAATATAGCCTTCTTTATATAGGCAATTTTTCATCGCCTGGGAAAGTTCCAGAATTTTAGCTAATAAGGCCGACCAAACTTAAAATTATTTTATTTTACATTTTATTACATCATAGTCAGCTCAAGATAACCTTTGAAACTCGAACAAAAATTTTGAAGAAAATTATTTTCTGCCATTTCATGTGACCCAACTTCCGAAGACCATAAATCATCACCAGTTGACCAGATTGGCTATTATAACCCCATTTCAGAAATGCCACGAAGCGCTCTACAGGCTTGACCCACGCAAGTGCCCATCACCCAAATTTTTGACCTCATCCGGGGCCTCTAAAGCCTTCAAAACTAAGTTCAAAGTTTTTGTACCCTGTTGCCAATACCGAAAATCCTCAATATCTTCCAATATACACTTGATCTGGCAATGAAACTTTACTGGCAGACTTATATGACCAAAAATGAACCTCCAAGAAAGAAATCAGATCATTCTGAACACATACGAAAATTACCAAAAATAGTAACTTTCCATAAATAGTTTCTTTGCACAAAATAACCCTTATTGAATATAAAAATAGAAAAAAAAATATTTTTTTTTGGGAGATGCAAGATTGCTCTTACACCCAGGATGCTCCTGCATCAGACACCCGGGGTAATTTGAGAAGTGACCCTGTCACAACTCAGGTGTGCAGAGGAAAACCAAGAGGGCTAACCTCCTCCTTTGTCAGCCATGATGAATCTTCAATAGGTCATCCTTTCCACTTGACCAGATATTCTTCATATGTCCTATTCCTTGTGCTTCTACCAACATGACTGTCCAGTATATCTTCGATCTCCTTAGTGTCTGAACTAGTTGCTGGAATACTCCACTGTGCTGCTGTGATCTCATCTTCAACACCTCCTTCATGATAATCTGTCAAATCTGAAATGTTAAACACTGGTAAAATATTTAGCTCAGTAGGCAATCCTACCTCATATGCGTCTCCTGAATCATGTTTCTTCAGTATCCTACATGGTCCAAACTTTTTCATTTTTAGCTTGTTATATGTACCAACTGGAAACCGCTCCTTCTGCAAATGAACCATGACTTCATCACCAACCTAAAATTCCTTATACCTCCTTTTCTCATCTACCTTAGCCTTGTACTGTGCGTTCATCTTGGTAATATACTTCCTCACCTCCCCATGGATGTTCTTCAAGTGTTCTGCAAAATCTTCAGCTTCAGCACTACTTATTTCTCCTTTATCTATCTTCCTCAATTCAGATGCATTTCTTGGACTACTTCCATATACAATCTGGAATGGTGATTTACCAGTGCTTCTATTAACAGAATTATTGTATGCAAATTTTGTCTGTGGTAAAATCAAATCCCATCCTATTGGCTTATCTCCAACCAAACATCTCAGCAAATTTCCCAAACTTCTATTCACCACCTTTGTCTGTCCATCAGTCTGTTGATGATGTGATGAACTGAACTTCAAATCTCTCTTCAACTTCTTCCACAATGTACGCTAGAAATATCCAACAAACTTAGTGTCCCGATCTGAAACTATGGTCTTTGGCAAACCATGAAGTCTCACTACTTCTCTGAAAAATAATTCTGTTACATGAACAGCATCATTAGTCTTCTTGCAGGGAATGAAATGTGTCATCTTTGAAAATCTGTCAACCACCACAAAAATTGAATCATGTCCCCGCTGTGTCCTTGGTAAACAAAGAACAAAGTCCATACTGATATCCTCCCAAGGCATCTCTGGTATAGGTAATGGCTGATACAACCCTGTATTCTGCTTCACTCCTTTCGCCATCTGACATACTCTGCAACTCTGTACAAACTTCTTCACATCTTGCTGCAACTGTGGCCAATAATAATTCTCACTAACCAAACCAAGGGTTTTATCACGACCAAAATGTCCAGCCAATCCTCCGCTATGTTTCTCTTTGATGAGATTCTCCTTCATAGAACTTCATGGAATGCACAACTGACTCCCTCTGAATAGCATATCATCCTGGATGATGAAATCCAACCATTTCGTCCTGTCTAGAGTAATAGGTTCTGTACAAGCTTTCCAAGCTTCACCAAAATTAGGATCCTTTGGATATAAATTCTTGAGTTCGTTGAACCCAACCACCTCAATCTGCATCTCTGTCAGCAATAATTTCCTTCTGGTAAGAGCATCTGCAACCCTGTTAGACTTTCCACTCCTGTGTTTCAAAACAAATGTATAACTCTGCAAAAACTCAACCCATTTCAAATGCTTTTGATTCATTTTTTCTTGATTATTCAAATATTGCAAAGCTTGATGATCGGTATACAAAATAAACTTTTTAGGAAGTAGATAATGTCTCCACTTCTTTAATGCCTGAACTATAGCATAAAATTCTTGATCATAAACAAAATATTTCCTCTTGGCATCATTTAACTTCTCACTGAAATAAGCAATAGGTTTACCTTCTTGGCTCATAACAGCTCCTATTACAGTACCACTAGCATCACAATCTACTTGAAACACCTTATTAAAATCTAGAAGTGCTAAAATAGGTTGTTCTGTAACTTTTTGTTTCAACAATTGAAAACTCTTTTCTGCCCCATTAGTCCACTTAAACTCTTTTCTATCCCCTCTCATTGTTTCAGTCAAGGGTCCACAAATACTGCTAAAATTTCTGATAAACTTTCTGTAAAAGCTAGCCAAACCATGAAAAGATCTTACCTCAGTAGCACTCCTTGGAGTAGGCCATTCAATGATAGCCTGTACCTTCTCTGGGTCCATTTTTAGACCTTCTGCTGAAACTATAAATACCAAATACACTAACTCTTTCTTCACAAAATTGCACTTCTTCAAATTAATCAACAATTTCTCATCTCTCAACTTCTCAAACACCATACGAATATGCATCATATGTTCCTCCAATGTCTTGCTAAAAATCAAAATATCATCTAGGTAAACAATGACAAACTTACCCATAAATTCTTTCAGAACCTCGTTCATGAGCCGCATGAAAGTGCTCGGTGCATTGGTTAGCCCAAAAGGCATGACTAACCACTCATATAGTCCTTCCTTTGTCTTGAAGGCAGTTTTCCATTCATCTCCTTGTCTGATCTAAATCTGGTGATATCCACTCTTCAGATCTATCTTTGAGAAACACACAGCTCCACTCAAACAATCCATAATATCATCCATTCGTGGTAATGAAAACATATACTTGATTGTGATTTTATTTATTGCTCTAGAATCTGTACACATCCTCCACTCTCCATTCTTCTTTGGTGCTAATACCGCTGGTACAGCACAGGGACTCAGACTCTCTCGAATCAACCCTTTCTACAATAACTCGTGTACTTGTCTATTCAACTCTTCACTTTCTGCTGGTGTCATTCTGTGTGCTGCCTTGTTTGGAAAACTGACTTTTGGAATTAAATCCATCTGATGACTGATCTTTCTTACCGGTGGTAATCCATCAAGTACATTATCAAATACAATATCCTGAAACTCATTCAACAAATTTGCAACCTCTACAGGTACATCCTCTGCTTCTTCTTTACCAACTTTTAGAATTAAAGCAAAACACACATGCTCATGCCTCATACCATCTAGGAATTTTCTTCCATCAACAAATTTTATTCTTGCATTACCACATACCTTTTCTTCGGTCTCCTTCAATGGCTTTAGCTTATGTCACACTCCATTCTTTGTCAGGGAATAGGTATTCACAGGACCATCGTGTACAGCACATCTGTCAAACTGCCACGGTCTACCCAACAACATATGACATGCATCCATAGATATGATATCACACAATACCTCATCTTGGTATCCACCAATCTTGAACTTCACTAGGCATTGTTCATTGACCATGACCTTCTGGTCATCCTGTACCCAAGCAATCCGATATGGATGTGGGTGTTTCTGTCTCTTGAGCTTCAACTTTGTCACCATCTCTTCTGACACTAAATTGTTAGTGCTTCCACTATCAATAATCATATCACAACATTTACCTTCACACTTGCACCTGGTGGGAAATAGGCTCCTCCTTTGTTCAAGTTCATTCTCACCACTCAGCAAGACTCTTCTGTTAATTAGCATTTCTCCTCTTTCAACATCTTCAAAATTTGACGATCTAGCATCTTCATCTACATGTGCAACTCTGGCCTGACTTTCATTTCTCCTGTCTATTCTGCCTTGGCACTGAGGACATTAAAATACCCTATGACCTTCTTCTCCACAGTGAAAACATTTTCCACGGAAGCCACCTCTTCGAGATCCTTGTCCTCTTCCTCTTCCTCTCTGATCTTTATTATTCTGATCTTGAAAGCGATTGGAATTATTTCCTCGCTGATTCTGACTGCTACTGGCCTCATCCTTCTTTTTCAGATCTTCATTTCGGCCACCATATGACTGTCCACCAGATCGTCCACCGTGACCTCTTCCATTTTGTCTGCTCTCAAACTTCTTGTTCATCTTTTCCTCTACTTTTAGGGCAAACTGGTATGCCTCTTCAATACTGTTCATTCAAACCAGATTCAGCTCCTCCTGAATGCTTGGCCTTAACCCATTAAGGTATCAGGCAACTTTCTCCTTATCAGCTTCTGCATGACCTTTTTTGATGAGAAGTCGATAGAACTCCTCTGTATATTCCTAAGCAGATATTTCTACTTACTTCAAACTCTGCATTTTCTTCAGTAGGTCAAGCTCATAATCAACAGGAATGAACTGTCACTTTAATTTATCCACCATCCGATCCCATCTCGTGATTTTCTCATTTCCCCTTCTATTTCACTCCAACTGAATCTCTTGCCACTATATCTTCGCATGACCTTTCAGTCTGGCCTTCACAAATTTGACCCTATCAAGATCCTCAACATCTTCATACTCAAAATATTTCTCACATTCATTGATCCAGTCGATCAATTCCTCTGGGTTAAGATTTCCAGAAAATGTGGGAACCTCAATCTTAGGTCTTTTTCCAATCTTGAAAATCGCCCGAAAATTTTTTTCTTCCTCCTGGTTCACAATTTCAGCTTCTCCTTCTTGATATTCTTCTTCGACTTCATCCTCACTTTCGTCTCTGACATTAAGATTCATTCCTCTGTGAATCTCTTCTTGTAATGCTCGCACTTGTCTCTGCAGCTCTCTAACCTCAGGTGTCACAGCACCAGGTCTTCCGCCACGTTCTTTTCGTGGAGGCATTTTCATGATGAGCGCTGAAACCCTAACCACGGTCCTGGTGCAAACTGCCTCACAGTCGGTGATCTATTTACATACTCAAGAACCCCTGCTCTGATACCACTTGATGAAGGTTGCTCCCCTTAATACCACAAACATATAACAGAAATAGAGAAACAACAACAATAATATGCAAGAACAGAAAATTGGCTTCTTATTATCTCCACAAATGTAGAATTACAAACTTTTAGAATTACAATATGCAAAGCCACATGGGCATTCCTTACAATATTCTATAGGACAAAGCCTCAAATCAATACCCAGATCTACTTCCCAGAACTATTCTGAACTGCCTAAGGAAATAATACACCCTTCCTTATATAGGCAATTTTCCACTGCCTAGGAAGGTTCCAGAATTTTAGCCAATAAGGCTGACCAAACTTAGAATTATTTTATTTTATATTTTATTACATCATAGTCGGCTCAAGATAACCTTTGAAACCCGAACAAAAATTTTGAAGAAAATTATTTTCTGCCATTTCAGGTGGCCCAACTTCCGAAGACCATAAGTCATCACCAGTTGACCCGATCGGCTATTATAACCCCATTTCAGAAACGCCACGAAGCACTCTACAGGCTTGACCCATGCAAGTGCCTGTCACCCAAATTTTTGACCTCATCCAAGGCCTCTAAAGCTTTCAAAACTGAGTTCAAAGTTTCTGTACCCTGCTGCCAATACCGAAAATCCTCAATATCTTCCAATATACACTTGATCTGGTAATGAAACTTTACTGGCAGACTTATATGACCAAAAATGAACCTCCAAGAAAGAAATCAGATCATTCTGAGCACATATGAAAATTACCAAAAATAGTAACTTTCCATAAATAGCAGATCTGCACAAAATAACCCTTATTGAATATAAAAATAAAAAATTTTTTTTTTTTTTTGGGTGATGCAAGATTGCTCTTACACCCAAGATGCTCCTGCATCACAAAATATGACAACAATCCATAGAAATTTGATAGGGCTTCGGATGTTCCAACCTTTTCAACTGCAACTTTGTAACCATGTCCTCAGATGCTAGATTCTTTGAGCTACCACTGTCAATGATTACCTTCCAAACTTTTTCAAAAACTCTACATCTGGTCTTGAATAAACTTTTCCTTACCAGATCTTCCTTATTGCTTTCACTCCAAAGTGCTCTCCTTACTATCAAGTTATTTTCTTTCTCAGGTTTATTTAGTGACTCTTCTTGCACCAAAGCATTCTGACTATTACTAACCTTCTTACTTGCATGTGTACACTCAAATGATCTATGTCCTTCTTCTCCACAATTGTAACAAGTTCCTTGGAAACCACCTCAGTAGTTATTTCCTCGGCCTCTAGATGAACTTAAACCTTTCCACTTGGTCTTGCCTTTATCTAGATTTTTATTTTCTAGTTCAGATCTACTATTTTCACTATAAGATCTACCTCTTCTTGTAGGGAATCTACCACCTCTACCTCTTTGTCTTTTCTCGTGTCTCTTATTCAATTTCTCCTCAGCTTTTAATGCAAATTGATAAGCCTCTTCAATGTTCTCCAATTTAACCAAACTGATTTCTTCTTGGATGGAAACTCTCAAACCATTCAAGTATCTAGCAATTCTTTCCACATCATCTTCATCATGTCAAGATCTAATATCTAATCTATATAATTTCTCAGTATATTCTTTTACCGAGCTATCTTTTTGCCTCAAACTTTGCATTTGCCTAAATAGGTTAATCTGATAATCACAAGGTAAGAACTTTCTTTTCAATTTATTCACCATTTTATTCCATACCTTGATTTTTTCTTTGCCTTTCCTTTTCTTGTCCAACTACAAATGATCCCACCATAAGGATGCATGACTTTTCAACTTTGTGCTTGCAATTTTCACCTTCTTTTTCTCAGGTACATTCTCATATTTAAAATACTTCTCCATCTCAGTGATCTAGTCCACCAATTCATTAGAATCCAATTTTCCACTATACTCAGGAGGATTAAAGTGTGGTGTAGATTTTAGACTTGTCAAAGACTTTAAGAATCTTTCCTCACCCTGATCCATCACAGGTGCAGGTTCTACATTTCCTTGTTCTACCTTAATTTCATCATCACTAACATCTTCAAGATGTCTTCCTCTTCTTTGGGTTATTTCAATAGCTTCTAATCTACCAAAAAGTTGTCTCAACATGTATGCCAATCCTGGATCCGTATCTCATCTCCCATGAACCATCTTGAAAACCTTATGTAATTTCAGGTTAGATTGCAATCTGCTACCCCACAACAATTCAACTAGGGCTTCACAAGAAGGAACCTTCAAACCTAGATTTGCAAACCTAAATCCAAATATCACCTTGCTTTGATACCACCTAACATAGAGGAGTATGGGGTGAGGGGCCCAAAACACACCCTAACCAGACCCACCTTGCAGAAAAACACACAGAAGCAACAACACACAATAGTGAGAGAGAGAATGTAGATGTTTTGATATATTATTCTTCAAATTGATTCATGCATGTTGGACTATAAGGCCTTCCCACTTTAGGCCAGATATTACAATCAAGTACAAAAGTCCTCAAACCTGCGAGGATCTGCCAACAATATCTAATCTTCTATCTCCTATCTCTTATCCAAAAAAAACTCTCCCCCTAAACTCTAACCAAACAACTATATTTATACAAGAGGCTACTAAATCAAGTTGGCCTTTAGATCCACAATCAACAGAAGGAATGACCAGATCTAGGTCCATATGCTTTCCAATGATGGATACCAGCATTAAATTTGTGGCCATAATTAATTGCACAAGTCAGCCTCAATAGGAACTCAAAATAAACCACTTGGTAAGCAAAGATAACTGAGCACCGGACAAGTATCACTGAGCTCCAGAGAATTAACCAAGTGCCAGAGAGATAACCGACCAACATCAGTCAACAAAGGAAACCAAGCAACACCAAACCAACTCGGTCAAAGAAGGAACCTAGCAATATAGACAAAATTTCAAATATTTTTTTAGTGACATAGGATTGCTAAGGACCCGAGATCCTCCTACATCAGAAACCCTACTAAGGAAAAAACCACCTGGGACCGATAACCCAAAATAATTCACTTTTTTGAAGCAAGCTCAGTGAAGAGCCAACCATGTTAAAGGTTATAATACACACTGTTAGGTGTGACTTGGTTAGAGGATTTATCACTAACAGTTAACTTTTGACCAACATTCACTATGGGGTCAACAAGATAACACTTTACATTCATTGAATGTTATAGGGTATTACATAAGACTTTTAAGTCCACTTAGTTAAGAGATTTTTTGAATCAATGGTTAAATTGATACAGTACTAATCTGATTCAAATACAACTCAATTGCAAATATTCAGATCTATGCTAAGCCCTTAAAATCCTCTAATCACTAATTAATTCACTTCCTTCAATATCTCTCAACTTACTTTCACTCAGTAAATAGTTCTTTGACACTCAGTAATCTTTGTAGCTCAGTTCTTCAATAACCAATTTGATCAGGCATGCATAAATGCAGTCTTCACGTGAAATCTCTATAGTCTCTTTTTTGTCCAACCTGTTTTAATAATGAAACTCATATCTCTTATATAGACAATTAAAACATTTTCATATCAACCATTAGATTTTGCCACTTAATCTCCTTCGTTCATTTTTTTTTTGAAACCTTCCTTAGAAGATGTGTCCATAACACATTTCAATCTCATCCTTTAGATCATCCTCAAATTTTGTCAATCATGGATCTCATAACTAACTTCATCCTTAACCTTGAAATCATAACAATATCCAACTCATCAATTTCAATCGGATGTTCTTAGCATTGAATGTTTTCATCCATACTTAGTTAATATAGAAATGCGTCAATGATAACTAGCTCGGTTATACTGTCATTTGGTATACACTGCACTACCTTAGTGTATACAGAAATCTTCAATTACCGACCACATTGACTTGTTCAATTTCAAATCTCTTCTTCATAATAGATTAATGTAACATGCTCAAGTCAACAATATAAAGCCATAGACTCATCAATAAGTTACCCAATGTTTTCTTTATCATTCTCTATCATATCCATCTTTTCCTCATGTAGATATCTCAGTTCTTCATCTTCTCTTCCTTCAACATATGTTCAAATGTTTATAACTATCATGATAAAACTTGTCAAAACTAGTTGACATCAATGACAACATATTGACTAATTTAATCATCTTACATATCATTTCAGTAGCTCAGTGATCTCTAATCACTGTTTCTTCGGCTCATCTAGATATTCAATCAGTTGTAATTTATCATGTGAATCTATAATGCAAATCTAGAATGAGAAGATCAATGTATGTAAAGTGCCAAGATCTAAACCTAGAGAGTGAAAACCTACCATTTTAATGTAAATGTGTATGTAAATATGAGGAAACAATGCATAGATCTAAAAATAACATGGCAATCATACCAAGCCCCCAAGGCTAAAGTACTCCAAGCCACCTTCACATTCCATGTTTTCTAACCCATGTTGATGTCTTTTGTGCTTGAATTAATGTTGTTGAATGCTTGATTTTAGTAGAAGAATGCAAAGTGAAGAACTCTCTTGCTTCAATGGAAGTTTCCAAGCCTTCTTGTTTCCTCCTTGCAATTGAACTATGTCAAATTGGGATTTCCACATGAGCTTGTCCACATAAAGTTCATGGATTCCAAATAAAGCATTTGAGTGTTAATTTATAGTAATTTCAGGATTACACCTCACAACGGCCAATTGCACAAGGTGAGAAACCTCTAAAATTTAAAATGGGCTTAAGATCCTGAAAGGGGTGTGCCTTAGGGCTAGGCCAACCTCGGCCTAGTACTCAGGGCTATGATGACCTCAACCTGGCCCCTGGAGGCACATACTTCCAGAATTTCCCTGGGATTGAAAATAACAGTCAATTCAGGGTTGGAGAAAGTCAAGAGTGGAAAAAGAGCATTTTAGAGATGAAAAAGCACTTTGAAAGGAGAGATGAAAAAGGAGGAAAACTTGTGATTAGGTCCTACCTTCATTTTTTCATAAAAGAAGAGGGAAATCAAGGAGGATGTGTTAGATCCTACCATAATTTATCCTAGGAGAGAGAAAAGAAATAAGTCTAATGCATCCTAAATGCAAGTGTACCATGAAATCACACTAAATAGGTGCTAAACCATCACTAAATTGAAGTTATTCAAATTTAGGATGATACATTTAGCCCCCACTTTAGTGGTATATAACACTATGTGCATATGTAAGCTAAAGTATGAAAACATTTAGTAAAGAAAAGGATAGAGCCAAGTCCACAACACAGAACCTGCAAGAAATCGTTAGTAACCGCATCCTACAAAACATGTGTCAGTGATAATAAAAACCACCTAGGACTTACTAATGGATGATTTTGTGAAGTTCACGGGTAGCTATATGCCCCTCTATTTCAGCTTGATAATTTCAAAAAGGTGAAATAGGGAAATATGTTTGCCGTAATGAACTGGAACAACAAAGTGATGAGAAAAACCTTTCCAAAACCATTTAGGTACTTTCCCAAACTTCCCTAAATGCATTCTAGGAGAAAGGTTATTGAATCATGATTCCACCTCCTATAATGACATCAAAATTGAAGTTACCTAGCTCTAGTTATGATGAAATAAATGAATGTCTATTCTAAATGCATGTACAAAAATAAAAAGGGGTGTGATTAATGTGCCCTGTAAGATTTTTGTGTGTTACTATGAACTACACAAAAAGGTAAAAATAATATGGTGTTCAATGGTCTAACAATTTTGTGTGCATGCTAGTCAACCCATCGAGAATTCACCCTCAAGAAAGTGCATTTCCAAAGGATAAATCCACAAAAGTTGATACGAGCATAACGATGTGTGTGTCCTTAAGGGATCAAAAAATGAAAATGTAAGGATTAGGCCTTTCATATTATTATAAGTCCAAGAATGGATCCAAATGAGAGGATTGAATGGTCTAATAGGTTTGTGTGCCTGATAGTCAATCTTGTTAAAACTATGTGCCTTCTGGCAGCTTTTCTTGTGTGTGCATGTGAGGATAGGTAAAATGGTCTAGCAAATTATATTATGATATTCAACCAATACTTAAAAAAGGGAGAGTAATTGGCCCCAACACATTGTGTTATGCTAGTGCACTATATCTATCATGAACAAAATATAAGTTTAAGGAAAAAGAGAAACAAGGATCAAGTATCTTTCAACATCAAGACAATATCCATAAGCAACACCCAATCCAAGCCAAAGAGGTCACAACTCTTATGAGTCCATGGAAGGGGTGACTGCAAGGAGATACCATACAAGAAGTGAAAAAGTGATCCTTGTGAAGGATAACACATTGTTCAGTCTCCAAGGTAAGGGGGTTATCTACCATGGAAACCCAATTCCAAATAATGAAAAGGTTTTTGATCAAAGATGTGTATCCTTAATGTAAACCAACATTTCTATGTATGATTGGATATCACATGATAAATAGATGTTTCTTAAATTAGGGGAAAGTGGATCCTTGATAGAGAGAAAGAGAAATAGATTTGATGCCCTTTCCCCCCAAGTGTAGGAACAAGGGTAAAGAGGGCCTATTATGTCACTCATGGCACTATGACTAACAATGAGCCCCCAAGGAGTAGGCTAACAATATGACATAGTGTGGAGCATCATAATAGGGTCTTAGATGTTATTTATAGAAATCAGGATTGAAATATAACTCATTGTGACATGATATAAGAATAACCTCACTATCAATGAGTTTCTTAATTTTATAATGTAAAGATTTATATTGATAGTAGAGTTGTCATGATATCAGTGATAAAAGAAAAAAGGAAGATTCATAAGGTGTTGACTACATTTCTTTTTGAGTTTAGCTCTAGTAATCACCTTAGCACAGAGAATTTTAGACAAAAGATCTTCTTGATCAAAGCCATATGTATAAGAAGTGTTAGATAATGAAGGAGAGTATGTGGATGAGGAGACTCACAACCACATTCTTCCATAGGTTCTTATTATACTCAATACTTTGTTGCACACATCCTGAATCTTGTTTTTAAGTGTTATCTATGATGGTATTAACATTAACTATTTGCGACTACTTATAAGGATTAAACCCAAATCTGTAATAATGCTCGTGCCCCCTATTTCCTAAGGGCACTTGAATTTATTGTTCATGTTTACCACATCCATGGCCATTGAATACATTTTTCACTAGTAAATGATAACCAAGACCATAACAAGAAGTCATATCAAATAGAGTCAATGGAACTTCATTAGTCACTATATCATCACAACTAGGTTTGATCGGTTCATGATGGATGGAAGAAATGACAATTTTTTTACGAATGTCATTAGAAAGAGAAGTTGTTTGAGACTTAGATAGCATGAATTTAAGGTCTAAAACTTTTGTTCTCCAATAAAAGTTGGTTTAAAATATAAGGATCCCCAATCATCATCTGAAAGAGAACTAGAGGAAGGAGGATCATCATTAGAAATAAAAGTATTATTGGATATAGTGTTCAAACAATGATTCAATTTATCATCTGCATGAAGGGTGTATATCACATTGTTATAAATAAATTTGACTTTTTGATGCAGAGTTGAAGTAACAACATGCATATTATGTAACCAAGGTTTTCCCAAAATAAGGTTGTAATTAAGAGGTCCATGCATGGCATGAATAGGAGTATCCAAAATAATCGGACCTACTTTAATAGGTAAATTAATGATGCCTAAGGCTTTTTTAGAAACATTATCAAAGCCTCATATAGGAATGTTATCAAGTTTAATATTTGAAAGATTGACTTTAATTCCTTTGAGCATGTCCATACTACAAACATTAAGCCCAGATCCATTATCAATTAAGGTTCTATGAATGCCATTACATTGATAAGGACATATACCATAAGAGCATAATATTGATATTGAACTTCTTTAGGAGGTAAATAATCTTGAGTAAACATAATTTGACGTGGAATCAGGGTAGCACACATGCATTGCAAAAAGGCATTATTTTATCTTGATTAGGATGTGGAGTTGGAAGAATGGTTAAAGATTTTTTCAAGGATTCATGGTATGTAGGAGAATTTTGAAAAATCTCCCAAACATAAATATTGGCAGGGGTATTTCATAATTTCTCTACCAAACCATACTCTTTTTCAATATTTTGGGAAGATGGAGTGGGAGGGAAGAACAAGTTTAGAAGGTGGGAGAGAAGTAGGAGCTATCAGATTAGGTTGAGGATTTCTTCTTATGTGATAGGTGTGAGCCACCACATTATAATCATCCAAAGAACTTCTATGTTTTCCTTTCACAGTTATGATAGGCTTGTTTGGAGAACTTCAAGGATTTTTAACCATAATGACATGTGTAGTGAAATTTTTAGGATATCCCTTGATAGTTATCATGGGCTTTTTGACCATCATAGGTTGAGAATGAATATTAACAACATTAACTTGATAAAGCTCCTTATTTTTCATAGACTTGTCACTAGAAGGGGGAGAACTAAGGTAATTAGGAATAATATGATCCTCTTCTTCCAAGTCATCCTTAGAAGAAGGATTAGTGGTGTCCTTGAATGCTTCATCCCTAGGAGTGTCAAATGAAGGTAAGGTGACATAAAAAAAAGTGTTTATAATGTCCTTCTCTTTTTCTAAAATATTCTCATCAGGGGAGTATGTTTTAAGAGAAGGATCACCATCATATATGAATGTATCATCTCTAGAGTGAGTAGGAGAAATATGACCCAATATATCCACTTCTAGAGGATGGGAATAATCCATGTTCTTATCGAGGGGCTCATCCCAAATAGTAGAATCATCAAGAGAAGGAATAATATGTTAAAAAATGGACACTTTAGGAGATGAATAATCATGACCTAAAATTGTTGAATAAGGGAGAGAGTAATCAATATCCATATCCAATGGTTCATACCAAATAGGAAAATCATCAAGGGTGGGCTTATCTCTATGAATGAAGCACATTTTAGGTGAGGAATAATCATGACTAAGTAAATCGTGATTGATGGAAGTTCTCCAAGGTGTGCTCACACAATTTATCAAGGACTTCACTTGTCCAATCTACCTAGGATCCTAATCTCTCTTCTAGGATCTCAATAGCCTCAAGACTCCAAACCTAAGACTAATTTAACTCCACTTCAAGAGTTAGTCTTCTTGTGTTTAACCTTGAAGGACAACTATCATTAGTTTTGTCTCAATGCTTCACAACTCCTTGGAAGAATCCAAGTGCTTCTTTCACCACAACTTGTCACAAGTGTTGTAGGGGGTCAATTCTTCATCAAAACATCCCTTTATGTTCCCATTATCATTTGAATAGATCTCAAAGGTCTTTTCCATCAGGTTCACAGACTAGCTTGCCTTAGGCTTATTAGACCTAGTGATTTCTAGTAGCCCTAGACAGGGTACTTTTCTCAATTATTGCCAAAAACTTCCAAATGACCTCCAAAAATAATTTGAAATTTGGATATAATTTTGGGAGACCTTAGATATTTTTTAGTTTTTAGGGTTCTAGGGCCTCTGTACAATATCTTCCTAGATTATAGTGCCAATCGGGCTAATAGGGCTATTCTTAAGCTGACTACTGATTTCTTGTTAGAAATCTAGGTTAGAGGATTGGCCAATGCCTAATCTCTTTACCACATATCAATATGTTCAAGGTCTATCTAAAACCATGCTTTATTCAACCTTTCATTCTTTCCCCTGCATGTGCACACCATTTCTTCTCTATCACACACCTAGTCGAGTACACCAGTCTCACCTAGGACATGAATTCATAAATGGCCACCTGGTTCTTCAAGCTTCTTACCTTCAGATTTATACTATACAATGGATCCCCTACCATATTCATCCAAACCCTTAAGTTTCCCATGGTTGGAATCTATGGGGGAGCCATGAAATCAAAAACTACCTAGACTAGTCCAGTAAACACTCTAATTCTTAAATAATTTCAAAAGCCTAACAAATCAACTCTAATATATTTGATCACTGAATGAAAAAGTCTTATATCTACTTCTACTTCATGAATCCAATATTTTATTAAACCTTTTATTCTATTAGCATGCTACCACCATTCAAACGAGCTGACTGTACATAGAAAACTAGATTACTTTCTTCTATTCGCATCCAAAAGCTTACACACAAAACCTTATACCTTAGGAAATGAGCCATATAGTATCTTACGATGCCTCTCCCACAAATTTAGGCCTCTAGCATTGATTTCCCACTCCTATAATGAAGGGAATCCAAGGTTGTCAAGTTGCATGCAACATTTGCAAAAGTTGCTAATGTTGTCATGACAAATTTTTAGCATCTTTTACATTTATGATGCCAACTAAATTTTAGGACCTCTATCCCATGTGACTCAATGAAATAACCTCATTAAGGCCTTTTTAGGAACCTTCCACACTTTTTTCAAGTCTAGGACATATTTAGACCACATTTCCCAACTTTAGGCCTAATCTAAGGACTAGCTATTTGAAATCAAACTAAGCTAAACTAGATTGGATTTAGTACTAACTAATAATCCATCTAGTTACACACACAACAAGACCTTCTAGGGTTAAAGAAAAGAAATACTGACTTGGCTAGAGTCAGTTACAAGCCAAAAAAATTTAAGGCTTTAGGGATAGCCTAGGTGCTCCTACACCAATGATCCCGATAGGTAAGGGGATGAGAAAGAATGTTAGATAAAGGATTCATCTCTTGTATCAAAATGTTTTCATAGGAGGAATGCATTTTAGGAGAAGGATCAATATTTTCTTTAAAGATCTCAGCATTTGAAGGGAGATTTTGACTCAAGGGCAAGGTGGCTAAAGGCAGAATCATAGGTAATTGAGATTGCTTAAACCAACAAACATGCCCTACAAAGAGTTACACACAGAAGAAAAGTTTGAACAACATAAAATACCATGAAACACAAGGATTATAGGCAAGCAACTGGAGACCACACCGGTGTACTTATTATTAAATCAACAACATGCTTGGCTATGAGGCCTTCTGGGTTTCGGCCTTATACAAAGAAATTATGAATTCAGAGACTCAGCTCACATGTTTATCTTATCTTCTACTTTTGCTACCATCCTACTACCATCTACCCTCTCCCAAATAAACAACCTAATCTCCAAATATATAGCCAGCAAAGCCACAAGTCGGCCAGTCAGGCATTTAATTACATTATAGTTCCACTTAGGAGGAGAAACCAAAACTAAAGTAAGAAATAATAAAACACAATGTGAAGTTTTATTTAGGTCCACACATGATCCAAGAATAGATCCCCAACTTCTCATGCTCCAATTTCCCTGTACAGAACTATGTAAGGTGAAATACCACACATTTCATGTGTGAAACTGGTAGAAAATTGATGCTCGAGGGAAATGGTGATAACTTTTAGATCCAAATGAATTAGAGTGTGCACCCTTAGGAGAGTACTCAAGATTAGGTCCACAACATTGCATTAACTTTACAAGGCAAGAAACCAACCATAACAATGTGAACAAAACAAACATCAGACAGGTATAGGAAATAAGAAATATTTTTGGTGATGCAAGACTGCTCAAGACCCAAGATGCTCCTACATCAGACACCTGGGGTAATAAAATAATTTATGTCCACATTAGGCATTACAAATATTCTAACTTTAATCATAAAGATCTAACTCAACTTGTGTAATCCATGAACTGTCTTCAACTAGCTTGTCTTTCCACTGAACTAGGTATTCCATGTTGTCTTTTCCTCTTGTACTCTTTCTTACTCTACTATTCAAGATCTTCTCAATGTTGTCTATGTCCTCCTTAGGATAATTCAGATCATCTCCCATCTCATTAGTTGAATCAAAGAACTCAAATATATCATCAATATTGAATATAGGTGATATATCCATGTCCTCTGGTAATTCCACTTCATAAGTATTTCCACTGTCAAACTTCTTCAGAATCTTACAAGGTCCAAACTTCTTCATTTTCAGCTTGTTGTAGGTACCAATTGGAAATCTATTCTTCTTCAAATGAATCATAACCTCATCTCCAACTTCAAAAGGTTTATGTCTCCTTCTCTTATCTTCTCTCTATTTATATTTCAGATTACTATCCTCCAAGTTCCTTTTGACTTCATCATGAAAATTTCTCATGTATACTACAAAATCCTTAGCTTCAGCACTTCTTCTTGTCACAGTAGGTAAATATCTCAACTCTGTGGTTCCCTTAGGATGAAATCCAGTAATAATCTCAAATGGTGTCCTCTTAGTGCTTCTATTCAAGGAATTATTATATGCAAACTTTTCTTGTGCCAAAACTAAATCCCAATTAGCGGGCTTATCTCCAACTAATCGTAACAATTTTTCCAAACTTTTGTTCACAACTTCAATCTATCCATCGGTCTAAGGGTGAAATGTAGAACTAAACTTTAATTCTGTATTCATCTTCTTCCAAAGTGCTTTCCAAAAATAACTAGTAAACTTAGTATCTTTGTCTGAAACAATAGACTTAGGAAACCCATGCAATCTTACCACTTCATTGAAAAATAATTCAGCTACATGTAATGCATCAGATGTCTTATTACAAGGTATGAAATGAGAAATATTAGTAAATATTTCTACCACTACCAAAATAGAATCATTACCTCTCTAAGTTCTAGGCAATCCAAGAACAAAGTCCATACTCACATCTTCCCAAGGTCTATCAGGTATAGGCAAAGGTGTATACAATCCCAAATTCTGACTAGTTCCTTTTGTTGTTTGGAAAATTTTGCAACCTCTAACCATTCTCTATACATCTCTATAAATCTATAGCCAAAAGTATCTTTCTAAAATCAATTTCACAGTCTTATCAATCCCAAAATGTCCAACAAGTCCACCACTATGTTTCTCCTTTATTATGTTTTCTCTCATAGATCCTCTAGGTATGCACAACTGAACTCCTTTAAACAACATGTCCTCTTGAATGAAATAATCAATCCACTTATCACTCACTGTTTATTCTTTACAAGCTTTCCAAGGCTCTGCAAAATCAAGGTCAATTTCATACAAACACTTCAAATCATCAAATCCAAGTACCTCAACTCTCATTTCTGTCAGCAAATTTCTTCTTCTGCTCAAGGAATCAACAACTTTATTTGACTTTCCACTTTTATGCTTCAATGAAAAGGAAAAATTTTGCAAGAACTCAACCCACTTCATATGTCTCTAATTCAATTTATTTTGACTTCCCAAATACTGCAAAGCTTTATGGTCAGTATACAACACAAAATATTTAGGCATCAAATAATGTCTCCATTTCTTCAAAGCTTGAACAATAGCATAGAATTCCTGGTCATAAACTGAATATTTTCTCTTAGCATCATTCAACTTCTCACTAAAGAAAGCTACTGGTCTTCCTTCTTGACTCAAAATAGCTCCTATTGCACTTCCACTAGCATCACATTCAACTTGAAAAATTTTACTAAAATCAAGAAAAATAAGTGTAGGTAATTCTGCAATTCTTTCTTTCAATGTTTCAAAACTCTTTTGTGCTCCATGTTTCCATTTGAAATCCCTTTTATCTCCCCTCATAGTTTCAATCATAGCATTACAAATAGAACTAAAATTTCTGATGAACTTCCTATAAAAAATGCCAATCCATGAAATGATCTTACCTCTCCAACATTCTCTGGTGTAGGCCAATCAATTATAGCTCTTACTTTCTTAGGGTCCATCTTCAATCCATCAGCTAAAATCACAAAACCAAGGTACACAATCTCCTCTTTCATAAATGAACATTTCTTCAAATTAATTAGCAAATTTTATTCTTTCAATCTCTGCAATACTTGTCTAATATGTTCAAGATGTTCTTCCTTACTCTTACTAGATATCAAAATGTCATCAAGATATACAATTAAAAACTGACCCAAGAATCTTTTCAAAACTTCATTCATCAGCCTCATGAAAGTACTAGGTGTATTAATCAAACCAAAAGGCATAACCAACCATTCATACAAACCTTTATTAGTCTTAAAATCATTTTTCCATTCATCCCCTTCTCTAATTATAATCTGATGATAACCACTCTTCAAATCAATCTTTGTGAAATACTTTGCTCCACTCAAACTATACATTATGTCATCCATCCTAGGCAAAGGAAATATGTACTTTATTGTTATCTTGTTTATAGCTCTAGAATCAGTGCACATTCTCGATTCTCCATTATTTTTAGGTGCAAACACAATAGGTACTACACAAAGACTCAAACTTTCCTTAATCAAACCTCTTTCAAGTAATTCTTGCACTTGTCTATTCAACTCAGTCTTTTCATCAGGTGTCAACCTATGTGGTGCTTTATTAGGCAAACTAGCTCCAGGTATCAAATCCGTACAATGACTTATATTTCTCATAGGCAGTAAACCATCAAGTACATTATTAGAAATGATGTCATGAAATTCAGTCAATAAAGGTTTAACCTCAAGTGCATGTTCTAACTCATCTTGTTTCTCAGTTTTCCTTAGAATTAAAGCAAAACAAATATTATGTTCTTTCATTTCTCTTACAAACTTTTTACCATCAACCAAACATACTCTGACTATAGTACAGTGACCTTCATCAAACTTCTCTACTAAAGGCAATAATACTTGTTTCTTTCCATCCATCCAAATAGTATACTAATTCAATCTACCATCATGCAAATCTTTCCTATCATACTGCGAAGGTCTACCCAAAAGAATATGACAACAATCCATAGGTATAATATCACACAAGACTTCATCATGATAATTCCCAATTTTGAATTTAACAAGGCATTGTTCACTTACAAGTAGTTTATGCTCCTTTTGGATCCAAGCAATATGGTAAGGTTTAGGATGTCTCAATCTCTGCAACTTCAATTTTTTAACTAGCTCTTCGGATGCCAAATTATCAAAACTTCCACTATCAATATTACCTTGCAACATTTGTCAGCGATCTTACATCTAGTTCTAAACAAACTTTTCCTCAAAATAGGTTCCTCATCAACTTCTTCATTCCACAATATCCTTCTTAGCATCAATTTTTAACCATGTTCAGGTTCATTGGATAATTCCTCAATTTATTCACAAGCCAAATTGTTTCTGCCATTAACTCTAGTCTTCTTTCCATAGTTAGTACATTCAAAAGCTCTATGTCCTTCTTCACCACATTTGTAACAATTACCTTTAAACCAAGATTTATCTTCTCTTTTCCCACTATTTTTATTCCTAGAGTAACCAGTATAGCTACCTCTATAGTAATCACCTCTTCTACTAGTAGGTTCATCTTTCCATCCTTTATCTTGTACTACATTATCAGATCTACTACTTTCTCCATATGACCTACCTCTACTTCTCCAAAATCTGCCACCTCTTCCTCTTTGTCTTCGATCATGTCTTTTTGTTAATCTCTCTTCTGCCTTCAAAGAAAATTAGTATGCTTCTTCCACACTATCTATTTTAAAATAGTTGTTCTCATCTTGAATTGATATCCTCAATCCATTCAAGTATCTAGCCACCTTCTCAACTTCATCATCCACATGTCCAGATCAAATATCCAATTTGTAAAATTCCTCAATATATTCTTTCACACTCATGTATTAGTAGTAAAAGGGTGATGGGGATGATGAATGTCAAAGATGTGGCTCCCACAACACTTTTCACCAAGACTACACTCAAAGAGGGATATAAGGGAAAGAAGGAGATCTCTCAAGCTAAGACCCTAATCAGATCTTAATTAGATTAGTAAAACTAAAATAATTAGGGGTACTAATGACAAGCTAGTATCTAACCAAGTGCTTAATAGAAATATTTTCATTCCTATGAGCTGAATAGGATCAACTAGGAATGCAAGTGTAATGAAAAGACTAACAAAGTAGATCAGATATGTTATGGATATACTAAAATAAAAAGATGGAAGAATGGTAACTCACCTTAGAAATTCTCAGGAAGTGTATCTATACTCATATCTAAAATTTTGCACCTACAACAACACAGGATGCGAAACTGGCTCAAATCTTAATTCAAAAAACCTAGATCTGCAAAACCCAAAAATATTTTCCATCCATGAATAGGTCAACCTGGAGGGCTAGGAAAACCTGTGGAAAATATACTTGGGATTGTTGCTTTGTGTGGAGCCTAATCAATCCCCAAGTGGGAGATTGCTATTTTGTGGTGATTAATCAGGGAAGTATTGTACACTTTTCCCCATGACAATCCAGGGTTCGGGGGTGGAGCCCCTAAGAAAAAAAATTTGGGAGCTATTTTTTGACTATTTTTTGTTCAACATGTTGTAACCAATTCTAACCCTAAAGTGGAAAAATAAGCTTGTATAAAATGGCTTAGGATTAGTGTTTTCATTATAATGTATATTTTAGTAGCTTCTTGCAGTGGTATTGAGCTGTAAGGGATTGCAGATTGTAATCAGGTTGTAATCACTGGATAATAATAATATTGGACTCATTATTGGTGGACGTAGCCCAGAAGATTGGGTGACCCATGTTAAATCTTTGTGTCTTGTGTTCTCTTTCTATGTGGTTTATTATTTTATGATATTGGTTATATTTTCATGTAACTGTTATTTCTTTCTTGTTAATCCTAACAGGGACTAGGTCGGCCTCAGCCTAGCCCATGACCAAAAAATTGATCAAGATCTCTAGATCTGTCCCTAGAACAATTAGATCTACAAACAAGGACTAACTTTATGCTATCTAGGGTAGGTCAGCCTCAACCTACCCCTGATTATTGATGGAATAGGAAATTAATCTTGGATCTACAATATTCTTCCTATATTAGATAAATTAGTGTGTTAGGAACATAAAAACCAAGTTAAACATTCAACATACGAAACTATCAAAACATAAATGATTAGACAAAGAAAGCAATTTAAAGATAGTGTGAAGTACCCAAAAAGAGGTCTCCTTGATGTTTGGATTTTTCCAAAGGATTAGATGTGTGTTCAAGATACTTCAAGCTTCAAGTGAGGGGTGGTTTTGGCATTATGAGGGTGTGAATGTGATTCTTGTTCGTTAAAATGACATGGTAACTTTGCTCAAATGGTGGATGATAATGAAGGAGAAGAACCTTAAATTTATAGTAAAAGGGAAGGTCAAATGGACAGTCAAGATGGAAATAGGAGGAAGGGTTGAGATGCATTCTAGAGAGAGCACATGGATTGTGCTTTCTCAAATGCATAACATTGTGACAAATGTCACAAGGAGAGAGATTGAGAGGAGAGGTCAAATACTTGAGGAATGTGACCATTTTGGGGGATGTGTGGGGGGACAAAGGTGCAAGAGGGAGATGGAGTGTGCAAGAAATGTGTAAGATAATTCAAGGTTGACATGAGGTTTGAGGGTTGGGAAATGTGAGGATGTGCCAAGAGAGTTGACTTGGGTTTTCTAATCTATTTGATTAGGATTGTGCAAATGATTAAGGGGTGATTAGGCTTGGATTAGAAGGCAAGTAGGAGAATTAGAAAGATGTGACAGGAGGATATAAAATGAGTGGAGGATTAGATTAGCTAATCATGGGTCATTAGTTAATAAGGAAGGGTTAACATGTGTGAATGGGTTGGGTTGAGTAAGAACTCAAGGTTGGGTAGTTGGAATTAGTTAGGTTAGGGGTTAAAGTTAGGAGACATGTGCTCAAATTGGATTAAATGCATTATTTAATTCCAAGTGAGAGAAAAATAGGATTTATGAATTAATTTAAATAGATGAATATATTTATTTTAATTAATAGAAGAAATGGGTTTTAATTAATTATCAAACTATGGGTTGTCATTTAGATAGATAATTGGGCTACAGTTAATTGATTAAATTAATTACCTAGAGGATGACATAAATGAAGTGAATAATTAATATTTAATTAATTAATATCTTAGGAGAGAGCTCAATAAGATTACTTAATTGTGTAATCATATTTAGGTGTCTACATTTTGCCCCTCTTCGACATAGTGTTAAAATAACGCTATTTAGAAGATGTGTTTAAAAAAATAGATGATTTGATGAATTATTAGGCAAAAAAGTTTCCCCAAAATTCAACTAAAGAGGTTTTGATTGGGTGATGCCCCCTTGAGAGGGTGACAAGGAAAGAAGAAGGGGCCCAGGCGATGTCTCGAAAGGAAAAAGGGTTTGGTGAGACTGGATGGAAAAGGGCAAGAAGGGGGGGAAAGATGGTTAAATGGGTAAGAAAAAGAGGATGAGAGGGAAAATAGGAAGAATGGGGAGGATGGGGGGCCATGGGAAGGAAAGGCAGGTCACGGGAAGCCCTTTATAAGGGTTGAGAGAGCCAAAAAAGGGTTATTTGTGTATATTCATATGCGTGGTCTAAAATGGGTACTCAAATAGAGGAAAAACCAACACTCAATAAGCCATTAGCTCAAGAATTTAGCTATAGGACGCCATACCAAATGAGCCAACTAAATTAGCTTCCTAGTTGAAGTGAGTTTAATCTTTCTCATGATGCTCATCAAATTGACATAGAGGATTAGTGACTTGACTACCTGAAAATGGAATATTTAAATGCAAATGCAAAACTAAAAATGAACTAGAATGCAAGATATTAAGCTAGTATGATAGATTGAGCTATAATGAATGCAAAATAACTAGTGTTCTATAATGAAGATGCAAGAGATATTCTATGAATCAATGCAAGAAAGTAAACTAGATTAACAAATGCAAGATTACTCTAAGAAATGAAGTAACTAAGAATGCAAGAGAGATATTTGCATGTAAATGAAAGCAACTAAGAGCTAGGAATTCAAATTAACAATCTATTACTCTAAGAATGCAAAAAATCAAGAAAGCTAAAGACTAAGATCTATTACTCTTGGGACCCTTGAGCCAAGAAAGAGCTTCATTTTAAAGGAATTTCCTCAAGAATGAAGGGTGGAGATTAAGAGGCAAAATAATGGGTGGCTAGGATTAAGAGGTAAAAGAGAGATGCTAGGTAAGATAAGACAAAACAGAAATTTTGAAAGCACAAATCCCCTTTAATTGCTAATTAATCAAGATTCAGTGTGTGCACACATGGGAATGTGTTCTTTTAATAAAAATGTAGAAAATTTATATTAAAAGTAAGGTTATGGCAATTAAATAAATATGCAAACTCTAAAAATTAGACCATAGTATAAGCTTGATATAATATTTTTTATTTAATTATGAAAATGGGATTTTTTAGGTTTACTCTACATAATTACGTCTAGTAAATATGCTTTTGAGATTTAGGATTTTATTTGAGGCAATTTGATCGAAAGAGGGGCTCAAGTTATACTAGACCAATTTTAGGTGATTAAAATTTGAGCTTATTGATTTCATTATATTGTAAGCTTTGATATTGCATACAAAAATGGTGAGAGGAGGGAGATGAAGGCACATTGTGGACATTGTGAGGAGTGTTCGACAACATTGATTGCCTGACAGACAGGTAGGATAAAAAAACCATTCTTTGTGCTTTTTTGTTTTTGTTTTATTTCAAATTTTATATTGGAAAATCATGATCCCGCAAGCTCAGAATCACCCTTGGGACCTGTAGAATCATGATCCTACAAGAAATTATTAGGGTAGGGGGTTCGAGAAGCGGAATGAGGGATTTTTGGCAGGATCACCAAATCCCTTGGATTTTGGGATTTTTGGCAAGATTGTGATCCTACGATGAATTTTAGGCAGGATCATGATCCCATAAAAATGTGTTAGAATAACTGAGAGGAGGGTGAATCAGTTAATCATTGTCCCAATTTTAAATGTATAATTCAAAAACAAATACTTCAATTTCTACTGCTCGGTAACCTAAAATACTTTTACTGTCTATGCATTTACTGATTATCAGTCTAAAACTTATAGCAGTTACCGATCAAATCAAATATGCAACATGTAAATATGACATCATAAAAAACATCATAATCAACACATAACACAAGAAATTTAATGTGGAAACCCTGTGAAGGGAAAAACCACCTGGGATCGGCAACCCAAAATATTCACTCTTCTGAAGTGAGGTTGATGAAGACCCAACCCTGTTAAAGGTTACAAACACATTGTTAGGTGTGACCTTGTTAGAGGATTTAAGACCAACTGTTATCATCCAACCAACAGTCACTCTAGGGTTGATAGGATAACAATGCTCATTCTATGAATGATACATAATAAGACTTTCTTAGTCCACTCAGTTAAGAGATTTGACTATGTATAATGGTTAAATATGTAACAGTAGGTGATCTGACTTAATACAACTTCAATTTCAAATTACAGATCAATGTTCAGCTCATACAAATCTTTCTGATCAATAAATCAATTCTATTTCAAACACTGTTCAACTTACTGTCTGTCGGTAATCACTCTTTGTCACTCGGTAATGCTCTGTAGCAGGGTTCTCCTTAACTAGTATGATCAAAATGCATAAAAACTTGTTCACGTGATGATTCTATAGTTTCCTTCTCTTTTGGCATCACACTCATTGTGAAATCTTCAGTCTCTTATATAGACATGTAAACTATTTTCTTCTACTCCATCAGATTTTACCGCTTAATCATCTTTGTTGATTTTGCCTCTTAAACATACCTCATCACTTGTGTCAATAACACGTTTGATTCTCATCCTTTAGATCTTTCCTAAATTTTGTCAATCGTTGATCTATGTAACAAACTTTATCTGTTACCTCAAATTCATACACTTGCCAGCTCATCAATTTTATCGGCTAAACTAATCATTTAGTTCATTCTATTCTTCTCAGTTAACAAAGAAATGTGTCAATGAACACAAGCTCAGTTAACACTGTGCTCAGTATACACTACATTCTATCAGTGTATACTAAAATGCTTCATCAACCGACAACACTTCTTTGTGTCTTTCATCTCTTTTCCTCATCATAGATGAATAAAACATAATTAAGTCAATAACATAAACTCATAGACTCATCAACAAGTTACTCAATGTAATCTCTATCCTCATCTGTCATATACATCTTCCTCATGTAGCTATTTATGTTCTTCATCTCTTTCACTCCTTCACTACAGATGTATCGGTATAGTGACTTACAAGATAAGTGTTGTCAAACTAGTTGACATCAATGACAACATAATAATGATTTAATCATATTACATATCTAATCAATCTTCTCGGTTATCTTGAATCACAATTCCTTCAATTAGGTTCTAAATTAGTTGTAGTTCATCAATCTCTCCCTTTGCCATTGATGGCAACTCAAGAAATATGAAATATACCATACACATACCAAACATGTATTCTACAACTCTGTGAACAAATTTTGTACAAGATCTCCCTAGTTTAATATGTTTAATCACTATGTTACTCAACAACATTACAAAATACAGCTTTGTCAATCTGCAAATATGATATTTTCAGCTCTCGTGTTCCTTTCTTTAATCTTAGTAACTAATATTCAATGCTCTCCCTTTCTTTAATTTGTCTCTCCCTCAGATAGTTCTCATCTATGCATATTGTTTCATATGTTTCATATTGTTTATCTCTCCCTTTGACAACAATGCCAAAGAAACAAATAAACAAATAGCTCTTTAGTAGCCAAGTAACTCTCTGTTGTCTAGTGCATACTCTATATCTCTGTATACTGATATGCCAATCTATTCCAGTACCTTTCACAGCTTTAGACATTATCCAAAGTGTGAACTATGTTGCATCAACATGTATGATCTTCTGATAAGATTAGGTTGATGCAACATCTAAATCACCTTAGTGACTGGTAGACAGGGGACGGACCCCAAGTCTAGTCCTCAAGTACTCAAATGTGTCCTTCAGTAGAGCTTTTGTAAATATATCTACAAGTTGTTCTTTTGATGTAACAAACTCTAGCTTAACTTGCTTCTCTTATACTTGTTCTCTCAAGTAATGATGCTTTATTGATATATGCTTCATTTTAGAATGCATCACTGGATTCTTTGAAATATTAATTACACTGGTGTTATCATAGTATATAATCACCGGCTCAGTAATTATCTCATTCATACCTTCCAGAACTTTTAATATATGCAATTTTTGAATAGTTTGTAGCAGTAGCAACATACTCTGCTTTGGCTGTAGACTGAGAAATGCAAGTCTGCTTCTTACTTGTCCAAGTAACAAGTCTTTTACCAAAGAAGAATGCTCCTCTGGTGGTGCTTTTTCTATCATCCACATTTCTAGCCTAATCAACATCGGTATAGACTCTGAGTTCAAACTTTCCTTCCTTAGGATACCATAATCCATAGTCCTCTATTTTCTTCAAGTATCTTAAGATTCTTTTAGTAGAAATCATGTGTGATTCTCTAGGATTAGCAAAAAATCTAGCAACTATTCCCACAGCATGTGCTATGTCTGGTCTACTGTGAACTACATACATTAGCTTACCAATCATTGATCAGTACAGTGTCTAGTTTACTTCTGTAGTTTCATCTTCCTTAGTCAATTTACATCCAGTAGCCATTGGTGTTCCCACAGGTTTAGCATCTTCCATGCCAAATGTTTTCAATACTTCTTTTATATATTTAGACTGTGTGATGAATATCTCATCACTCTACTGAATCACTTGTAGTCCAAGAAAGAACTTAATCTCTTCAAACATAGACATATCAAATTCATTCCTCATATCATCAAAAAAGGCTTTATATATTTTATCTTGACCTCCAAATATGATATCATCCACAAATATCTTAGCAATAAGAATTGTATCATCAGTATCTCCTTTCATATATAGATTGTTGTTCTCACTTGTTCTTACAAATCCTATACTTAACAGATAAGTATGTAGCCTCTCATACCAGACTCTCAGTGCTTGCTTCAAACCATATAAATATTTATGTAGTCTACATACCATATCTTTCTTTTCTGGATCAACAAACCCTTCAGGTTGTTCTATGTAGACTTCTTCTTCAAGTATTCCATTTAGAAACGCTAACTTGACATCCATTTGATATAATTTGAATTGCTTGTGTGCAGCATATGCAAGTAGCATTCTTACTTCTTCCAATCTAGCAATAGGTGAAAATGTTTCACCATAGTCTATGCCTTCCTCCTATGCATATCCTTTGCATACCAATCTAGCTTTATTTCTTGTCACTTCTCCATTCTCATTCTGCTTGTTCCTGAATATCCACTTAGTACCGATAACATTCTTATCTTTAGGTTAGGGTACTAAGGTCCATGTTTTGTTCTTCTCTATTTGTTCTATTTCTTCCTTCATTGCATTAACCCATTCATCATTCTCTAATGAAACTTTTACATTTTTTGGCTCATAATCACAAACTAGACATGTACCTTGTCTTGCTTTTCTCCTTATTTGCATGCCAACTTGTTTGTCTCCAATGATTTATGATTTAGGATGGTGTCTTCTGAAAAAAATCACTAGTATCCTATCTCTCCTTTCCTATTCATCCTGTGCAGATTCATTTTCTTGCTTGTTAGGGCCATTCTGCTCGTCAATTTCTCTTTCCTGTTGTTCAGTATTGTTTTCCTACTGACCAATTATCACAGGCTGAGGCTTCAGTAGATACTCTAGTTGTTCAATGTAAGTGAATCTATCGTAGTCTTTTAGTTCCTTTGTACTTTCCTTTGTATTCTTTTCATCAAACTCATCAACACGGATGTTAGTGCTTTCAATCATTTTATTAGTGGTTTTATTTAGACATTTATATACTTTGCTTTTACTAGAATATCCTAGGAATATTCCTTCATCACCTTTTGAGTCAAATTTTCCATTTCTTTCATCTTTCAGAATAAAATATTTGATTCCAAAAATTTTGAAATAACTTACAGTAGGCTTGTGTCCAAACCACAACTCATAGGGTGTCTTGTTGGTGTCCTTTAATTGAACTCAGCTAAGCACATAAACTAATGTACTGACAGCTTCCCTCCAGTATGTCTGAGCAACATTCTTTTGCAACATCAATGTCCTAGGACAGTCAACTATTGACATGTTCCTTCTTTCAACAATCCCATTCTGTTGAGGTGTCCTTGGTGTAGAGACCTATCTTTTAATACCATGCTTATTATAGAATTTAGTAAATTCATCAGAGATAAATTCACCTCATCTATTAGATATTAGGCATTTCAATTCCTTCCCAGTCTCTTTTTCTACCTTAGCCTTATACCACTTAAACATCTTAAATGCTTTAATTTTCTCTTTTAAGAACATAACAGTCATCAATATAGTATAGTCATCAACAAAAAGAATAAAGTATTTATCACCATAGTAACTCTGAGTTCTCATAGGACCACATAGGTTAGTATGAACCAACTCAAGTATCTTCTTTGTTGAGTAATCCTTACTTTTGAAACTAGATTTATTCATCTTACCTTTCTAGCATTCACGACACATAACATGATCCAATTTTGACAAGTTAGGCAGCCCTCTAACTATTTTCCTTTTATTGATCTTAATCATGTTATCAAAGTTCACATGGCATAACCTTTTATGCCACAACCAAGCATCTTCATTTTTCATCATCAAGCAAGAAGACTCATCAGTATTAAGATAAAATAGATTACCTCTTGATTGTGCTCCAGTTCCAACTAGTCTTCCTCCATCATCAAAAAATTTTACTTTCTTTCTCTCAAAAGCAACTCGATGACCTGAATTATTCAACTGTGCCACACTTAACAAGTTATAGTTCAGTCCATCTACCCAATAAGCATTATCACATTTTATCATATCATTTATCATCAAGGTTCATTTACCTCTTACTATACAGGGTGTGTCATTACCCATCTTAACTAAACCTCCATTGTATTCTTCAAGTTGATCAAACTTCTCCTCATCACCAGTCATGTGATGTGTATGGCCACTATCTATGATCCATGTATTATTTTTATTTACTTTAGAGATCAGTGTTGTCTCTTCATATTTTCTTCTTCCTCCTCTGAGTCATCTTTCATAGAAACAAATACAACTTCTACATCATCATCAGAATTAGATTCAGATTCATTATCTTCAGCTATGAAACATACCTTTTTCCCTTTGTCATTGTGGTCTCAGTTATCTTTGTTGTGTTAGTAGCCTTTCTTGAATCTTCTCCCATAGCTTCCTTCAGATCAGTCTGTGGTTTTATCATCATCTTTCTTATGTGGACATCTAGTAGTGATGTGGCCAACCTCTTTACAATTAAAGCATGCCAAAGGTAGCTTACCTATATACCTTCCTTTACCTTTGGGTAATCTTCTAGCCATAAGAGCTTCAAGTTCATCAAGCTCATTATTGGTATTACTGTCACTATCATTTTTATTATTCCTACTAGACTTACTAATCTTTAGAGAAGACATGAAAGAGGATTCCACAGATGGTACAACACTATTATCAAAATTATTTAACTTAAAGATTGTAAGTTTACCAATCAGATTGTCAAGTGTAAGTACATTACCAGATGCAGACCTTGTCTCATGGATAGCAGATATTCTGATTGTGTAAACTGGCAATAAGGTTCTGAGTATTTTGCTAACAATTGTTTCTTCCTTAATTTCTCCATCAGATGCTCTAATAGCATGTCCTACCTCTTTCAGTCTATTTTTATATTGCATAATATTATCACCTTCTTTCATCTTCATATCATCGAATCAGCCTCTTAGGCTTTCTGCTCTAGCCCTTTAACATTTGCATCTCCACTGTAAACTTGAGAAAGTTTATCCCACATGGCTTTTGTAGTAGTACAACTTTTGTTACCTTCAAATTTAGCATCGGTGAAAGTAGCAGCAAGTTCCACCATAGTAACATTGTGTTCATGCCTATCTTTCAATTGATCAAGTGTCAAGGGACCTGGTGTCAATTCTATATAACCATTCTCCATTGATTCTAGTGTAGCATTCCCAATTCTAGATATGTGCAACTTCATCTGGCTCTACCATACTGTGAAGTTCTCTTTGTTCAACTTTGGCACTTCCCTCTTATACATTTTGAGATCTTTTTACTAAAGTCCTTAAAACTCTATTCAAAGAAACAAATGCTCTGATACCAATTGTTAGAATAACTGAGAGGGGGGTGAATCAGTTAATCATTGTCCTAATTCTAAATGTATAATCCAAAAAAAAATACTTCAATTTCTATTTCTCGGTAACTTAAAATACTTTTATTGTCTGTGCATTTACCGATTATCAGTCTAAAACTTATAGCAGTTACCGATCAAATCAAATATGCAACATGTAAATATGACATCAAAACAAATATCACAATCAACACATAACATAAGAGATTTAACGTGAAAACCCTATGAAGGGAAAAACCCCCTAGGACCGGCAACCCAAAATATTCACTTTTCTCAAGTGAGGTTGGTGAAGACCCCACCTTGTTAAAGGTTACAAACACATTGTTAGGTGTGACCTTGTTAGAGGATTTAAGACCAACTATTATCATCCAACTAGCAGTCACTCTGAGGTTGACAAGATAACAATGCTCATTCTATGAATGATACATAATAAGACTTTCTTAGTCCACTCAGTTAAGAGATTTGACTGTGTATAATGGTTAAATATGTAACAGTAGGTGATCTAACTTAATACAACTTCAATTACAAATTACAGATCAATGTTCATCTAATACAAATCTTTCTCATCAATAAATCAATTATGTTTCAAATACTGTTCAACTTATTGTCCATCGGTAATCACTCTATGTCACTCGGTAATGCTCTACAGTAGGGTTCTCCTTAACTAGTATGATCAGAATGCATGAAAACTTGTTCACGTGATGATTCTGTAGTTTCCTTCTCTTCTAGCATCACACTCATTGTGAAATCTTTAGTCTCTTATATAGACATGTAAACCATTTTCTTTTGCTCCATCAGATTTTTCTGCTTAATCATCTTTGTTGATTTTGCCTCTTAAACATACCTCAGCACTTGTGTCAATAACAAATTTGATTCTCATCCTTTAGATCTTTCCTAAATTTTATCAGTTGTTGATCTGTGTAACAATCTTTATCTGTTACCTCAAATTCATACACTTGCCAGCTCATCAATTTTATTGGCTAAACTAATCATTTAGTTCATTTTGTTCTTCTCGGTTAACAAAGAAATGCATCGGTGAACACAAGCTCGGTTAACACTGTGCTCGGTATACACTACACTCCGTTGGTGTATACTAAAATGCTTCATCAAATGACAACACTGCTTTGTGTCTTTCATCTCTTTTCCTCATCATAGATGAATGAAACATAATTAAGTCAATAACATAAAGTCATAGACTCATCAACAAGTTACTCAATGTATTCTCTATCCTCATATATCATATACATCTTCCTCATGTAGATATTTTTTTTCTTCATCTCTTTCACTCCTTCACTACAGATGTATTAGTATAGTAACTTACAAGGTAAGTGATGTCAAACTAGTGGACATCAATGATAACATAATACTGATTTAATCATATTACATATCTAATCAATCTACTTGATGATCTTGAATCACAGTTCCTTCAATTAGGTTCTAAATCAGTTGTAGTTCATCAAAATGGGTAGAGGAAGGGGAAAATATGGGATCCCATAAGGGATCACGGGGGTTAGGAAGAGGTCATCATAGGAATATCATTCTTGCGGCCATATGGGAGGTTGAGGGCTATGCAATCTTGCGCCTATAGGATAGTGAGAATAAGCACTTGCAAGATCATAGGCTAAACCTAAGGGATCATGAGGGAGGGACCCAGAAAAGAATTTATGAGGAGATAGGGGAAGGGGATAAAAAATTAGTCTAGATAGGCTAGAATTTAGAAAAGAAAATTGATGCAGCTGACTTTGATTGGTTGCAGTGGTCTGTGGACTGGCTGACTAGTCGGGAGAGGTAGGTCAGAGTACTATAGGTGATAGATCAGTTCACTCTGGCAGACTAGGCACAGGTGGACATGATCGATTTAGGCTACTTAGCACAAATGCCCCATAGGCATGCATATATGGCCATGGTGATTTCACTTTGTGAGTAGTGGCATTTAGAGATGGCCACCTTCCATCTTCGACAAGGGAGATGACCGTTACTTTAGAGGATGTATATAGGGTTTTATGCTTTCCCATCTAAGGTACATGCATGATTATCAAGGACATGACACAATAGCAGGTGGTCACAACACTGGTCAAGTCAGGGGTGGTTCCTATCTTACAACATAGGTAGTTGTCTCTAGCGCGACACCTAGCGACAACACTACTAGTGTACCAAATTTATTTTTATGTGTGTGATTTAGTCTCAGGGTATATTTCCCTTAACACACGAGGGATGAGTGTAACACTAGCACTCATCCTAATGATTATGAGGATAGTGGATTCTAGGGTACCACCCACTTGGGGTATGTTGATGTTGGCTGAGATCTATAGGGACCTATACCAAATAGTATACTATGGCGGGGAGACACAGGGGTGGAGCATAGGCTTCGTGACCTTATTATAGGTTTGGAAATGGGAGCACATTATTGTGTTGAGATTAGTGGGGATGCAAGATATACAGGAAGACCAACCGGTGGTTTACAACTAGGGAACACCTTTCACATACCATGATGTTAATGACATTGATTACTAGAGAGAGGCAATAAATGGTATCACAAACAACATCACTTGGAGGTCGTATAGGGGACTGGCAGCCTAGCTAGAGGATCAGTCACACCTACCTTTCTCTATGATTCCCACATACTTGACAAGATGTTTGGACTATATTGTAGACACTCAAAAATGAGCAAGTGCTTAAAATCAATAAAATGGCTCAAAATCATCAAAATGCACTAATTATCATAAAAAGGGATCAAACCAATAAAAATGGACATTATTAAATCAAATTGGATAGAATCAAATAAAATCAAAGGAAAAAAATTAAATAATGATGTTAAATAATTAAATCAAAGCTTAAAGGTGTGAAAAGCACTATATAATTGATTTTAATCAATTAATTGTATAGTTGTTAAATCAAAAATCAAAATGAACCTATTCCCTTACATGGCTAAATTTAATTAATTAATTAAATTTAATAAATCCTAATATCTTTCAACAAAGTTGAGCAACCAATGAAAATTGAGGACAAAAAGACTTAAATCACTCAAAAAGAATGAATCTCAATCACTCATTTTAAAGTTTCAATCTCAACCACTCAATTTTGTCCTTTTGTCCAAAGCTTTGAGACAAACATTTAAATTGTCCCCCCATTTATGAACATTGCAAAGCTTTTGACTCAACCAAAGGTAAATCATGGTTAATTCACTCTACCCCCTACCCTTGGAAATTTACTATAAATAAGAGGCATTTTGAGAGCAATAATATATCTTAGAAATTCATTTGCAAAGCATCACCCTTATAGTCAATTTCATAGCATTTGAGAGCATTTGAATATATTTGTATCACATTATCAATTTGAGAGCTAGATTAAGCATTTGTAGCATCATATTTTCTCATTTTAGAAGTGTCACTAGTGGAGATTGAGCTAAGAGCTTCACTTACCACATCTGATTAGAGAACCATGAGATGTTATAGATTTTATTTTCATTTCTTAGTTAAATTTGTATTGCATTTGCTTTGATTTTATAGTTAAATAATCTAATTTCATAAAGGTGTTTAGCATACACACACAAATGGTGCCCACCATGGGGCTTTGAGCCTCATTTCTAACATTTTCATCAAGTTTTGTGTGTTTTGTCTTCACTTTTCCATGATTTTTTGTAGAAAATAGGAGAAATGATGCCTATGAAGGATCTAGCAATGCCTATGGCTATTTTTATGACACTTGCTAGTAGTTAACTGACACTTGAGTGATTCTTTCTCTTCGATCTTTTATTATTTTGACGCCTGTGACATAAAGTGTTACGCTTGGGAGCGTAAAGTGATGTATGTGATCTAAGAACTAAAACCTATTAGCTATCCTTTGCTACCTATGATGATTCTTACTGCACAATTTAAATGATCTATCACACCTAGTATTCTTTAACTGATGCCTAGTAGTTGTTATTTTTCGCTTTAAATACTTTATCGTACGCAATTTTCAATACTTTTAACATCTGTTAGTTATAGCGTCACGCTTACTAATCTTTAGAAATCACTTGATTCACTAGAAAGTGATGCCTGTGATTCTTAAAATGACACATACTAGCATTTAAATGATGTGTACTAGCATTTAAATGATGCATACTAGAATTTAAATGATGCCTACCATCATTTAAATGACATGTAGCAGCATTTAAATGATGCATACCAAAATTTAAATGACGTGTACCAGTATTTAAATGATGCCTACTAGTCTTTAAATCACACATATTAGCTAACTAATGATGCCTAGCATTTTTCATTTTAATTTTTTGTCAAATCAATAAATTTGGTTTTCTTACTCTTTGTCTGTGTTTTTCCTGCAGATGAGAAAACACAAAAAAGTGCAAAAACCAAAGAGCAGAATCACTCAAGCAAGCAAAGAGGTAAGAATACAAATTAAATGTGAAAAGGAGATTCATAGTGCTGCAAATTTAGAAAGTTTGGGAGTAGAAGAAAAGTTATATGCTCATTACATTAAAGTGTTAGATCCTTACAAGATGAAATTCCCTACTTTGAGTTAAATTTGCTTACATTAAGTTATTGGAATTTCTTGGAAAAATCTTGTATACAACACTTAATTGCAATTGCACTTTGTTCCTTTTTGTTTCCCTCATTTTGTATGGCTTTGTTGGACTAACTTGTTGGAGGAGGGAGCGAGAATGATTGCCACTAGGTGAGTGAGAAAATTAAAAAGCCAAAAAACCTCATAAAAGGGCCTAGCCTTGGCTAGCTACAAAAAGAGTTATTCATCAAATCAAGCTTGCATTTTCTTAAATTGTGGCTATTCATTGAATCTAGATTAATAGAGAAACCTTACTATTTGTCAAATTGAACAAGCATTAGGCATATGCTCTCCATTTTTTAAAGTGGATCAAAAAGAAAAACATGCTAATTCAATTTGGTAGAGAGGAAGGGATAAATTAACCAAACAATTTGTTTATTAAGAATGTCCTTGTCAAGAGATTGAAAAAGAACAAAAATCTGATTGAAGTGTTTGGAACAAAGAACAACAATAGGGATATGATCTTCACTTTTAAAGTGAACCAAATTCCCAAACTTGTTAGACTAAGTTCAATTTCTTTTTTTTCTATACATGCTAGTTAAAATAGAGCAATAGAGGGCCTACCTCTCGAGATTTTCCTTACAAGGATGGTGAGAAGGAATGACCCAAGTGGGAGACAATCACCTTAGCCGCGGTACTATCCAGCCCACTATAAAAAAAAATACACTCTTCCTTAATACAGGAGTGACTAGGTTATGTGCAAGTTTCTTCACTTCCTCTAGTAGTCCTTTTGGATTGTGCCAAATCATTATTTTGTGTGTGTGGGAATCCTGCAAGTGGGAAAAATAATTTGACATGATTTAGAATGAAAATATTCATTAAATCCTGATAAGTAGTAAGCTACCTTGTAGAGCCAAACATGTTAAAAGCCAAATCTGACTCTAGGTAGTTTTCTTGGAAGATATTCTTGTTGATACTTGTGAAAAATGATCAAGAACATACACTTTTAGTGTGGTTTTAGGGACATGGTGCAAACTTGATGTGTGTGTTGCATTTTTACTTCATTTTCAAGCAAGAAAATTCCACAGACCCGATCTTACAACTTTTAAAATTTGAAATTTACAACCCGGTTTGCAAAGTGCCACCTGCACACAGAAAAAAATCACGTATGCATAGTAAAGTCACGCCTGTGACTATTCATAAAATGCTTGTCAATAATAAAGTCATGCCTGTGATAGTTTAAGTGACGCTTGGAAAAATTTAAATCAAGCTTATCAATAGGCAAAAGTCATCTGCTGACTTGCAGGGTGCCACTTAAGAATATTCCAGTAATTGTGTATCAGTTGTTAAGTCACGCCTACACATTGGCAAGTGACACCTAAAAAAGAGAAAACAATGGACATTTCATAAAGGTTTGGAAAGATTTTGAAATCATTTTTGGATACACTTTTCAAAGATATTCCTTATCAGTGCAACAAATGATCATATTCCTAAGAAACATTTATAATGATGAGTTTATTTGAGAAATGAATCAATCTTATTATGGAGCATAATTATCAAAATCAAGATCAAAATCTCCATTGGAATCAAAATGATGAGGTGTCTGAAAAAGAAGTTTCATAAGCAATCCAAGATCCCATGTTTATGAAAATAATGGGATTAATTATGAATAGGGATAAAGAAGCATATTTCATAAAGTTAGCTCAATCAGGAGCTAAGCTTCCTCATAACTTTGACACATCAACCTTGAAGGAGAATGAGGAAAAACAAAAAGACACATCATCTAAAAAGCCATCATTAAGATCAATGTGTCCTTTTCTTTATAATGATGGGCCATTTGTATCTTCATCTTCCTCACAAAAAGAAACATTTAAGAGAAACAAACCTATCTTGGATCAAGGGAAATTTCATGATCATCTTATTTGTGATCAAGATAATAAAGAGTATGAAGAGAAAGGTACCACTCTCAAGAAAGATCTAATGCACAAACCTCCATCTAGCAAGGTTTCTCCCATAGCATGTACTCCTTTCATCTTTCATTCATCTCACAAAGCTTCACAACTATCCAAAATTCCTCCATCAAAGAATGAGCCTAATGATGACACTTTTCACATTGACTATGTCTACCCTCAAGGACTACCTCTAAAATAAATCCAAGCTAACTTACATCTTGTTGCAAATCATTTACATGGTTCAAAGATCTTTGACCACAAAGCTTCATGTGCTTCAATGCCTATTATACCCCTTCAAAAGGATCCTATATCATTCCTCCAAACATCCCCCACACATATCCAAACATCTACCTTGTTCTTAGAAGTGGCTCCATGTCAAGAGGATAATCCAAAGAGAAAAGAAATAAATGTTGATAAAGATCAAGATCAAGATTATATACAATCCCCTCCCATATTTGATGAAGGTCCCATATGTAGAAGTTGAGAAATCCAACTTCACAGAACGCCAAGAACACCTGCATGCAAATAACCTGTTGCTGAAAGGAAACCAAGAAGATAAAAAAGCAAGAGCTTGAAAAATCTCAGCAGTGTGAGAGAAAAATGTATTCCAAGATAATGAAAAAGTATTTACAAGGTTAAACCTATAAAGGTGAACAAAACCCTAAAGTCTAAAAAAGCTAGGTTGCACATTAATAATTAATAAAAGAGTTAATTATTAATGCAACTAAGAGAAAGCTTAAGCACTAAAGGGTAATAACTTAACAAATTAAATCAATATGATTTAATTAGTAAGCAAACTAAATATTACTCTAACACCCCCCCTTAAGCTAAGAACGGGGGGAAGCTAACCTAGCATAGCTATGAAAGCAGGAAATGGGTTCCGGCAACAAGGCCTGATCAGGTACCCAATACAAGGAAATCTCTGTAAACTGGAGACAAAGGAGAAAACCCAGTGGAAAAAACTCCTCTCCAAAAAGAGATATAAGAGCAAGCAAAAGACAAAAAATGACTTCAAGAGACTCTCTCAAAGCCATAAGTACAATGCGTACTGCCAACCCCCCCTATGAGAGAGGGTCAAGGCTCCAAAGCTCCCCCAGAATGAAAGAACCCCTAGAACAATGAATGAACCACTGTGACTCCAATACAAAGGAGTAAAAGACAGTGAACATTGAAGAGGTACCCTTGAAAGATGAGGTGTCACAGGAAGGCCGAGCTGATTGATGCAGGAGCATCCTGGGTGTAAGAGCAATCTTGCATCACCCAAAAATATTTATGTTTTTATATTCAATAAGGGCTATTTTGTGCAGAGCTGCTATTTATGGAAAGTTACTATTTTTGGTAATTTTCGTATGTGCTCAGAATGATCTGATTTCTTTCTTGGAGGTTCATGTTGGTCATATAAGTCTGCCAGTAAAGTTTCATTGCCAGATCAAGTGTATATTGGAAGATATTGAAGATTTTTGGTATTGGCAGTAGGGTACAGAAACTTCAAACTCAGTTTTGAAGGCTTTAGAGGCCCCGGATGAGGTCAAAAATTTGGGTGATGGGCGCTTGCGCAAGTCAGGTGTAATACCCCTCTAACCCTAATATAAGTTTTGTGTTTTTGAAAGAATTAAGATCCTTCGATGTTTTCTTACAGCTTAAGTTGTACATGATACTTGTTTGATCTATTCCTATAGTTGTTTATAATAATTTCATAAGCTAGTACTCAATGATTCTAATATCAGACATACTATCTAAAGGTATCATTTTTGTATGTATTTATCTCCATGTATGTATTGAGTACCTACAAGACCTTTATGAACATATTTAGGATGTTATATGATATTTACTTGATAGATATATATATAAGTGGTTATTTATATTTTCTTCTATTAAGGTTACCTTGGATGAATCTTGTATCTCACTTGATGATTTGATTATGTTAATTTATTATTAGTATTGATAAGAGACTAACACAATGCTTGAGATTCTAACCTTCATTATGATGATGCTACATGCTTTGAGTGTATATATATACATGATGTGTTTTCATGATTTAGGACGAAGTCGTAGTTACTCACATAGCTGAGGTCCACACGATGTATCAATCCTGGTCATCTGTCTGCAATGTTTTCTTTTATATGTATATCCGTGCATATGTATTTCTTCTTTGTGATGTAGGCTTGCAGGTACCAGGCATCGACTTCACCTGGCTTCACAGGTCTGAGCATGCCCTCAAATCCTCGATGGTTGTTGTTATGGAGATAGTACTAAGGCCTCTACATGAGTCTTCCTTTGTCATTATTCCAATTTGGGAATATTAGGGTTCCATCTTTGTCAGTCAGCCTTTGGGTCAAAAACCTAGATCCAACGCACCCGGTTGGGCATGGTTGTAGTTAGTGCCTTGTGACCACTTGAATTCATTTGGTTGTATGATTTGTTTACTCATTTTATTTATTTCTCCTTCTTGGTATGATTCTTAGTTAATCTTTCTATGTTGTGTTTCAGGAGTTTGGCTTGACTTTCCTTGTTGACTTTGGTTGACCTTGTTTGATCTTATAGTTTTCTCGATATGTTTCATAGATGATTTGTATGGCCTCTTTGGATGATTAGATTTATTTTGAGGCATGTGATTTTATTCTACCTCAGTGTTATATCCTATAGTAATTATAAATAGGTAATAATATTATGATCTATTACTTCATAATCTTATAGATTATAGTGTTTGGTATTTGGCATGTATCTATATATATATATATATATATATATATGGAAATATATATATGGGTGCACACATATATGTATTTATATATATATAATTTATATGTGATTATATGTTAATTATTGTAGATATTGTTGATGGTGTATATTTTGGGATTAATGTAAAGTATAATATTATTAATAATTAAATATTAAATAATGCGAGGTATATTATTCTCAATTGTTAATTATTAATAATGAGGATAGGTTATATATATAGATATTGATGTAATTAATGATGGCATATGCATATATGTTAGGATAATATTACATATGTGTATGAATGAATACAAATAATCTTTTATTGTATATTTGAGTAATATAGTTGTATGATATTAAGTTATTTTATAATACCCTTTAGTTAAGAGTTAGTTGGGAGTTAGTTACTTTTCCTCTCAACTTTTGGAAATCTATTTATATGCACTACTTTCTCATTTGAAGAGAGGGGATTTTGGGGCTGAAGCATTGAAGAGAGGATGGCCTTACTTTTCATGGAGATTTTGGAGAGAAAACTTGGAGATGTGAAGGAGAGTTTGTAAGCATATGTCTTTAAGAATTTTTGGTTATCTTTGCTTTTGGAAGAGAGACATTTTTGTGAGAATTTCAATAGTTGAGAGAGGGATTCTTTGCTGTGAAATTATTTCTTTCTTTCATGGAGTTTTTTGAAAGTGGATAGGGTTTGAAGGATGCATCTCAAGTTTGGATTTGTCTTCTCTTTTGTTTCCTTCCTTCTTCGATTCAACCTTCGTAGGACATGAGGTATGGATTGAATATTTTAGTTACTTGATGTATCTGATAGATTATAGATCTATTTATATATTATCATTATTTATTATATCTGTACTTTTTATTTGTATGGTTATTTTAAAGTTTTGAGTTTTTATTTGTAAGAATTGGCATGTGTTTTCCTAGGGTTTTTTAGCAACCCATTTTTGGAGATTTATTATTATAAACATTTAAATTGCATCTATGGTTTTACTAAATTGATTTTATAAAAGTAAAATTCACATATCTCAAATGGGTATCTCTCTGATTTTATTTTTAGGGTCGAATTAATGCCTTATTTTTGACATTTTGGTAGACCATGCCTGTCCATTCTTGATTCTGAATTTTCTGTCAAATGTATTCGTATGCTACAGGCTGATATGATTATATAAAAGTCTAAATTTGATATCAGAGATTCTCTTAACTCTTATCTTTCATTTCCAATTGGTTTGGTGAATTTTAATTATGTTTTTTGAAAATTACAACCGTTTTAGTGAAGGCAGGTCTGAACCCTAACCAAAATTTTCTGTTTTAAACCAGAAGTCATAACTTTCTTTCCCACCGTTGGATCTTCTTAAAAATAAAATTGAGAGTCCATAATTATGTTATCTAAATCTTCACTGAAGCGATTTCCTTTATATTATGTTTTGTGGAAGATATGGATGACTGTTCTATGATGACTATTCTTTGCATTTAATCCTTGCTTGAAATAATTCAATTTAAAAACATCATTAAGTTTTAAGGTTTCGTATGGTTACCAGAGGCTATTAGAATTTGTTTTTGGTTAATTAGATCTATGTATACTTTGAATATGTTTATAATATCACTTGGATGTCTTCTTATATGTTTGGAACATTCTGAATGTCATATTGGGTTTAGGGTTGTCAAGTGCACTAGGGACAACATATGTTTTCCTAAACTCAATCAAATATTGTTATGAAATTGATATGAATTCTTGATGATGAATCTATTATGTTCTTATGATTTTTATATGTATGTTAGGGAACCTAAGTACACTAGGTGAGTGGCTCATAGTGAGGGGCCGGGGCCCTAAGTGGCTAGTACCAAGATAACCTACTATGAGTTATTTAATCAAGTGATAACCTAAATAAATAAATTGGGAATGGGAGATTATTGGAATGGAAAATTACACATTAATCAAGATTAATTGTGCCTCGCCCATGCCTTTAGTGCTAGTAAAGACTAAGGATGGGAGTGGGAGAAGGTACCTATGTGTAGGTACAACTGAATGACCTTGTCTGTACGAGAGGCATTCGGTTTCGCATGTGCCTACTTGGGGGCCGGGGCCAAGAGTGGCTAGTACCAGGACAACCCAAGGGGTGAGGGCTATGCGATGACACTCACCTAGCTTGTAGCTTAGAGTCTCTATCAAATTTGATCATGCCTCTGGTATTCCTTGTGGTCTTCTTATCTTTTCTTTTTTGTTGTGACTTTGAGGAACTTTTATCACCACCTTAGGAATTTTCTAGTTGTTACCTCTTGTATGGGCCTTTGGTTCTATCTCCTAGCTCGGGGGAGTGGGCCTATTGGTTTCACGTGGTTGGGTGGTTAATATTTATATCGAGGTATTGATCGTGATTCTCTGGATGATCCTAGCACATATTCCTTTCCAGATCTGCAGTTGAAGATTTCTTATTGGATATTTTAATATGTTGAGATGTACTTATGTATTTGAATTCATGTAATTTTTAATCTCCTAAAAGGAGTCTTGTAGTATTGATGTAATCTCAATTCAAAGCAATGCATAAGGGAATGGGTAGTTCTAGGTAAAAGAAAGGGAAAATAATGTGGAATATTGGACATGTTACTAGCATTAAAAGAAAGTGTTTATGTTATTTCTCCTATCATCTTATGTTGTCCATATGTAAAGGAAATAATCTTAAATATAGTTATATATAATGATGTATCACAAAAATAATGTATTCTCTCTTGATGAAAGGATCCAAGGAAATTATTGAGAAATGATAGGTTAGTGATTGGAATTATTAACAATGAATGGTTATGAAACAATGCAATAAAATAGTAACTTGATTATAATGTTAATACTTGGTTCATGTTAATAAAATACCTATGATAATTCCTACCTTAATGAATATTAATCTCTTACTTAAATTATTAGAGAAAAGTGATATAAAGGATAGTAGATGTAGATGAAATCAATATGAATTTATGGAATGAGTTGATAAAAAGAATAATGATGTTGGATGATTAACCCATGTTTAATAAAAGAAATAAGTTAGGGACATTTAATTTGGTGCATTAAAATGAATGTAGATCTTTTAAGCTCATGATTTCGTGAATATCTTATGCATGTAAATGGTTTATATGATGTTGCTTAGGTAGCGACGTTAGGGAACCTAGGAGGACTTAAGTTGTATAAATCTTATATTCAAGTAGTAGAAAATTATTTCTTCTTTTAGAAATATGAAGTGTAATGATGAATATTATTCTAGTTAAAATAAATAAATAAATAAATAAAAAATTCACTACTTTCATTTTATAGATGTTTTATGTCTTGTCCTCTTGGGTTGCCTGGCGGGGCGTTACATCAGGCCTGTAGAGCGCTTCGTGGCGTTTCTGAAATGGGGTTATAATAGCTGATTGGGTCAACTGGTGATGACTTATGGTCTTCGGAAGTTGGGCCACCTGAAATGGCAGAAAATAATTTTCTTCAAAATTTCTGTTCTGGTTTCAAAGGTTATCTTGAGCCGACTATGATGTAATAAAATATAAAATAAAATAATTCTAAGTTTGGTCGGCCTTATTGGCTAAAATTCTGGAACCTTCCCAGGCGGTGGAAAGTTGCCTATATAAGGAAGGTTGTATTATTGTCTTAGGCGGTTTGGAATAGTTCTGGGTAGTAGATCTGGGTATTGATTCGAGGCTTTGTCCTACAGAATATTGTAAGGGAATGCCCACGTGGCTTTGCATATTGTAATTCTGAAAGTTTGTAATTCCACATTTGTGGAGATAATAAGAAGCCAATTTTTCTGTTCTTGCATATTATTATTGTTGTTTCTCTTTTTCTGTTATGTGTTTGTAGTATTAAGGGGAGCACCCTTCATCAAGTGGTATCAGAGCAGGAGTTCTTGAGTGTGTAAACAAATCGCCGACTGTGAGGCAGTTTGCACCAGGACCGTGGCTAGGTTTTAGTGCGCATCGCGAAAATACCTCCACGAAGGAAACGTGGCAGAAGAGCTGGTGTTGTAACACCTGAGGTTAGAGAGCTACAGAGACAAGTGCGAGCATTGCAAGAAAAGATTCACAGAGGAATGAATCTTAATGTCAGAGATGAAAGCGAGGATGAAGCCGAAGAAGAATATCAAGAAGGAGAAGCTGAAATTGTGAACCAGAAGGAAGAAAGACTTTTTCGGGCGATTTCCAAGATTGGGAAAAGACCTAAGATTAAGGTTCCTACATTTTTTGGAAATCTTAACCCAAAGGAATTGATCGACTGGATCAATGAATGTGAGGAGTATTTTGAGTATGACGATGTTGAGGATCCTGATAGGGTCAAATTTGTGAAGGCCAGACTGAAAGGTCATGTGAAGATCTGGTGGCAAGAAATTCAATTGGAGTGAAATAGAAGAGGGAAAGATAAAATCACAAGATGGGATCGGATGGTGGAAAAATTGAAGCGACAGTTCATTCCTGTTGATTATGAGCTTGACCTACTAAAGAAAATGCAAAGTTTGAAGCAAGCAAGAAAATCTGTTCAGGAGTATACAGAGGAGTTCTATCGACTCCTCATCAGAACAGGCCATGCCGAAGCTGATAAGGAGAAAGTTGCCCGATACCTTAATGGGTTAAGGCCAAGCATTCAGGAGGAGTTGAATCTAGTTTGAATGAACAGTATTGAGGAGGCATACCAATTTGCCCTAAAAGTAGAGGAAAAGTTGAACAAGAAGTTTGAGAGCAGACAAAATGGAAGAGGTCGTGGTGGACGATCTGGTGGACGATCATATGGTGGCCGAAATGAAGATCCGAAAAAGAAGGATGAGGCCAGTAGCAGTCAAAATCAGCGAGAAAATAATTCCAATCACTTCCAAGATCAGAATAATAGAGATCAGAGAGGAAGAGGAAGAGGACAAGGATCTGAAAGAGGTGGCTTCCGTGGAACATGTTTTCACTGTGGAGAAGAAGGTCATAGGGCATTTGAATGTCCTCAGCACCAAGGCAAAACAGACAGGAGAAATGAAGGCCAGGCCAGAGTTGCACATGTAAATGAAGATGTCAGATCATCAAATTCTAAAGATGCTGAAAGAGGAGAAACGTTGATTAATAGAAGAGTCCTGTTGAGTGGTGAGAATGAACCTGAGCAAAGGAGGAGCCTGTTTTGCACCAGGTGCAAGTGTGAAGGTAAATGTTGTAATGTGATTATTGATAGTGGAAGCACTAACAATTTGGTGTCAGAAGAGATGGTGACAAAGTTGAAGCTCAAGAGACAGAAACACCCACATCCATATCGGATTGCCTAGGTATAGGATGACCACAAGGTCATGGTCAATGAACAATGCCTAGTGAAGTTCAAAATTGGCGGATACCAAGATGAGGTATTGTGTGATATCATATCTATGGATGCATGTCATATGTTGTTGGGTAGACCATGGCAGTTTGACAGATGTGTTGTACATGATGGTCGTGCAAATACCTATTCCCTGACAAAGGATGGAGTGCGACATAAGCTAAAACCATTGAAGGAGACTGAAGAAAAGGTATGTGGTAATGCAAGGATAACTTTTGTTGATGGAAGAAATTTCCTAGATGGTATGAGGCATGAGCATGTATGTTTTGCTTTAATTCCAAAAGCTGGTAAAGAGGAAGTAGAAGATGTTCCTATAGAAGTTTCAGGATATTGTATCTGATAACGTGCCTGACGGATTACCACCAGTCAGGAAGATCAGTCATCAGATGGACTTGATCCCAGGAGTGAGTTTGCCAAATAAGGCAGCACACAGAATGACACCTACAGAAAGTGAGGAGTTGAACAGACAAGTACATGAACTGTTACAGAAAGGATTGATCTGTGAGAGTCTGAGTCCCTGTGCTGTACCAGCAGTATTAGCACCAAAGAAGAATGGAGAATGGAGGATGTGTACAGATTCTAGGGCAATAAACAAGATCACAATCAAGTACAGGTTTCCATTGCCACGAATGGATGATATTATGGACTGTTTGAGTGGAGCTGTGTATTTCTCAAAGATAGATCTGAAAAGTGGATATCATCAGATTCAGATTAGAGAAGGAGATGAATGGAAGACTGCCTTCAAGACAAAGTAAGGACTATATGAGTGGTTAGTCATGCCTTTTGTGCTAACCAATGCACCGAGCACTTTCATGCGGCTCATGAACGAGGTTCTTAAAGAATTTCTGGGTAAGTTTGTCATTGTTTACCTAGATGATATTTTGATCTTTAGTAAGACATTGGATGAGCATATGATGCATATTCGTATGGTATTTGAGAAGTTGAGAGAAGAGAAATTGTTGATTAATTTGAAGAAGTGCAGTTTTGTGAAGAAAGAGTTAGTGTATTTGGGATTTGTAGTTTCAGCAGAAGGTCTAAAAATGGACCCAGAGAAGGTACAGGCTATCCTTGAATGGCCTACTCCAAGGAGTGCTACTGAGGTAAGATTTTTTCATGGTCTAGCTAGCTTTTACAGAAAGTTTATCAGAAATTTTAATATTATTTGTGGACCCTTGACTGAAACAATGAGAGGGGATAGAAAAGAGTTTAAGTGGACTAAAGGAGCAGAAAAGAGTTTTCAATTATTGAAATAAAAAGTTACAGAACAACCTGTTTTAGCACTTCTAGATTTTAATAAGGTGTTTCAAGTAGATTGTGATGCTAGTGGTACTACAATAGGAGCTGTTATGAGCCAAGAAGGTAAACCTGTTGCTTATTTCAGTGAGAAGTTAAATGATGCCAAGAGGAAATATTCTATTTATGATCAGGAATTTTATGCTATAGTTCAGGCATTAAAGAAGTGGAGACATTATCTGCTTCCTAAGGAGTTTGTTTTGTATACTGATCATCAAGCTTTGCAATATTTGAATAGTCAAGGAAAATTGAATCAAAGGCATTTGAAATGGGTTGAGTTTTTGCAGAGTTATACATTTATTTTGAAACACAAGAGTGGAAACTCTAATAGGGTTGCAGATGCTCTTAGTAGAAGGCAACTATTGCTGACAGAGATGCAGATTGAGGTGGTTGGGTTCAAGCAACTCAAGAATTTGTATCCAGAGGATCCTGATTTTGGTGAAGCTTGGAAAGCTTGTACAGAACCTGTTACTCTAGACACGACGAAATGGTTGGATTTCATCATCCAGGATGATATGCTATTCAGAGGGAGTCAGTTGTGCATTCCACGAAGTTCTATGAGGGAGAATCTCATCAAGGAGAAGCATAGCGGAGGATTGGCTGGACATTTTGGTCATGATAAAACCCTTGGTTTGGTTAGTGAAAATTATTATTGGCCACAGTTGCAGCAAGATGTGAAGAAGTTTGTACAGAGTTGCAGAGTATGTCAGATGGCGAAAGGAGTGAAGCAGAATACAGGGTTGTATCAGCCATTACCTATACCAGAGAAGCCTTGGGAGGATATTAGTATGGACTTTGTTCTTGGTTTACTGAGGACTCAGCGGGGACATGATTCAATTTTTGTGGTAGTTGACAGATTTTCAAAGATGGCACATTTCATTCCCTGCAAGAAGACTAATGATGCTGTTCATGTAGCAGAATTGTTTTTCAGAGAAGTGAGACTTCATGGTTTGCCAAAGACCATAGTTTCAGATCGAGATACTAAGTTTGTTGGATATTTCTGGCGTACATTATGGAAGAAGTTGAAGAGAGATTTGAAGTTCAATTCATCACATCATCCACAGACTGATGGACAGACAGAGGTGGTGAATAGAAGTTTGGAAAATTTGCTGAGATGTTTGGTTGGAGATAAGCCAACAGGATGGGATTTGATTTTACCATAGGCAGAATTTGCATACAATAATTCTGTCAACAGGAGCACTGGTAAATCACCATTCCAGATTGTATATGGAAGTAGTCCAAGAAATGCATCTGAATTGAGGAAGATAGATAAAGGAGAAATAAGTAGTGCTGAAGCTGAGGATTTTGCAGAACACTTGAAGAACATCCATGGGGAGGTGAGGAAGCATATTACCAAGATGAACGCATAGTATAAGGCTAAGGCAGATGAGAAAATGAGGTATAAGGAATTTCAAGTTGGTGATGAAGTCATGGTTCATTTGCGAAAGGAGCGGTTTCCAGTTGGTACATATAACAAACTGAAAATGAAGAAGTTTGGACCATGTAAGATACTGAAGAAACATGATTCAAGAAATGCATATGAGGTAGAATTGCCTACTGAGCTAAATATTTCACCAGTGTTTAACATTTCAGATCTGACAGAGTATCATGAAGGAGGTGTTGAAGATGAGATCACAGCAGCACAGTGGAGTATTCCAGCAACTAGTTCAGACACTAAGGAGATCAAGGATATACTAGACAGTCGTGTTGGCAGAAGCACAAGGAACAAGACATATGAAGAATATCTGGTCAAGTGAAAAGGATGACCTGTTGAAGATTCATCATGGCTAACAAGGGTGGAGGTTAACCGTCTTGGTTTTCCTCTACACACCTGAGTTGTGACAGGGTCACTTCTCAAATTACCTTGGGTGTCTGATGCAGGAGCATCCTGGGTGTAAGAGCAATCTTGCATCACCCAAAAATATTTATGTTTTTATATTCAATAAGGGCTATTTTGTGCAGAGTTTCTATTTATGGAAAGTTACTATTTATGGTAATTTTCGTATGTGCTCAGAATGATCTGATTTCTTTCTTGGAGGTTCATGTTGGTCATATAAGTCTACCAGTAAAGTTTCATTGCCAGATCAAGTGTATATTGGAAGATATTGAAGATTTTCGGTATTGGCAGCATGGTACAGAAACTTTGAACTCAGTTTTGAAGGCTTTAGAGGCTCCGGATGAGGTCAAAAATTTGGGTGATGGGCACTTGCACTGGTCAAGCCTGTAGAGCGCTTCGTGGCATTTCTGAAATGGGGTTATAATAGCCGATCGGGTCAACTGGTGATGACTTATGGTCTTCGGAAGTTGGGCCACCTGAAATGGCGAAAAATAATTTTCTTCAAAATTTATGTTCCGGTTTCAAAGGTTATCTTGAGCTGACTATGATGTAATAAAATATAAAATAAAATAATTCTAAGTTTGGTCGGCCTTATTGGCTAAAATTCTAGAACCTTCCCGGGCGGTGGAAAGTTGCCTATATAAGGAAGGCTGTATTATTGTCTTAGGAGGTTCGGAATAGTTCTGGGTAGTAGATCTAGGTATTGATTCAAGGCTTTGTCCTACAGAATATTGTAAGGGAATGCCCATGTGGCTTTGCATATTGTAATTCTAAAATTTTGTAATTCCACATTTGTGGAGATAATAAGAAGCCAATTTTTCTGTTCTTGCATATTATTGTTGTTGTTTCTCTTTTTCTGTTATGTGTTTGTGGTATTAAGGGGAGCACCCTTCATCACTGATGGTCAAAGGAGTAGACACGAGGATCCTAAAAGGGAATCCCCAATGTAGGGGGTATGACAAGTGTGCTGATACTATCAGGAGAGAGGAGATGAGTGTCCTCTATAGAATCCTCAACAACTGCACCTAGTGGCTCGATGAATGGAGTTGGAGGGTCTGGCAGTGTTGAAGAAGAGTCCTGTTGAAGAGAAGAAACCCCAACAAGATGAGGTGAGGTAGTCACAGAAGTGGTCTTAGGAACAACATAGAGGTTCAAGTGACCTGACTATCCCACATGATGCTCTCGTAGAAGAGGAGAGTTGTGCTCTGATAATGGAGATGGGGGACCAAAGTGTGAGAAGGTGTAGAGATGGGTGGAATGATCAACTGTCTGTTAGAAATTAAAGTCCACCAAGGTAACTAAGAGGGAGGGGGTGAATCATTTATTAGGTAATTATAACTTTTAACATCTTCAACAACATTTAACCATGTAAGCAATGCAATTACTAACCATACAAAGATATTCATACACAATGACACAATAACACAAGATATGTTGACTAGGGAACCTCTTGATCAAAGAGTAAACCCTGGTGGGAATGATGCCCACAAAAGATGCACTAATATGAATATTTCTTGTGAGAGGATGGACTCTATTAGGAGTCTTATGAAATACATTCAGTACATATAAATCCCTGTTAGAAGATTTTGAATCCCTGTTAAAAGATTATAACCCTGTTAAGAGTTATGGAAGACAGAAGGACCCACTGCCCAAACAAGTTTAGGGTAAGATCACTGAACACACTATCCAAATAACCTTGATATTATTTAGTAGAATAATATGAAATATTTTACCTCCTTACTGTTCCAAACCGCACTCATTTCTACACCAGATCTCAATTCTACATCTATGTACTTCACATGTCTTCCTTCACAATTTTGTTTTCATAACCTCTTAGGCTCTTTTCTTCACTTCACGCTTACATTCGCATGCAACCAAACCATGCTCACACTTATTTCATATTGCAACTACTTAAAATAAGGAAAAAAATTCCTTCCTTTATACCACACTCAAATAATTACAAATGAGTCAGCACACAATTACAAAATAAAAGTTTCCATACGCTACATCAAAATTACACAAAACTGTCGGCTTCCAAATGCAATAACTCTTCACTCATGTGACCTCAAAGTTTTCACTATGAACCACATCACCATCAATGTGTCTCAAACTTCTCTTTAACTATGCAAAACTAGATTCCATCCCGATTAGGAGATATCATCCGATTTCCACAAACCACTACTCAGGAACACTGCTTGAATACTGCTTTTACCAAAATACTCTTAACTTTCATGAATCAATGAATTACTATCTACACTCTTAACCATAGACATATAACATATCAAAGAGTGTAAACTCAACATCACATAGCTCCAATTTCAATATCCCATGTGTGCTAATCAAAACATTATCTGCTTCTCTGCTAGTCTCCAGAAGATCACTGTGTTGACATCAATGACAATCATAGTCATGAATGAAACAACAACTACTACAGAATGACTACCAACATCCAGCATTCATTCCTAACATTTTCCCTATAGAAACAATGCCATCTGACACACTATCCTGAATGAAGACTGAATCTGGCGTGAACTCAACTATCTTCCTTGATCCATTGTGTGTAATCTGGTAAATCGAGAGAAGGTTTGCAGATAGAGATGGAACATACAATACATCATTGAATGTGCCATCTTGAATGCATATTAAACCTTTCCCATAGACTATCATAACATTTTTATTCACCATGAGAATGTGAGGAATAGGAGAAGCTTCAATAGATGAGAAGATCTCTGGAGAAGATGCCATATGGTGAGAAGCACCAGAATCTAGTATCCAAGGGACCTGTGAAGGGGATGCAACAGAAGCTCGTAATGCATGACCCTATCCAAAATCCTATCCAGATGTTGAAGATGAGGTGGAAGATTGAAAAGAAGACCCCTGTGAGGTGGAAGAGGATGGAGAGGAAATATTGTTCTTCTGAAGGAGAGCTTGCAAATCTACAATCTATTTCTCATAGCCATCAAATCTCTTCTAAAAACAATGTCAGTCATCATGTGGTCCCTTCTAACAATAGGAATAGGTGGGGCTATCAGTCTTATGTTTCTCCTTCTTAGAAGAAGATGGTGGGCCAGTAGAGTGTTGAAAAGAGGAATCAGATATCTACTTTGACTTCTACTTTTGAGAATCCTGAGGTGTCTTGGCAAGCAATGCCTGTGACTGTGAACCTGTAAGTGAATCCATTTGAATGAGCTTGGACTGCTCATGAGTCAACCTATCATAGAAAGTCTCAAAAGAGGGCATAACATGTCTGGTACCCAAATCATCCATGGTGGAGTAGAAAGTGGAAGAAAAGATCTGATACTGTCCTCGCAACTTTGAGAGTATCAGATAGATACACTCATCATCTGTCTTGATTTTCCCACATCCCTACAAAACTATATGCAAAGACTTGAACTTCATCAAGAAGTCCTCTATAGTGGGGAAATCAAAAGGAGTCAAAGAGGTCAACTCTGCATCAAGCTGAAGCTTTCAAAATTTATTCACTGTACCAAACAAGGTTGAAAATTTGCCCCAAATAGCCCTAGGAGTGGTCAAACCTTCCAAGTGAAATAGGAGACTATCAGAGATGTTCAGTGCAATCAAACCCATGGCTTCATCCATTTTGTTTCTGTGCTGAAGAATCTCAAAGGGACACTACAAGATAGGTTGGTGTTCATCCAGACATGACCATAAGCCACATGACATAAGTAGCCTGGTCATGTGTGCTTTCCAGGTGTGATAATTGTGAGGTGTCAACCAGGCCACAGAGGGGTCCGACATTGAGAGAAGAAGAAGACAGAAGTAGAAAGGTCTTTTCTAACGTAAATAATAGAAATAAATAGCACCCCCCCACAATGTATAAATCTAGCCCCCATACAACAAGTAAACAATTATTGAAAGCACAAAAATTGAGAAGAAAACCTGGATGCCAGATGCAGAGAGGGAGAAAAATGAAACATCTAATTCAATGCCAAAATTGAGAGCTCAAATAGCCAATTCAAACAATCAAACTAGCATCATCATGTCCATCTCGAAAAGACCTTTCCGTTGATATTTCATTTTTGAAAAACGGACACCGTATGCCCAAATTACGATGAAAAAACCAACTGCACCTCCAAAAAATAGCTCTCTGGAAAAAACTAGTCATGTGAAAAAATTTGACAGTCGTATGGCCGTCAAATGCCTATCTGCCAAAAAAAAATCCTGTCACCGGGAAAAAATTCGGTCACCAAATTTTTTTTTTAAAACTGTCAAAAATTCAAAAAATGGCAGTGACGTTAGTAGTGATGTCACTGCATGACCAGCAGGTGGTGAGTGGCGTGGGGGTGGCACTGGGGCAGTGCAGTGGGCAGTAGGTGGCACAGGGGGAGCGCTGGGGTAGCACGGGGGCGTAGTGGCCGACGGGTGGAGCTCCGATGGCCGGTGGGCGGCGCACTGGTGGGGGCGGTTGCATGGCTGAGCTGTAGTGGCACGCTGGCTGTACCAAAAAATAATTGAAAAATGCACGATTTTAATGATTTTTTTAATTTTTTTTTGATTTGCATGTCGTACGGCCCTAATAGGCCAAAAAATTCACCCAGAAGCTCCGGAGGCTAAAAAATGCAAATTTTATATGATTTTTTACTCTCACGGGCCTTCTAAACGCAATTGTCGCATCCGGTTTTGCTCAAAATGCTCCAAAAAAAAATTTCTTTTTTGCAAGCAAAAAAGAAACAAAAAATAACATCCTGTAGAGAATACCAGAACTAAAAAAACTTGCTTCAAGAATACCAGAACAGGCAGCAGCAAGGAAGCTTTGATACCATGTAGAAGTTGAGAAATCCAACTTCATAGAACACCAAGAACACCTGCATGCAAATAACATGTTGCTGAAAGGAAACCAAGAAGACAAAAAAGAAAGAGCTAAGAAAATCTCAGCGGTGTGAGAGAATAATGTATTCCAAGATAATGAAAAAGTATTTACAAGGTTAAACCTATAAAGGTGAACAAAACCGTAAAGCCTAAAAAAGCTAGGTTGCACATTAATAATTAATAAAAGAATTAATTATTAATGCACCTAAGAGAAAGCTTAAGCACTAAAGGGTAATAACTTAATGAATTAAATCAATATGATTTAATTAGTAAGCAAACTAAATATTACTCTAACACCATATCCATAGAACCCTGTGATGATCCCCTTGCATCCTTTCATGTCTTCCAAGGTGATATCCTTCCATTTCAAGAAAAAGGTACCCTTCCAAGTTCCATATTTTCTCCACTTCCCAAGCAAGATCAAGATATCCCTTCCACAATTTCCAATGAGCATATTGAAAATCAAGAGCAAAATACCCTCTCTATACCCTTCGAAGATCCTTGTCAAGATCAAAGTATCCCATCATTTCCTTGTCATATTCCTTCATGTTCACTTCAAGAAACCATCATTCTTCCAAATCCCTTGCATGATAATAAATCCCTTCAAGCTTCAGTTGATCCTATCAAATGTGTTCCTATCAAAGCTACTCATGAGCCAATTGGTATAAAGATAAATCTTAAAGATGAGAACCTTGGCAATGTAGCTCCTTCCAAAGATGTTGATATCCCTTTCACACCTTATATCCCTCCATTCAAACACAACCATATACCTTCACTATCCTCCAAATCCATTTTTGGTTCCTATGTCCCAAAAAAAAATTCTTCATCCCTTCTATCTGTATTAGGTCCATATATTCCTCCATCCTCCGTTCATATCATCCCTAGCTCTCCATTCACCTACCCTACCATGTATCAAGATCAATGAAGGCACACATACTTGAAGAATATCGAAACACCAATCCATATGAACCCTCCATATTATTCCTATTCATCCATAATTCCTAAGTCTTTTGGAAGCAATGTCGATGTGCAACATAACAATCATAAATCCAAAAATCCATATGTGTATAAAAATCACAATGTCACATCTAATCAACATGTGAATGAAAAGAAAAATGAAATATCCAGAAGGCCGCAAAGGTCCACCAAGCAAAAAGAAAAATCAAATAAAATTTGGGTTCCTAAATCCCTCATTGAAGAAATGCATTCAGAAGCATCACAAAAGAAAGGAAAATCAAAGACTATGTGGATTCCCAAGTCACTGTTGAAAGACTTGCACATGAAAGAAAAATCAAAATTGACATTCAAGCTTCCAAAGGCTTCCATTTCATCCCCTTCCAAACATATTCCACTTTCCAAGTCTAATTTGGGTTCCTATATCCCAAAATCCACTACCTCAAAAGGATCCTTACCTCCTTCATCTATTGTTCCTCCATCATTCCACCACTTTTTAAAGTGTGTATTGAAGTTGATCTTGCCAACATTTTCATAAACAACATATCTTCTTCTTATCCTCACATTCATTTTCCAATACCTACTTTCCATATTTCCATCCCTCTTATCAACATCTTTGAGCATCCTAGCTATACCCTTGGTTTATAATAGCATATCTTTCAGAAGAGCATTGTCCAAAGATCCTGATGTTGGGAAAATATTGAAAAATACAAAAAAAAAAGAGAAAAGAAAAAAGAAAAAAGAAAAAAAAAAGAGAAAAGAAAAAAGAGAAAAAAGTGCCTTGGTGAAAACCTAGCAATAGGCACCTGGGTAGAAAAAGTAAAGAGAAACAAATACCATGATGAAAACCTAGTAAATAGGCATCATGCATAATTTCTCCTTCTTGCACTCTACACTTGGGAGAAAGTTTCATCCATATTTCCTCTCTCACCTTCATCTTGACAAGGTTGAACACATCCATGAGCATTAAGTATCTTGACATCCGTTATTCTTTCCATCATCTTATGTACTTGTTGTATCCATGTTACCCTATCATGATCTTGCTTATCCCAAATTCACCTTCATTATTCCTTGACATTCTTTCCATAATCTAAAAACATCTCTTCATAGACTCCATCACCCCTTTATCCTGGATTGTGTTATCTTATCCACATCTTACCCAAATTGACCCCTTAGTCTTGATCAAAATGAAGAACTTAAAGTACAAAATTTGTTATCGAAAACTTCTTGACATGTCCACTCTTTTGGATCCCTCATTTTCATGATAGCAAATTGTTATCCTATAGGCTATCTAGAACTGCATCATTGGCTTCCATGGCTTATCCAAAAACATGCTTCACATTGCTATATCATTTTTCCTTAGCTTGGGTACTCTTGAGGAGATGGTCCTATAGGTCACATTTGCATGCTTCATCCATCATGGCCTTTCCATCTCTAATCCATTAGCTTGCAAATCCATCCTTCATGTCCTATATCTTGGTAGACATTGGGGGCAAACCAATGTGATTTTTTTTGAGAGCTAGTAAAAAGGAAATCATAAAGTTCTTTGAGCTGCATCTTGCATAAACCAAGCTTTTGTAATATTTTGGAAGTTTTCCCAAGTCCAACATTTTTCCTATCCAACTAGGGGCATTTGATCTTAATTAGCGGATTTCAATAAATGACATCAATTCACATGATGCAATGCATTAAACTCAAGCAGATTCAATAGTGCTACTTTCAGTCACAATCAAAGAGAGACTTATCAGAGCTTCAAAAGAGAGATTTTTAGTGAACCTTTGATGGATATCATTATTCACACCCAAGTATTTTGATCCTACAACTTGATCCTTGAGCCTTCATTGACTTTATTATTCAAGATTAAAAATTGACAACACTTTAAAGATCAAAATGCTTGAAATTATTTTTGAAAATTAGGATACATTGCAAAACACTTGAAGCTTTTGATGATCATTATTGAATTGACTTTTTACCAGGTCTTTTAAGCTAATTGATGATGTTTCAACTAGATTGGTGATGATGGAGACATGATATTTTTCTTGCCTTTGGGTGACTATCTTGAGGGAGATTCATCAACTTATGTGAATTCATCTAATGACATGGTCATCAAAGAACCATCGAGGACTTTCATATAAGGTGGAGGGTTGACCTTTGTTTGTTTGAAACATTGAATCCATTGAAATTGCTATTCATACTCCCATAGTTGGTTATTCAACTAGTGAGGGTTGTATTAGTTTTCCAAAGAGGTTACCAAAATACAAAATAAAGTGGTATTCATATCATCATGATGTGTTCAATGATGGTTGTACTTGCTTTCCTATCCCACAATGCTCAATGATGAAAATATTTCTCTATGGAATTTCTTTGCTAAAAACTAGTGACAATAGTTGCATTGTATTGCATTTTTATGTTAGATTAAGTGCATGATTTGTGGTATTTTTCCAAGGGAAAAGGGGTTTCAGTCAATTATCTTGATCAATCAAAAAGGGGGAATCAAGAAAAGTCCATATCACCGTATCAATGTTCATAACATCAAAGATCCAATAATCTATATATCAAGATACAATATCAATGACAAAATGATACATCAAGTCCTGATCAATAAAATATCAACATGATACAAAATCAACAACAAGTAAGAGCCTGACCTAAATCTAATATCCAAGAAGCTAGGGACCATATGTATAACTTACGAAAATGTGTCTATTTTTTAAATCAAGGGAATCATATCAGTATTCTATATCAATGAATCATTTTACATCAATCAATCAATCAACCAATCAGTACCAACTTATTGTTTCCCAACTCTTGATCATAAGGCGGGACAAATAAGATCAGTATCAATCCTATTAGTGACTTACCTATCGGTTATCCCATATCAGTTTTACTATCCTATCATATTGACAAATCACATTCATTGGTACCATTATCCTAATATCCTAATCAATTGTTTTCTTAACTACAATAGACCTAGCTATCTTGGAAATACAATCATTGAACCAGGAATATCATCAATGTTTTTTAGAAATGAAAACATATTAGATCAACAATAAATCAATTTCATCAAAAAATTTTGAAGAAAGCAATCAATATGTTTCATTTCTGAGGGGGCATCAGAGTATCAAATTGGCATCAAACATCAGTGAATCTGGAGCATCAAAATTTTTGGAACTATTATCAGTGGGGCACATATCATTTTATCAAATTAGATCAGAGGCATATCATATCAAGCAGCATATCAAAAAAAAATTCATATCAGTGGTAAATCAGCAAATCAGTAAATCAGGACCTAAAAGTGATCAAGACTTAAAAAGAATCTTTGAATCAATGTTCTTCGCACATCAATTCAAAGAGGGGCATTTGTAGACACTCAAAAATGGGCAAGTGCTTAAAATCAATAAAATGGCTCAAAATCATCAAAATGCACTAATTATCATAAAAAATGATCAAATCAATAAAAATGGACATTATTAAATCAAATTAGACAAAATCAAATAAAATCAAAGGAAAAAATCAAATAATGATGTTAAATAATTAAATCAAAGCTTGAAGGGGTGAAAAGCACTATATAATTGATTTTAATCAATTAATTGTATAGTTGTTAAATCAAAAATCAAAATGAACCTATTCCCTTACATGGCTAAATTTAATTAATTAATTGAATTTAATAAATCCTAATATCTTTCAACAAAGTTGAGAAACTAATAAAAATTAAGGACAAAAAGAATGAATCTCAATCACTCATTTTAAAGTTTCAATCTCAACTACTCAATTTTGTCCTTTTGTCCAAAGCTTTGAGACAAACATTTAAATTGTCCCCCCATTTATGAACATTGCAAATCTTTTGACTCAACCAAAGGTAAATCATGGTTAATTCACTCTACCCCCTACCCTTGGGAATTTACTATAAATAAGAGGCATTTTGAGAGCAATAATATATCTTAGAAATTCATTTGCAAAGCATCACCCTTATAGTCAATTTCATAGCATTTGAGAGCATTTGAATATTTTTGTATCACATTATCAATTTGAGAGATAGATTAAGCATTTTTAGCATCATATTTTCTCATTTTAGAAGTGTCACTAGTGGAGATTGAGCTAAGAGCTCCACTTACCACATCTGATTAGAGAACCATGAGATGTTATGGATTTTAGTTTCATTTCTTAGTTAATTTTGTATTGCATTTGCTTTAATTTGATAGTTAAATATCCCAATTTCATGAAGTTGTTTAGCATACACACACGTATATTATTGAGTAGTACAGGCCAGACCAAGTGGCCAGATAGTTTAGTTTCACGTAGGGAGTACTGGATGTTGAGCATTGCTACTAGTGCACCACTTGGGAGAGGCAGTTAGAGTTCAAGATTTGAATAGACAAGGAGGGGTTAGTGGTGGCATGGTTGCAAGAAATTGGGAGGGAAGGTCTATCTCCTACAATGGAGAGGATCAGGGAAATGATGATAGATGTGGTTAGAGGGAGGGGCGAGTAGTTGTAGTAGCACCCAAAGGGAGGATAGGAGGTAGGTTGGCCCTAAGGAGGGAAGGCATGAGGGATGGGGGAGATGTGTGAGGAGATACAATGGATGTAGATGATGGGGATGGAGGAGGAGCCAGAGGAGGAGGAGGGGATAGAGGAGTGGAATGAGGAGATGAAGGGGGAGGGGGAGTTTAGGTACCACTAGGCCCACCACTAGCAATAGTACCATCAGGGGCCCTAGGAGTTAGACCATTTGTAGGGGGAGGAGGAGTGGACCTAGAAACCCAACTGGTGTCTCTACATGCCACCCATGATATGACTAGCTAGATGTTGTGAGACGTATAGGGAGAGAGAGAGAGAGAGAGAGATTCTTTCATCACTCAGCTAGTTCAGGCTCTTTAACATGGGCTAGAGATTATTGATGAGAGAGAGTGACTATGAAGGGAGAGGGATGGGCTATAGTCTGAGAGAGAAAAACTTTAGGGGAGAGAGATGGGCTACAGTCTAAGAGTGATAGGTTGTAGGGGGAGAGGGATCTAGCATTGTGATGCAGGAGCATCTTGGGTCCTTGGCAATCCTATGTCACCAAAAATAATTTGGAGCTTTTTATGTGTTGATCAGTTTCTTCTTTGACCAAGTTGGTTGGTGGTTGGTCAATTTCCTTTGGTTACCAAGTGTGGTCGGTTATCTCCTGGGTGATCGGTTAATTCACTGGCACTTGGCATTGTCTATCTGTTGCTTGGTTATCATGCTTACCAACGGGTCTAGTTTTGTTTCCTTTTGTGGCTGACTTGTGCATTTATATTGGATTATAGAATTAATGTTTGTATCCATCATTAAAAAGTGTGTGGTCCCATATTTGACCATTACTTCCATTAATTTTGGATCTAAAGGCCGACTCAGCTCGATAGCTTCTTGTATAAATGTAGATGTTTGGTGGTAGTCTAGGAGGCACTTTAGATAGAAGATAGAAGGCATTAGATTAGAGATTTGTAGAAAATCCTCGCATGTTTGAGGACTTCTATAATTCATTATAATATCAGGCCCTAACCAGGAAGGCCTTATAGCCTGGCATGTATGATTCAAATTGATGATAATAATTGAAAGGATTTGGCATTCTCTCTCTCACTCTTGTTTTTTGTTGCTTCCACATGTATGTTGCAGGATTGGATCATTAGGGTGCACCATCCCTTGGCCCCTCTTACTCTCTGCCTTGCGTCAGGTGGTAGCAGAGTGAGGTGAGATCTTGATCTAGGTTTGTGGATCTAGGTTTGCAAGTTCCTCTTGAAGCCCTAGTGAATTTTTGTGGGGTAGCAGATTGTGATCTGACCTGCAATTGTAGAGGGTTGTCAAGATGGTTCATGGGAGGTGAGATGAAAATCCAGGATTGGCAGATATGCTAAGACAGATTGTTGCTAGGTTAGAAGTAGTAGAGACAACCCAAAGAAGAGGAAAACATCTTGAAGATATTAGTGATGATGAAATTGAGGTATGGATCAAGGTGAAGAAATATTTTTGAAGGCTTTGACAAGTTTGAAGTCAACACCACATTTAAATCCCCCTGAGTATAGTGGAAAGTTGGATTCTGATGAATTGGTGGACTGGATCACTAAGATGGAAAAGTATTTTGAATATAAAAATATTCCTGAGGATAAGAAGGTGAAGATTGCAAGCACAAAGTTGAAAAGTCATGCATCCTTATGGTGGGAACATCTACAATTGGATCAGAAGAGGAAAGGCAAAGACAAAATCAAGCTATGCTGTAAAATGGTCAATAAATTGAAAGGAAAGTTCTTACCCTATGATTATCAGATTAACCTAGTTCGGTGAATGCAAAGTTTGAAATAGAAAGATAGCTTGGTAAAAGAGTATACTAGGGAATTCTATAGATTGGATATCAAATCAGGACATGATGAAGATGATGTGGAAAGAATCGGCAGATACCTGAATGGTTTGAGGGTTTCCATCGAAGAGGAGATTAGTATGGTCAAGTTGGAGAACATTGAAGAGGCTTATCAATTTTCTTTGAAAGACGAGGAGAAATTGAACAAAAGAAATGAGCAAAGATAGAGAGGTCAAGGTGGTAGATTCCCTAGAGGAAGAGGTAGATCTAATGCTGAAAATGGTAGATCTGAACCAAAAAAGACAAATCTAGACAAAGGCAAGACCAAGTGGAAAGGTGAAAGTTCTAGAGGTAGAGGCAGTAACTACCGAGGTGGTTATGGCAGAGGAAGTTTTTGAGGAACTTGTTATAACTATGGAGAAGAAGGATATAGATCTTTTGAATATACAGAAGCTAGTAAGAAGGTTGGTAGCAGTAGAAATGCTTTGGTGCAAGAAGAGTCACCGGATGAACCTAAGAAAGAAAATAACTTGATGGTAAGGAGAGCACTGTGGAATGAAAGCAAGAAGGAGGATCTGATAAGGAAAAGTTTGTTCAAGACTAGATGTAGAGTTTCTAACAAAGTTTGGAAGGTGCTCATTGATAGTGGTAGCTTGAAGAATCTAGCATCTGAAGAAATGGTCACAAAATTGCAGTTGGAAAGGTTGGTACATCCGAAGCCCTATCATATTTCATGGATCAAAGATGAACATACACTCCTGGTAAGTGAAAAATGTTATGTGAATTTGAAGATTGGAAAGTACTATGATAAAGTGTTATGTGATATCATGTCTATGGACTCTTGTCATATTTTGTTGGGTAGACCTTGGCAATATGATAGACATGCTATATATGATGGGAGATTGCATAAGTATACTATTGTGGCTAATGGAAAGAAACAAATCTTGTTACCTTTGATGGAAGAACCTGTTAGTAATGTTTAAACATCTGTGAAATTTTTTTTGATGGAAGGAAAGAAATTTTTAAACTCTTTGAAGAAGGATGATGTATGTTTTTCAATGATTCCTAATAAGCCAAGTAAGAAAATAGAGGATAGTGTCCCTGAGGAGATTGATAAGTTACTCATCGAGTACAATGATATCATTTTTGATAATGTACCTGATGGTTTCCCACATAAAATAAGTATTAATCATTGTATGGATCTAATCCCTAGAGCTAGTTTACCGAATAAGGCACCTCATCGGTTAACACCTATCAAAAATAAAAAATTGAACTGAAAGATTCAAGAGTTGTTGGAGAAAGTTTTGATCAGAGAAAGTTTGAGTCCTTGTGTAGTACCTATTGTATTGGCACTAAAGAAGAATAGAGAATGGAGAATGTGTACTGATTCTAGAGTAATTAATACGATAACAGTGAAGTATCAGTTTCCTATACTGAGAATGGATGACATAATGGATAGTTTGACTACAGCAAAGTATTTCACAAAGATTGATTTGAAAAGTGGGTATCATCAGATCAAAATCAAAGAAGGTGATGAATGGAAGACTACTTTCAAGACAAAAGAAGGTTTTTATGAGTGGTTGGTTATGCCTTTTGGTTTAACTAATGCACCAAGTACTTTTATGAGCCTGATGAATGAAGTTTTGAAGAAATTCTTGGGTAAATTTGTGATTGTATATCTTGATCATATTCTGATATTCAGTAAGACTAGAGATGAACATTTGTTGCATGTTCGACAAGTTTTGCAAAGATTGAAAGAGGAAAAGTTACTGATAAATCTGAAAAAGTGTTCATTCATGAAAGAAGAGATTGTGCATTTGGGATTTGTTATTTCAGCTAATGGTTTGAAGATGGATCCTGAAAAGGTTGAAGCTATTTTGAATTGGCCTACACCTATGAATGCTAGTGAGGTAAGATCATTTCATGGTTTGGCAAGTTTTTACCGAAAGTTCATAAGGAATTTTAGTTCAATTTGTAATGCTATGACTGAGACTATGAGAGGAGACAAAAGAGAATTCAAGTGGACACATGGAGCTGACAAAATTTTTGAGGCCTTGAAGTAGAAGATTGTTGAATTACCTATTTTGGCATTACCTAATTTCAGTAAAGTATTCCAAGTAGAATGTGATGCAAGTGGAAGTGCAATTGGAGTTGTGTTGAGTCAAGAAGGTAAACCTGTTGCTTTCTTTAGTGAAAATTTAAATGATGCTAGAAGGAAATATTTTGTGTATGATCAAGAATTCTATGCTATTGTTCAAGCACTGAAGAAATGGAGACATTATTTGATGCCGAGTGAATTTGTGTTGTATACTGATCATAAGCATTTACAATATTTGGGTAGTCAGAATAAGTTGAATCAGAGACATATGAAATGGTTTGAGTATCTGTAGAGTTATACATTTTTGATAAACCATAAGAGTGGAGTCACTAACCGAGTTGCTGATGCATTGAGTAGAAGAATATCTTTGATGACTGAGATGAAAATTAAAGTTCTTGGTTTTGATGAGATTAGAAGTTTGTATGAAAATGACCCTGATTTTTCTAAGTCATGGAGAAAGTGTAGAGCACCTATTCAAGATCAACAAGACACTAAATGGGATGAATATTTCATTCAGGAAGGTATGTTGTCATTAGAAATAGGGAATACTGAGAGGGGAGGTGAATCAGTATTCTAAAATCTTCATCTTTTTCCCAATTATGGATATAACAAATTATCTTTACACATGCATAACATAAGAAGCTAAACAACATGCATAGCAATAAAACTAAAGAACTCATAACACATGATATGTTCTTGAGGAAACCCTAGCCAAGGGAAAACCCCGGTGGGGATGGTACCCACAAAGATCCACTAATCAAAAGTATCATGTTAGGGATATTGACCCTATTAGGTTTCTATTACAAGCATATAGTGTATCAGTCCTGATTAAGGGACTATAGGCCTTGTGAGAAGCCTCAACCTTGTTAGGAGTTGTCAATACAAAATCTGAATACCAAATGAGCCCACTACCGAAACAAGTAATGTACAATGTATACTAATTACAAAATGGATTAAGGTACATAACCTTATGCTTCTTGCATCAACATCCTTCACTGCTCTTACATTCACATCATATCATTACAATATTACCACATGTCTCTTCTTCTTCTTACAATTTACAATTACATATATACAAGTTATTAAGGCTAATAACTTTACATGGTCGGCTTCCATATATCTTTCTCTAAGGGTTAACATTTAGGATGTTGTCCCTTTATATTTTTAAGACATTATTTTGATAAACAAAATAATCCCTTAACTCTTTACCAATTTTGTCTTCAAAACTATCCTATCGGCTTAACACTGTCTTCGATAAAATTGTCATAACTAATTTTGTGCATGTTGTACTAACTTGTTCTCTAAGATGGGTCATAATTAGACATCATAGAGTCTATGTTCAAATGTGCAAGAACTGAACTTACTCCAGTCAACATCACAAACAAAAACTATCCTCGGGTACACTGGTGAAAATGTTGTCTCACACTTAGACAAATTTGCAATGCACTTGGCTATACTTTCTCTCTGACCTTTGAGCTCTTCAATTGGATCATATGTTTCCATAATGACAACATCTATGTACTCAGCTCATCCAAATTGCCAACAATCTCCCCCTTTGTCATTGGTGGCAACATATGAGAAAATTGGCTAAGTGTACAACTCAAAATCTCAAAATTGTGGCCATAGTATAACATATACATATACTATCCTTATAACTCCTCAAAATATAATTTCTAATACAATAATCCCCCTAAGAGTATCAATCCATATCATATACAACAATTTTATGTTCTATATCTCTCCCCCTTTGACAACAATGACAAAATAAAGTAGGGAGGGCTTCAAAATTGTGTCACAAAAATATTATACCTTAGTTCCTTATTGCAAAGCTGGTAGGCTTGCAACACAATCTACAAAATCAACGTTCATTGCTTCTATCTCCTTCTCCCATGATTTCTTAATGGAATATGCCACATTGAGTAAAGTGCTTAGTCCATAAGCTACTATTTGACATGCTTGAAGGTTTTCAAAGTTAAACTTCTGAAAAGATGCCTTTGCCAAAAGACATTCTTCCAAATGTTCTTCAATTACACATAACTTCATAGAAGTTTGCTCTCTCAAAAGAGTAAATCTTCTCATTTTTTTGTTCATTTCATCTTGTAAAACTCTAATTTCATCACAAAGCTTCCTAACTTTCTTCTTAATATCTAATACCTTCACATTGGGGCTAGAAAGAAGGTTACATTCATTTTGAATTTCTACTTCTTTCAACTTCATCTTCTAATCTTCTTCTACTGTTAAGGTCTTTGATTTTGTACACTTATGTACAAAGATTTTCCTATTCCCAAATTCTTTCTAAAGTCCTTGATATAGATATCAAGACTATTAATATCATTCTTGATATTTTGACTAATATTCAAAAGCATTTCAGCTTCATAAGCTACTTGAGCTCTCACTTTTGCAATATCAGATAGATTAGTGAATTCATCATCAAAAGTGCTCATTACCTTCTTAGCTTTCTCCAAAGGGTCTACCTCTATAATTTGTGTAGTTACAATGCTTTTAAACTTCTCAGTTAGTTCTTTCAGACTCCCTTCAAGATTCTTTACTTTCTTGTTCTTGCCAATAATCTTATTCAAAGAAGTGATCAGTTCCAACTAATCATCATCATCAACTTCTTTTCCTAAATCCTTAAATAAAGATCCAATTTCCTTCTTCTTTCCAGTCTCAAGAGTAAGACTGATGTCTTCTTTGATAGGAATAGGTTCTTGAATCTCTATTGCTTTGGGTTCTTCAATAGTGGTTTGTGTTTGCTCTACTTCTGTATCAAGTTCATCAAGAGCCAAATTGTCAAAAATGTTTCCTCAATTCTTGAATACATTGTCATCAGTATCCAAGGTGACCTTTGTACCTTCTACATTCATTGATTCATCTTCAATGCTAATAGCTGGAGGAAAAGAAATATCCTCTTGTTTTGCTTCACCTACTTGATCTGCTGCAGTTGATGGTTCTCCAACAATTTCTGCCATAACCTTGATTATTGTCTGCTCTATATCAGAATTAACTTCTTCATATCTACTTCCCATAATTAGAATGGTTCTCCTTTTAGTTCTCAGGTGGTTTCTTAAGGCCTTCAATATCTACTTTAGGTGTGCATCATCTCTCACATCACAAAGCTTTCTTACTAGATTCTCTCTGATAGAAGTGTCTTCTTCTTGTGCTCTCTTCTTTCTATTTACAAGTTTGTTATACAAGTCATCAAGTATCTGACCCTGAATAGTGTCAAACTTCTTATTTGCAAAAACCATGTGCTTTAAAATTGCATTCTCCAAGTTAAGTCTATCTAAATAATCATAAAGACTGTAGTACTTATTCATTCTAGTAAAGTCTCCATTTTCAATAATCTTCTCATTAAGATTTTCAACTTTAGGTTTCCAAGCTTTCTTCTTAACCAAAGAAGTGTCATCATCTTTAATTATTGCAACTTTCCTAGGAACTGATGGCACCAAAACTTTCTACCTCTTACTAGGTCCAGTAGCAATTTCTTTCATTCTCTTGCTAGGAGTGGAGGAGGTAGACCTAGTAGGTCTTCTTGTTTCTTGTTCCATCTCTGGTTCCTCTACTTTCACCTTGACTTGAGGTTCTTTCAACTGTACTGCAATTGGTGGGGTAGACAAAACTTCTTTTTGTTCACTCATTCTGATTGTTGCTGCTATGTTCTTTGCTATCTCAAACTCATGTTGTGTCAATCCTGAATCTTTCAATATTTTCTTTATGGTGCTGTCAACTCTCTTCTTCGACTACTTCTCCTCAATTATAGCTTTTGCAAAGTTGAAATTCTCTTCAAAAGCTCCAAACCTTTTGCACTGAGTGTCCAACTTACACTTAAGTAACCTACCAACATATTCTTTTGTTTCTATATCAGATATCTCATAGCCAAGAGTATCTATGAACTCAATTCTAGCCTCCACTACTTCAATATAGGTAAAGTTAGTGTCAACCATAAAACATATATCATCTTTATATTTATCCACAATAGACTGTGGAATCCTTGATCTGCTGATTACCAATTTCTAAAATGTCTTCATCACTAACATAGCACTCTCATTCACTTTGTCAATAACATGTTTCATATATACTTTATTTATCCTTTCCATAGTAGATTGACCATCATTCCAATCATTTGCAATGGTGTATGGAAATCTTCTCAATAGGTGGAAAAACATGTATGTGATTAAGGATGAAAATCTAAATTGTGCATACTTAGTTTTCTTAATCTTCTCCAAGTTTTCAAACAATTGTATTCTCAGAATTTCATACATATCAACTAATACCTTGTCAATACACATTAAGTAGGCTATGTGTACCATTCCAGCTACCATGTCATCTTCTCTAGAATTTTCACAAAACTTAGTTGTTAGGTACTTGCATAAATATCTAACATCATGTTGTTTGATCTTGCTAATCACAATTCCTCTGCCATTATAGGTTGATTTTGTGTTGTCCATGACTATTTTCCTCATATTATTTTCATTTAAAGGAATAGCACCAGTTTTAGATAGTCTAGTGACTTCATGAATCAAGTCAGCTGTAATGTCTATCACTCTATCCTCTAGCCAAAACTTTCCATTGTGAATTCTGCCCAAAATAATCTTAGTGCATTCTTCATTGTCAAATTCATACTATAATGCATACTTAACAATCTCATTGTCTTTCAAATGTTCATATCCTTGTTTCAATGTCATATCCTAATTGTAAATCTTCTGATATTCATTGGTAAAATCACTATCACTGATGGTTTCTAGCTTGCATCCAAGATAACTTCTCACATTCTCCAAATGCAAAACTCCATCTGGTATGGATGATAATGCTAAACTAGGGTTATCTTCTTCCAAGGGTTCTATTGGTTCCCTATTCATTCTAGGTCTATTTTTGTCTCTGACATTATGAATTCAATATGCATCCATGATTGCTTCTAGTTCTTTATACCAATTCAAAGATCTTCCAAGTAAAATACCTTGAATTCACGATTCTAGGGCTTGCGTAGATTCGGCACTCAAATCTTTCACCAAATCATTGCAAAATGCTTCCAATCACTGCTCTTTGCTCTCCTAAACACTTCAACTCACTTTGATAATCAAATAACATTGATCATAACTTTTTATTACTTCAATCTCACTTAGGTCTGACATTGCATTCAATTCTTTTGCCACTTCTTTCCAAAAAGTTATTTTTGTTAACCTGCAAAAACATAAAACTTCTTGCGATCTCGCAAAACATAATATTTTCTTTTGTGCTCTTAACCATAGCATCAGTACATCATAAACTACCTTACATTAATTTTGCAATACTTAATTCATCATAAATCTACTTCTACACTAATTATAAGTTCCTAATCTACTATAATTTTCATAAATCAAGTGCTTCCAGATAGGTTAGGTAAGGATTCATTCTTACCACTTGATACTTCACCTTTCTAATTACCTTCAATGTTGAATATGTCTCCTTGATATGTGCCTTTAACAAACTTCACTTCATCTGCATTACTATAGCAACCTTTTTTACTGTTTCTTGCATCTTCATTTCTTCTTTCATGATTTCTAGGGTTAGGGTTAGCATAAAAAACTCCATTTTTCATTCTGCAAAATCTTGTTGTATGTCCAATATTGTTGCATATCTGACAAATAGTTCTATTATTTCCATATCTCAGTCCTTGCTGATTGATTTGTAATCTGCAGTTTCTAGCAATGTGTCCAACCTTATTACATCTATAACATACTACTCCATTTCTTCTATTCATATCTTCAATAGGTCTCTTATTTGCATTGTTAGTATTCCTAAACATTCTACTACCATAATTGTTTTCAATAACTTTAGGTTTTCTACATTCAATAGGTCTATGTCCAAAACCATGACAATTATAACAATAACCATTAAGAGGTTTAAATTGCTTACATGTGCAATCTCTCTTCATATGACCAATAGTGTTACAACCAAAACATCTACCTTTGAATTATCTTTGCATACCTTTGGGTGATTCTTCTTTCTTAGGTGGTTTTTCTCCTTTAGGTGATTCTTCTGATTTGTTGATCTCATCAGACTTCTTCTCATCTAGACTTTCAGATATTTTCAGATCTAGTTCCTTGTTCTCAACATTTGTTCTGAATATGTTAAATCCAAGTCCAGTCTTATCATAGGATGGTTTTCCAAAAGATACTTGTTCATTGATCTTCTCACTATTTGAATATAGTCTTTCAAGTTGTTGTTTGGATTGAGTCAGTTCGCATTTCACAATCTTGTTGTATTTCTCAAGTTCAGCATACTGCAAATTGACTTTCTCAAGTTCAGATGTTACATTGCCAAGTTCAGATTTCAGTTCTTCATTTTCAATCTTCAACTTTTCATTCTCAGATCTCATATTTTCTTCATTCTTTCTATTTCCATCTTTCAAACTTAATTTTAGTTTTTCTATCTTCAGTTCATGCTTAAGGATCACATTTTCTTTTTCTAAATTGTCATCACAATCTTCAATAAGAATTTTGGATTCCTTTTCAGATTTCAGATCTTCCAACTTATTTTTCAATTTCTCAATGAGGTTCTTTGCATCATCATATTTCCCTTTCAGAGTGTCTCTTTCATCAGTAAGCATATCAATCTATTCAAGAGCTTCTTCAAGATTCTTTTGTAGTTGATCCATATCCATAGAGATCTTACTCAAGCTGCTAGGCTTTCCTTGAATGATTCTTTTCTGAGTAACTAAGCTCTAATACCAATTGTTAGAAATAGGCAATATTGAGAGGAGGGGGTGAATCAGTATTCTACAATCTTCATATTTTTCCCAATTATGGATATAAGAAATTATCTTTGCACATGCATAACATAAGAAGCTAAACAACATGCATAGCAATAAAACTAAAGAACTCATAACACATGATATGTTCTTGAGGAAACCTTGGCCAAGGGAAAACCCTGGTGGGGGTGGTACCCACAAAGATCCACTAATCAAAAGTATCATGTTAGGGATATTGACCCTATTAGGAGTCTATTACAAGTATATAGTGTATCAGTCCTGATTAAGAGACTATAGGCCTTGTTAGAAGCCTCAACCCTGTTAGGAGTTGTCAATACAAAATCTGATTACCAAATGAGCCCACTGCCCAAACAAGTAATGTACAATTTATACTGATTACAAAATGGATTAAGGTACATAACCTTATGCTTCTTGCATCAACATCCTTCACTGCTCTTACATTCACATCATATCATTACAATATTACCACATGTCTCTTCTTCTTCTTACAATTTACAATTACATATATACAAGTTATTAAGGCTAATAACTTTACATGGTTAGCTTCCATATATCTTTATCTAAGGGTTAACATCTAGGATTTTTTCCCTTTATATTGTTAAGACATTATTTTGATAAACAAAATAATCCCTTAACTCTTTACCAATTCTGTCTTCAAAACTGTCCTGTCGGCTTAACACTGTCTTCGGTAAAACTGTCATAACTAATTTTGTACATGTCATACTAACTTGCACTCTAAGATGGGTCATCATTAGACATCATAGAGTCTATTTTCAAGTGAGAAAGCATTGAACTTACTCCAGTCAACATCACAAACAAAAACTATCCTCAGGTACACTGGTGAAAATGTTGTCTCACACTTAGACAAATTTGCAATGCGCTCTACTATACTTTCTCTCTGACCTTTGTGCTCTTCATGTGGATCATATGTTTCCATAATGACAACATCTATTTACTCAACTCAGCCAAATTGCCAACAGTTGTTTAAAGGTATTCAGTTGTGTATACTGAGAGGAGTGATGAGATCTAATTTGATAAAGGAGAAACATAGTAGTGGCTTGGCTGGACATTTTGGTATTGATAAAACATGGAATTTGCTAAAGGAGAAGTACTATTGGCCGCAGTTGTATAAAGATGTTTAGAAATTTGTGAAAAGTTATGGTATTTGTCAAGTTGCAAAAGGAGTAAGTCAGAATACTGGATTGTATACACCGATTGTTGTTCCTGAGAAACCTTGGATTGACATCAGTATGGACTTTTTTCTTGGCTTACTGAAGACAATAAGAGGTAATGATTCAATATTTGTTGTTGTGGATAGATTTTCTAAGATGGCACATTTTATACCTTGTAGAAAGACATCAGATGCAGTACATATAGCAAATATTTTCTTTAAGGAAATTGTCAGATTTCATGGATTACCAAGGAGTATTATCTTTGACCGAGACAGTAAATTTGTTGGATATTTTTGGAAAACACTTTGGAAGAAATTTGGCACTAAGTTGAAATATAGTTCTACATTTCACCCACAAACTGATGGACAGACTGAGGTTGTGAATAGTAGTTTGGGAAATCTTTTGAGATGTTTAGTTGGAGACACACCAAATAATTGGGATTCTATGTTGGCACAAGTAGAGTTTGCATATAAAAATTTAATGAATAGAAGTACTAGAAAGGCACCATTTGAGATTGTGAATGGCACACAATCAAGAGGAATATCTAATTTAAGAGACATTGCTGATGAGAAAAAGAAAAGTGCTAAGGGATTAAAGTTTGTTGAATATATGAAGACATTGCATGAAGATGCGAAGCTGAAGCTAGAAGATGGTAATCAGAAATACAAAGACAGAGCTGATAGATCAAGAAGACATAAAACTTTTGATGTTGGTGATGGAGTGATGGTTCATTTGAAGAAAGGCCAGTTTCCTGTTGGAACATATGGAAAGCTGAAGATGAAAAAGTTTGGACCTTGCAAGATTCTGAGGAAATGTGACAGTGGAAATGCATATGAAATTGAGTTACCTGATGACATGGACATATCACCGATTTTCAATATTGCTGATTTATATGAGTATCACAAACCTGATGAAGAAGTGACAGTACCAATAGAATATCCTAAGAAATAGAATGATGAAGTTGAACAAATGTTTAAGGAAAGAGTTGGAAAGAGTACAAGGGGAAAATAGTATATGGAATATCTGGTTCAGTGGAAGAATAGACCAATGGAAGATAGTTCATGGATTTCACAATCTGAGTTGGATGCAGCTCGGACCAAACCTACTAAATGATTCAGAGAATCATTTCAAAATAACTCTAGGTGTCTGATGAAGGAGCATCTCGGGTCCTTGGCAATCCTATGTCACCAAAAAGAATTTGGATTTTTTTCTGTGTTGCTCGATTTCTTCTTTGACCGAGTTGGTTGGTAGTTGGTTGGTTTCCTTTGGTTATCGAGTGTGGTCAATTATCTCCTTGGCAGTTGGTTAATTCACTAGCGCTCGACATTGTCTGTGTACTTCTCAGTTATCATGCTTACCGAAGGGTCTAGTTTTATTTCTTATTGTGGTCGACATGTGTATTTATATTGGATCATGAAATTAATGTTTTTATTCATCATGGGGAAGTGTGTGGTCCCAGATTTGACCATTACTTATGTTAATTGTGGATCTAAAGGCCAACTTAGCTCGGTAGCTTCTTGTGTAAATGTAGATGTTTGGTGGTAGCTTAGGAGGCAGTTCAGAGAGAAGATAGAAGGCATTAGATTAGAGATTTGTAGTAGATCCTCACATGTTTGAGGACTTCTATAACTCATTGTAATATCAGGCCCTAACTAGGAAGGCCTTACATCCCAGCATGTATGATTCAAATTGATGATAATCATTGAAAGGATCTGGCATTCTCTCTCTCACTCTTGTTGTTTGTTGCTTCCGCATATGTTTTGCAGGCTTGGATCATTAGGGTATGCCATCCCTTGGCCCCTCTTTCTCCCTACCTTGCATCACATTGTGACAATTAGCCATAGCACAGGCTGGAGGGGGAGGGAGTTTGGATGGGGATCTCAAGACATGGTGAGATTATAGAGGGATATGGAAGACCTCCAGGAGCAGGTGGGATGGTATAGGATGATGTACCATGGCATCTTACCACCAGAGAAGAGAAAGCATTATAGGTAGGCTAGCCGATCGGGGGCTACAGGCACAAGTACTAGGATGGGGGCTTAGAGCGGTAGGAAGACATGAGGGAGTAGTTTTGGGGTTGGACCATCTCAAAGGATAGGTCGAGAGGAGATGGATGGTGGAGGAAGAGAGGTGATAGGGCCACCAAAGGTACTGCCATAGGTGTAGGATGCAATATTACTCAGCAAAGTGGAGAGGCCATAGCCTTAGGATCCATCACAAGACACGCCATCTCTAGACATTGATATGCAACCTCCCTTAGGAGAGGCAGATAGGAAGTGATATGTTGCAATAGTTTTGAAGTATATGTGATGTATATTATTTTTTAAGGGAATTGTCCCAGATATTGTATATTTATTCTTTTGATGGACAATTCATGGGACATTCAGTCATTTATTGATTCTGTGATGTGGGATATGGGACACTCTTTATTCTTTGTGATATATATACATATGATGTTGAGTTGGGTAGGATTTTTATGTGTTATGAGCCCATTTTTCTATGAAAATGTATGATTTATGCTATACTGACATGTGATGTAGGATGTGATGATTATGATTATGAGATGTGACTAACACATTTGTGATGTAGGATGTGATGTGATTATGTATGTTTCTAGATATCAATGTGATGTGTGTGATTAGTGTTTTATGTAGGATGCAGCTACTAACGCGTTGTGGATGCAGGGTGGATATGGTTTATGATATTTATGCATGTGATGGATGTAGTTGTTATTTATGATGCTTATGGTATTTACTTATGCATGTATGTATGCATGATTTATTTTACCATGTTTTAATAATGGAAGTTAATTAGACAACCTAACCAATGTAAGATAGAATGGATGACTTAATAATAAAAGATTAAAATGAATCTAAATGAGTTAACACTGCAAGATAAAATGAGCCTAAATGATTGAAATGAGTTAAAAATACAAGATAAAATGAACCTAAATGATTTAACAATGCAAGATTAAAAATGAATCTAAATGATCTAAATGAGTTAACAATGCAAGATAAAATGGATGTAAGTAAATGATTTAACTAGAATAGAAGCAATTAAATGATGTTAATAAATGCAACTAAAATGGATGTTTAAGTGACGTAAGCTAAGATGCAAAGGACAATGCAACTAAATACAGTTTAGATGTGGATTTTAATGTAACTAAATATAGCTTAATATGTGAATGATAATGCAACTTATATTTGAATGATAATGCAACTAATTAAACTTAAATGTAAATGATAATGCAACTTAAATGTGAACGCACATGAGATGGAATACAAGAGAGAGTGGATGCACCTGAGATGCAAGCGAATGAATGTGGAGGTAGCGGAGATGGTATATGAAGCATATCAAGGCCTGACTGAACCCTCACTATGAGAGGCCAAATTGGATAGGGAGGCGGGTGGTTTGCACAATCAAAATCCATGGGTTAGGGATCATATCAGAATGGGCATTTTTTAGGTTTGCATCAGGATGAGGAGTTGTTTGTGTTGAGAGGATGGATGAGGGAGATAGGTACATAGGTGATGATTTAGATCAATCAGTATTTGAGCTAGGCTTTTGGATGCTTTGTGGATTCTTAGGATGATTTTTGGATTCAGGATGGGATTTTAGCTGGAGATTGATAGGGGGATTTACTTGAAGCTCAAGCGTGAGCTATTCTAGGATGGAATAACGCCATGTAGTTTGAGCACTTAGTTTGATATAGAAATAGAAGGGACTTGCCAAGGTTACTAGGAACTTAAGTCCTCATCACTAGCATTGTATAGGACTAACACAAAAAGAAACAAAAGGGTTTCCCCAACATCACACATAGACCCAAGCGGAGCCATGGTAGAAACAATGTTGGAGAACCCATAAACAAATGCCATTTCCCAGTGCACCATGGGACCCTAGGGGATTACATGATGCAAGGGTCACTTTTGACTGACTCACAAGTAGAAAATAGAAAGATCAAGAGATCATGCCCCAGATTGCCCCCATTTGTAGCACACCATTATATAAAGGATCATGGCGACCTTGAGGAGAGAAAAATGAGAAGTCATAAAAGATTTAAGCAAGAACCAAAGAAACGATTAAAAACCAATGTGATAAATCCAAAATATGTCCTTTTCTAAGAGGGATTGACTAACTGAGAGATGGTGTGATTATGTCAGACATGATGAAGGATGCACCCTACAAGGACCCGTTGGTCAGGATTGGCTATAAATTGGATTTTGATGGAAAAGGATGACTTTAGGACAACCACAATAATTGAGAATTTCTTACTGAGGTACTTGCTAAGAAAAAAGACTTGGGAGGGCAATGCAATTGACCATGCTTCTATGGGACAAATGAAGATATGTACAAAAAGACCAAACAATATAGTACAAGTGAGAGACAAGATACTATATGCAATGGGTATTTTATAAAGCTCGGGAATTAGGATAGGTCAACAGTGACAAAGATATATACAAAGCTCAGGATGTAGGAATGAGGTCATGCTATACAAGTAATATACATAGGAAGCTCAGGATGCGGGATAGTAATTCATCGCTTAGTTGCATGCGCTTGATAATAGAACACCTTTGGAATGCAAGTTGGTGACAGGGATTTAGGGAAGTTTTGATGAGTTTGTGAAGGGAACATAGAGGATGGGAGTTTGATAGATAATGGAATGGTTAACTATGTATAGCGCCCGTGTCCAGGTTTTCACCAACATATTTGTCCAAGGCCCTTGATTACCAAGTTTTCACTGTTGGATAATTATTTCTCTTTATTTTTCATCATTTTTTGATATTTTTGATATTTTTTGTATTTTTCTGAATTTCATGTATTTTTGTATTTTTGTATTTTTCATGAATTTTTGAATTATGATATCCACGATGATATAGGGTATTAGCTATGAGGATGTAGCAGGAAGCTCTGCGGATAAGGCTCTAGCACTAGGTGTTTGTGAAGTGGGGGAATATGATAGTATTTTTTAGATAGGCATGGATGTCATGGGGACCAACCAAAATGCACACCATTTCAGAATCAACATTCTCATAAGTGGGTGCATGTAGCTTCTCTACTAAAAATTCATATTGTATATAATCTCGAGGTATCTCTAGTAAGGACCCAATAGTTGCTATGGTATTTGCAACTTTTTTTTGTAGCTTGGGTAATTGTGTGAATTTTAGGCTTAGAAATTGTTCTTTCAATCTATCTACTAGCTCTTTATATGGTAACAATTTGTCATATTTTGTTTGGAATTCATCCAGGACCTTCTTGATGATTAGTTGTGAATCCTCGAACACTTGCAATTCTGTAATATTCCATTGGATATCCATCTTAAGGCCAAAGATGAGGGCCTCATAATATGCAATGTTATTGGTAGAGGGGAATCCCAACTTGAATGATTTGGGGAATTAATTGCATTTGGGTATGACAAAGAGGATCCATGCCCCTAATCCTTAAGATGTGTAAGAGCCCCAAAAATATAGCTTCTATGTTGGCTTTTCTTCAATCATGCTTAGGTATTCATTAAATAATTCCATTACCAATGGGTATGCATCTACCAAAGGTGCCTCAACTAGTTGATCTATAATATCTTTCCCTTTTATTGCCTTTCTATTGATATACTAGATGTCGAATTCACTTAGGACCATAACCCATTTTTCCATTCGGCCAGTAAGTGTTGTTCTTGAGAGTAGGTACTTGAGTTGATCTGCTTTGGACATGAGTCTTACGATGTGTCTTAGCATGTAATGTCAAAGTTTTTGAGTGGTGAAAACCACTACGAGACATGCCTTCTCCATGGGTGAATAATTTAACTTATATCCAACAAGTGTGTGACTAATGGAGTAGATGGTTGTTTCCTTACCATTGTCATTGAGTTGCACCAATTGTACCCCAAGTGTTGTAGTGGTTGCTAAAATGTACAAGATGAGAGGGCATCCTGGTATTGGTGGCACAAGAATGGGTGAGTTGGCCAGGTATTCTTTGAGCTTCTCAAAGCTTTATTGATAAATTGGGTCCCACTTGAAACTGGTAGCCTTGCGAAGCAGGTGTGTGAATGGTTGGCATTTGTCAGCCAACTATGATATGAATCTACGGACATACTGTAGTTTAACTTGTAAGCTCCTTAGCTTCTTGAGTGTGCAAGGTGGAGGCATGTCCATTATGACCTTGACTTTCTTGGGATAAATAAGTATGCCTCGTCGTGATAAAATAAACCCAAGTATCTTACATGATGTTACACCAAAGATATAGTTCTTTGGGTTTAATTTTGAGCCATAATGATGTAGATGATGAAACATGCACTCAAGAATGTCAAGATGTTCTAACTGTTTCCTTGATTTAGCTAGAATATCATCCACATAGTCTTCAAGCATCTTATGTATCATGTCGTGGAATATGGTCGTCATTGCTCTTTGATAGGTGGCTCCTGCATTCTTTAAACTAAATGACATCATATTATAACAAAAGGTGAACCATGGTGTTGTAAATGCTATTTTATGTTGGTCTTCCTCTATTATGTGGATCTGATTGTATCTTGAGAAGTCATCGATGAGTGATAGCATCTCATGATCAGCTATGAGATCAATGATCATATCTATGTTTGGCAAGGGGAAATCATCCTTTGGGCATGCTTTGTTAAGGTCTCTAAAGTCTGTGTAGATCCTGATTTCCCCTGATGGCTTGGTTACTGGTACCATGTCAGAGATCCCTTACAAATAATAAATAGCTCAGATTATTTTTTCTTGCATGAGTTTTTTGAGTTCTTCTTTAACCAATAGGGCTACCTTGGGATACATCTTGTGAAGCTTCTGCTTGATTGGTTTTGCATTTGGGTCCACTGCAAGGTGATGAAAAACTAAGTTTGGATCCAGCCCATGCATGTGAGTATATGACAACATGAAATTTATTTTTGCCTCTTGGAGAAGTCTCATGAAAGCTTTCTCCTCACCTTCAGTCAGGGATGTTGCGATGTATGTTATTCTTGGACATTCCTCAGTTCCCAAGTTGACGCTCTTAGTGTCTTCGATGATTATGGAGGACTTCTAGTTTGTAATCATGGATAGGAGGAAGAGGAAAGTATTCATCTTATAGTGCCTCAGAGAAGTTTTCACTAGAAGATATTCCCTTTGTTTTTACTTTTTTGGAGTTAGAATGTGCCCCGAAGGGGTTTTCACAAAAAGACTTGTTCTTTTCTTTTTAATTTTTAATTTTTAATTTTGGGACTAAATACTTCCTCTTCCCTGAAGTATCTCTTGGGGTCCAACTTATAGACATATGCTAATTCATGCCCCCAATCTTTCCATTGGTCTAATGCTCCCATGAATCTTAGGAGTGCTTCACTTTAAAACTCATCAATGTGTGCAACACTTGGTTGGTCCCAATCTATGAGATCGAGGTGGATGAGGGGGAAGTCAATAAGGTTGATGGTGAGTTGGCAAAGGAAATAAGTTCCCAAGAAGGCTTTATCATTGAATATATCATCATAATATTTATTCACTTCCTCTTTAGGGATGTCTTCAATTTATATGATTTTATCTTGGCTATTTAGGAGCGTAATGTTGGGAAAATTGGTTCCCCCAATTGTGGCATTGCAACCATGTATGTGCAAGTGAGGGGTGTTAAATCCAAGAGCTTGATGTCTTGAGTTTTGTGAGGCTTCCAGTGGATCTTTCACACCACCTTCTTTGAGTCCTAGACCTCCACCTTGATATTTCCATTGTTTCGTATCCAACTTGTGTGATGCTAGGTATTTAGCTTTGAAGTATCTGAGGAGTTCAATTTTAGGTGGTGGGGGATTTTTATACAACTATTTGTTGATATCAGGGTCCATCTCTTGATTATTTATAATACCATGTGAAATGAATGTGGATGGCCCCATTTTCTTTACTTTAGGCTCTGCTTGAAGGGGTGTTCTTTGGTGACATGGTCACCCTTGGATATGTAGATCAAGCAGTAGGGCCCCTGCTACAAAGGCATCAGTCAAATTGTATTCACCGCAACCCCTATTGTTGATCTTGACAATGGAAAGAGTAGAGGATAGGATCATTTCTAGATCACAATGGGATCGGGATGAGTTGGCAATGGAAGTGCCAATATCTATTCTACGAGAATGGGTGTAATGGGGAAATGATGCTTCCAACGCACAATAGTATGTGAAGGGTTGATGATCAGCGTGGATGGTGACTTTAGTGCCTTGATGCAGAAAATTAATACACTAATGTTAGGTGGATGGGATGGCTTTGATGGACTAAATATAGGATTGACCAAGGAGGATGTTGTAGGGAAGATCAAGATCAACATGGAAAATGATTTCTTGAATTGTCGGGCCCATCTTGATAGGAAACAAAATGGTACTCTATGAGGTATGCTCCAAATTATTGTAGGCATTGATGGTGATGACCTCATGTGATATATCAATATCTATGTATTCCACTTGCTCGATGAATTTTAGTGTGCACACGTTAAGGGCCAAACCATTATCTATCATGACCCATTTTATGACAAAGTTAGTTACCATAATGACAATGTGGAGAGGGAGATTGCTTTCGGGTTCAATGGACAACATGTTGGATGGTTTGAAGGAGAGGGCACAAGATGTAGATAGATGTCCCATGAGGTTTTTAAAATAGATATTGTTAATATTTGTAGGGAAACATGCCTCTTGGAGGGATTTACTAAGGATTTCCTGGTGAATGGGTGAGGTGCGGAGAAGGTTGAGGATGGAGATTTGGATAGGGGTATTCCCAAGGTGTTCTAAGAGGTTGTATTGTGCATTAGATGTGGAGCTATACTAGCACTAACAATAAATATTCTACCCCTATGGGTGGTGACCACACATTGACTTTCTACTCCCTTGATATGGGAGATGCAACCAATAAACTTATCGTAATTGATATGGGAAGTTGTATAGTCTTTTCTATCAGAATGGTCACCTTGCTTTCCTTTGCCTTGGTTCTAGGATGGTGGGTTGGTATTGACTACATTTTTTCTAGCATTGTGTTGAGGGAACACATTTTGATATATTTGGAGGTTGGCATTGGGTGACGCTTGGGTAGGTACATCGACTATGATCTCTTTTTTGTCGATGAGATCTTGGACATAATGTTTGAGCTTCATGCATTTCACAGTGGCATGTCCCTTAACATAGTGATAATCATAGTACTCATTGTCCTTGTACCATGCTGGCTTGGGGCTCAATTCATCAAATAGCTAGGTCTGGGGGTAAATGATCAATTTGGCATTGGCCATTCGATAGAAGATGACATCCAAATGTTCACCGAGGGGGGTGAATGCATGCTTCTGATTATTTTTTACATGCGACTTATTATGTCCTTAGGTGAATGGGATAGCATTGGCTTGAGTTTCTAGGTTTTGGCAATGTTGCATGGGATGTTGGTAGGATGGTGTTTTTTGCTAACATATAGGTGCAGGTGGGTTAGGACCAGCTATGACAACCTAAACATGCTTGGTGTCAGTGGCCCCATTTTTTACCACATTCTTGATTTTATTCCAATATTGTGGTCTATCATTGTTAGGTCAGTCTTGTTTTTTCCTCTTGTAGTGCCTAATGGTACTGTCATCTAAGAGGCCTTTTTAAATATCCACTCCTTTACCCTTAATATCATGATAGGTTTGTATACAATTCATATGTATGAAGTGGGATAATTTTGAGTGTAGATTATCAATGAAGATTTTTGTGAGATGTTTCTTTGGTAGTTGGTTTGACAGTCTCGTCATGAGGTTTTTCCATCTTTGTAGATAGTCGGCAAAGCTCTCACCTCCCTTTTGTTTTGAATTGCACAAGTCCAAAAGGGACAACTTGTTTTTGATGTTGTGTATGTATTGTGCTACAAAATTCTTAGATAATTCTGCAAAGGTTGATACAGATCCATAGGGTATCTTGTAGAACCACTCAATAGTGGTTCCCCCTAGGCTTTTGGGAAAGAGGCACATGAGGAAATTATCGATGTAAGAAACCTCTTGGAAAGCCATGTAGAATTCTTTGACATGGCTGATTGGATCTCCCTTCCCCTGATATTTATCAAACTTGGGTGTCTCAAAGTATTTGGGGAAGGGGACTACTATGATGGACATGTCGAAGGGATAAGGAGAAACCTCTTCAAACTTGAAGCTCTTGCTTTCTATTCTGGCCCTGCGCTCCTTGAGAGCATTCTTCATCTCTTCCCATTCTGAGTTGGCAGGTGTTGGAGTGGGTACTCCCATTAGGAAGGGGTCAGAAGGTGTAGGTGAATATGAATGATTTTGTGGTGGATATTGAGGGATTTGGAAGGGGGATTTCCCTACTATGTAGGTGGTTTGGAGTGGGTTTTGCAATGGATGTTGAAGAAGGTATTGTTGCCGGAGTGCGGTGGTGTACTTCTCTACAAGGTATTGTGTTGTTTGTTGATTTTGAGAAATGAGGGGATATTGTTGTTGCATAGAGAAGTGTTTTTTTTGTGGGGGAGGTTGGTGAAATGGTATGGATTGCTGGTGTGCTTGGCTTTGTGTTTGGTCAATGTAGATAGGATGCATCCCGATATTGTTGAGTGGTGGAATGGCTCCCTAGATGCTGGTGATGGGAGGTGGTTGTGTAAGATAGCTGCTAAAATGAGATGAGCTTTGTTGTTGTGGTGGTGCAATGGTTTGAGAGATGGTAGATGGAATGGATAGATAGTTGGTGAATGTGGGGAGAGATGTGGTTTGACGTGGTGGTGGTGGTTGTGCTACAAATGGAAAAGATATTTGTGGTTTTGTGGGATTGGATATATGTGATTGTGTTTTTATCCCTAGGGCATGTATTTTTTCTTGAGTAAGGCCCCAAGAAGAACCTACCCTTGTAGAAGGTTGGGGTGTGGAGATAGTTTGAAATGAGAGAGTGATGGTGGTATTTTGTGATGTGGATGGTTAGTTTTGACATCCCATAAATGGCATCCTTGTTGTGAAATCAAGTTGTTGGGCTTGTGTATTGCTGATGAAAGGTGGGATGGACACTTGTGTAGAGGTAAGATGAGTGAAATGTGTAATGAGTTCTTGAGTGAGGGCTTGTTGTGTAGTAGGTAGCAGTGTTTGCATGGCTCCTTCAAAATGTGACATTGACATGGATCTTTGGGCCATGAATGGGGGAGGTACTGCTTGTGTAGAAATTTTCATGGGAGGTGATGGTGGTGCTTGAGTGGTAGCTTGAGATATCATAGGTGGGAGTGGTGGTCCCATGATAGAGAAATGAGAAAATTGCATTACTATTTGCACTGTGGGCAAGGTGGCAGTGGATTGTAAAAGATGAGGAATGGGTGAGGCCACTTGGGTCACTTAATGGCTAGGATCAAAAAAAATTTGCACAATGGTGTGGAAGGTGTTGGTAGGAATATGCACAGGGTTTGTGGGGTTGAAGAGGTGGAGCTCTGGTGGAATGGGAGTACCCTCCTACGTTTAGTTAGCTAATATGGTGAGATGATTCTGGGCTATAATTGCACTAACCATTTGTGCATGGCTAGGATAACTCATAAATGCATCCATGGAACCCATGGTGGGTGCTTCAGTTGGATCTACCCATATATTCTTGACTTGAGGTGGTTTTCGATCATACGTCACCATGGCATTGTTAGGATCATTGGGATCAGATGTAGTGACTAGATTATGATCCATATCCTTTCTCTTCTTTGATAATGTCTCGACATGCATGAAATGCAAGTCTTAAGATGAGAAAATGAAGATGCAACAAAGAGATGAGTGCAATATGATTCTAGGAAAAAACTAAAAGGGGTGGGGATAGGATGGATACTAGGATAAATGAGAGACCTAGGATGAACCTAAAGGATGCTTGGATGGTGATTGATTTGGTATGATGAGGATGTCCTAGGGGACCTAAGGATTATTATATCATCAAAAAATGGAAGCACTTCCATTTAGGATAAGTTTATCCCTCCAAGTAAGCAGTTTGGGGTCATGTCAGATGCCTTGATGGATCTCTAGCTTGATTCTGGCTCTTTCCCCTTATTTTTCTCCTCTCTCCACCTGTTTCCAGTCTTTTTTTGGCACCTGGTTCTAAGAAACTGAGATTCTTGACCTCGGGGTCAAGGTTGACCTTCTGGGTCAAGGTCAACCTCAACCCTGACCTAGGTCAAGGTCAACCTCAACTTTGACCTAGGTCAGAGTCAACCTCAACCCTGACTGTAGGTCCAAATTTCAAGTTCCAGAGGTTTCAGGATGTCGGGCTTCGAAAAGTTTTATTTCCCATTTCTAAGTCAGTTGTTTCAGATTTTGGAATAGTAAACTCTTAAATTATATTTAATCTAGGTCCATTTCTATGGGTTAAGATTTAAAAGGGAATTTAATTCCCCTATGTCAGCCTCTCTAGAAATTTAAGCCCTAGACTAGTATAAAAGGAAGCCTTCCTCTTTCATTTTCACATCCACTTTTTCATGACTAAGAAACTACATGATCATCTCATATCACAAAATCTCTCTCAAGCAAGATCAAGCAAGCATTCTCAATCAAGGAAGCACTCAAGTTATCATCCACATTCAATCATTCAAGTTCTCCATTGAAGATCAAGGATTCAAGCATTCAAGCCTTTGAAGGGATTTAGTTCAAGCATTCAAGATTCATCATTCAAACCCTAGATCTATCCATCATGATGGTGTGATCTTCCTTCAAGATCCTTTGTTCATCTTCAAGAAAAATTCATTCTCCTTTCAAGGTAGATTCCAAGCATACAATCATGGAGGTTTTGATTTGCATTTATGGTTTTTAGTGTTGATTCCAAGCTTTCATATCAACATACTTGTTTACATTTCAAATACAATTTCATATCTATTGAATATCATAGCTTCGTTGTTAGATCTACTTCTACTACTTGGTAGCATTCTCTATTTCAATTCCGTTATTAAGGTTGATTCCAAACTAGGGTTTGACCAAGGCAAACCCCTCATCCAAACAACAAAACCATTTTTCTTGTAGGTACAGGTGTGGGACAATGAATCACAGTTCAGATCTAAGTACCCTTTTCAACAAACTTCTGAGATCCATGAATAGAATTTCCGTCAGAGCAGTGCAAGTCAAGGTCAACTTTTTGGGGTAAGATTGTGCCCTAGGGTAAGATCTTACTCCTATCTTGGGTCAAGGTTGACCTTGCTCAGAAAGATAAAATATTTTTGAGTTTTCTCTATTTTTATGTTTCCAGGCCAGATCCGATTGTAGAATTTCCCAAAGCTAAACATAGACATCAGGATACTACATTTTCCAGATCTATCATATTTTGAGGTTAGTATTTTTCTTCATTTCAATTCATATTTCAATATATACTTCCTATAATGGAATATAAGGTTTTCTCCTTTATTCATATTCTCCATAGATTGATTCATTTGTGTATTGATCATTTCCTTGTGATTAATCAATTCAGATCTATCCTTTGGGAATTTGGATTGAGAAGCAGATCTTACATTCCCCCATTACCTTACTACATTTTGGCAACCCTACACTTACACCCCCTATTCCCATTTCTTATATTACATTTTGGTGAACCCGCGATAGACAACTCTTTCTTTTTTGGTGTTAGATTAGATTTTTCAAATAAAAATCTATATATTTTACAAAATACAAAAATAGTTTCTTACATTTCAATATGAAGATTTTTAAGATGCTTTGGTGTATGGTTATTTTTCTTATTATTCTTCTCCTAGCATCTCTTTATCGTACTTATGATGTGTATGAGAGTATCATCCATTTCATTGAGTTTTTCACTCTTCATGTTTCACTTGCCTATGCTATTGTAAGATTGACTGATACTAGTTTTCCCACTTTCAAAACTTTCCTTAAAGATTTATGTGGTGGACTTATCACTCTTTTGGATTATGTGAAGAAGTTGGCAGATGATACACCATCTCCTAATCTTCCTAATCCTACTCCTATACTTCCTAATCTAGTTCCTAATCTTTCAAATCCTAATCCTATCCTTCCTAATTCGATTCCTAATATTCTTAACATACCTAATTCTCCATCTTCTAATCCTAGTTCTTCCCATACTTATGATGGGATTCAAACTATAGTTCATGATGAAGATGTGCAAGATTTCTTTGATTTACCTTATCCTCCAATTCATGATGATATTAAAGGAAAGGGTAAAGAAACTTCTTCTAAACCTATCATTCCACCTTACATGACTTTCTCTCATGGTCATGACAAACAATCACCTCCTACAGAAGCTTTACAAGATATGTATACTACAGGATATAATATGATGACTAAACAAGGTTAGAAAGGATTAAGGATTGGTGTTAATGAACATGGTATTAAATATCCAGTTCATATACCCTCTAAAAAAGATATGCATGGTATTGGTTGTTCACAATCTCAATTTAAGGTGGTTGATTTTGATTGTTGTCCTCTTCATTTTCTTCTTCCAACACCTAACTTAGATTTCCCTGATACTCCTCAAGATGTGGCTAAGAAGGTGTATGTTCAGTTAATGAATTCCAAGAAATAAATCTTTAAACCTATGTTGAAAGATGCTCTCTCCAAGTACAAATGTCCTTTTCACTATAGTAATACACATTTACTTGTTGATTGTGTGCATTTCAAGTTATATGTTAGAGAAAGAGCTTCTTTAGGAATTATATCCCACTCTCATGCGGTTTCACAATTCCTTCATAATTTTGATAAGGGACATCCCCTTCACTCTTCTATAAAATAGATCTCTTCTCCTCTTGTCTCTTGACTGGGGGGCAAGAGGTATTTCATCCAGTCTTCTAGGATCCATTATGCTCTTACAGTATATTTTGTCTTGAGCCTAATCGGTATTCTTTTTATCCTCCCTCTATGGTTTTGTATTATGTTTATAATCATCCATAGATTATATTATATATTCAAGATATCTTTTTAAAGACATTCATCTTGCAAAGGTATCCCTTTCTTCCATCCTTGGGGGGCAAGGTTCTTCCTTCTTTCTCTTTGTCTAGGGATCTGCTTTCCTTAGCTTAGTGGCATTTGTTTATCTGGCAACATTATTTCATTATACTGATTGATGTTTTGACCATGGATATCCTTTTATATGAGAGATTGTTGTCCTAGGTCATCACGTCTTCTTTATTTTTTGAATTATGTTCTTTATAAACTCTTTCCCTTGCTTTGGTGATTAGAGTTGTTTCCCTCATTTCAAATATTCCTCTTCCTCTTGATTGTAGGGGGCTTGATGATTGAGTCTTTATTCCCGCTTGGTTTATCTTTAAAAGATTATATTTTATCTAAAAGCACTCCTCTATGGTGGGGGTCTTGTTGATAAGATCTCTTTCTTTGAGGATACATTTTCCATGAGTGACATATCCTTTTCATGATTATCTATACTCTTGGATGTAGGGGTCAATACCCTTCACTAGAAATATAGTATACATTTTTGTTAAATAGGATATCTCCTTACATTGTGAAGTAGGTATCCTCTTTCTCTCCCTTATCATGTCTAGTAGACAACCATGATAAGGAGGGGGGCATGTATAGGGTCTCCTTTGTTCTAAAGTTTTTCATTTATATGCTAAATCCTCCGAAGGTAACGCACATAAGTTCCTAAATCTTGAAGAGACATGCATTCTTCAATTTTCAATATGCTAAATCCTCAGAAGGTAATGCACATAAGTTGCTAAATCCTGAAGAGACACACATTTTTCAATTTCAATATGCTAAATATTCCAAAGGTAACGCACATACGTTGCTAAATCCTAAGGAGACATGCATTTTATATTCCATGGTAATACAAGAAGGTGGATCTATGGGTATTCCAGAAGCCATCAGAAGATGAATTATAATTTCAAGGCACAGTTTATGGGTGAACTATCAGGTTTGGCCACCTGTTTGGCTCTCCCTCTTTGGTGATTCATGGTAAGGTGGGCATCTTACTGGGCGAGGTAATCACTCTTTTCCCTTTCTCTCTTTTCACTTTCATGCTAGTAGGATTAGATCATGAAGCTATATTATTTATAGTGTTTCTCTTGTATTTCTTATGTAATTATTTATGCTCTTATGATAGCTTTCCAAACATGATATTAGTATAGGAAACATTTCTTAGCAAGGTTTCCTTTGTTGGTTGATTTGGGTTTATCTTTTGTACTAACCCCTCTTTTTGTGTCTTTTATCATTGTCTTTATTTTTCTTTGTTTTCACACCCTCATGCATGTATGTTGAGTTATAATCCTTAGCTTGGGGGCTCATGTCCTTAACTAAGTTCTATTTTATCTCATTGTGAATCCACTTGGATCTTTCTTCTCCTTTACCGAGAGTTTGCATTGAATCCATACTCTTGCTAAAATGGGGGCTAAATGTATCATCGAAAAATTGAAGCACTTCCATTTAGGATAGGTTTAGCCCTTCAAGAAAGTAGTTTGGGGTCATGTCAGATGCCTTGATGGATCTTTGGCTTGATGCTGGCTCATTCCCCATGTTCTTCTCCCCTCTCCACCTGTTTCCAACCTTTTTCTAGCACCTGGTCCTAAGAAACTGAGATTCTTGACCTCAGGGTCAAGGTCAACCTCAACCCTAACCTAGGTCACGGTTGACCTTGACTTTGACCTAGGTAAGAGTTGACCTTGACCCTGACCCTAGGTCCAAATTTCAGGTTCCAGAGGTTTTGAGATGTTGGGCTTCAAAAAGTTTTATTTCCCGCTTTCGGATCGGCTGTTTCAGATTTTGGAACGGTAAAATCTTAAATTATATTTAATCTAGGTCCATTTCCAAGGGTTAAAGTTTAAATGGAAATTTAATTCTCCTATGTCAACCTCTTTATAAGTTTGTGCCCTAGACTAGTATAAAAGGAAACCTTCCTCTTTCATTTTCACATCCACTTTTTCATGACCAAGCAACTACATGATCATCTCATATCACAAAATCTCTCTCAAGCAAGATCAAGAAAGCATTCTCAATCAAGGAAGCATTCAATTCATCATCCACATTCAAGCATTCAAGTTCTCCATTGAAGATCAAGGATTCAAGCATTCAAGTCTTTGAAGGGATTTGGTTTAAGCATTCAAGATTCATCATTCAAACCCTAGATCTATCCATCATGATGGTGTGATCTTCCTTCAAGATCCTTAGTTCATCTTCAAGATCAATTCATTCTCCTTTCAAGGTGGATTCCAAGCATACAATCATGGAGGTTTTGATTTGCATTTATGGTTTTTAGTATTGAGTTCAAGCTTTCATATCAACATACTTGTTTACATTTCAAATACAATTTCATATCTATTGAATATCATAGCTTCGTTGTTAGATCTAATTCTACTACTTGCTAGCATTCTCTATTTCAATTCTATTATTAAGGTTGATTTTAAACTAGGGTTTGACCAAGGCAAACCCCTCATCCAAACAACAAAACCATTTTTCTTGCAGGTACAGGTGCGGGATAGTGAATCGCAGTTCAGATCTGAGTACCCTTTTCAATGACCTTCTAGGATCTATGAACAGAATTTCCATCAAAGTAGTGTAGGTCAAGGTTGATGTTTTGGGGTAAGATTGTGCCCCAGGGTAAGATCTTACCCCTATCTTGGGTCAAGGTCAACCTTTCTCAAAAAGATAAAATATTTCTGAGTTTTCTCTATTTCTGTGTTTCCAGGCCAGATCCGATTGCAAAATTTCCTAAAACTGAACAGAGACATCAGAAAACTACATTTTCCAGATCTGTCATATTTTGAGGTTAGTATTTGTCTTCATTTCAATTTAGATTTCAATATATATTTTCTATAATGGAATATAAGGTTTTCTCCTTTATTCATATTCTCCATAGATTGATTCATTTATGAATTGATCATTTCCTTGTGATTAATCAATTCGGATCTATCCTTTGGGAATTTGGATTGAGAAGTAGATCTTACATTCCCCCATTACCTTACTACATTTTGGCAACCCTAAACTTACACCCCCTATTCCCATTTCTTATATTACAATTACTAAGTGTCAAAATGATTTTCTCTTCCTAGTGTAGGATCAAATTGGGTGGTATGTTTGACCTTAGATAGACTTGTGATCTTTCAAATACAAAATCATTGTCAATGCAAACCAATATTTGGATTAAGATGATGAGGCCTACAGAGACAAGTACTATCTACCCTAGATAATTCTTAGTCGAAAGGGTGGGGCTATAAGATAATTTTTGAGAAGGATTTAAGAAAATAAAAAGGGATGTGATACTAAGTGGACATTTGGATGGTTGTGATTGATTATTGGATTCTGGGATGAGGATAATTTGGTTTGATCTAAGTGACGATACGTAAGGAAATGAACTAAATGTACCTAGGGGATGATCTAAGATGTTAGTATGCTGAGATAATTTTGTGAGAATAGAAAGGATACATTTGTGCAATGAGATGACTAGTCCTCTCTTTCAAGACTAACAAAGGCACAGTTTATCTAAAAACATGCTCCAAACTGCATAATCTTTGTGTTGTAGGTTACTCTATCAAGTTTCTCTTGATACTTGGTATCTTCCTTGATTTTAGTTAAGGTTGGTTGATGATCCTTGAGTTTCCATTCTGCAACTTTCTTCTCTTGATATACATGAGCTATTGGTAACTTTTCTTTCTTGGGCTTTGTGGAATTGGTCATAAGTCCAAGTTTTTCAATCTATGGGAATAACGATGAGCAAAAAGTTTAGGATCTCACCAAGCTAGGTAGTGACTATGATAAGTGTACCTTGACTCAGTTTTGAGTAAATATTTGGATTTTTGGAAATGGTGAGCAAACAATCCCACAAGTGACAAGGCAATCTTGTGGGGACAAAATTTGGCAATTTTGTTCTCTTTGGAAAAAGGACTTGTGACTCCATTTGTGTATGTTTGAACAAATGTTTTCACAGGGTCTATAACATTGAAGAAACATACAAGGACTTTATACCTTAAGGAATTGGCTCAACTTGAAAACCTTTTCTCAAAAACTTAGGCAGACATCTAGAGCTAATCAGAATGTGACCACTGTCGACAATGTAATGGATCAACAATGATGCATTAGCCAACTCCAAAAACTCAAGGATGAAATGATATGGTGAGTTTCTTGGGGAGGTTACTATCCTCCTTGAAAAAATATTATCAAGCCTTTAGGAGTAGATTAGGTGGGCCTCTAAATAAATGGCATATTGTAAGGTCTGTGGCGTCCTCCTAATTAGTTTGTACACACATGGATCACTTAAGAGCCTAGTTGACCATGCTATAATCATAAGGATATTCACCTACCTTGGAATACTATCAACACACATCACTTGACCTTGAGAGGATAAGGCAAGAGTTTTCTCAACACCTTATTTATATACCAATCGGGGAATTATTAGTTTGAGGTCATTCTCTAAAGAGGAAGCACTTCTCTCTAGATAGACCTCGCTAAAAGTAAAAGAAATTGAGCTAATCTTTCTCTTCACCCAAGTTCCACAAAGGTGAGGAGAGAGGATACAGATACAAGCTAATTGTTTTCATGTTGCTTACTGTAACAAGGTTTTTGATAAAAATTAAAAGACCTCTATGGAAGTGTTGAGAAACACTCCTTCAAACACACCAAGAAGTCTTCATTCCAATTTGAACTTAAGTTAGACTAAGTGTTTTCCATCCTAGAGCTTCAAACACTTATGGTTAGCATGTAAGGTTCTTTTGAGAAAAAATTTAAAGTAGTTTGAAAAAGAAAACTTTGTGTTACTCCTTTAAGCATTCACGATTGGTTTTGTTCTTTTTAGACCCAAATTGAAGTGTTTATTGCATTTATTTGTTGTCCCTTGGGAATTCAAGATTTGATTTTGTTTATTTTAAGCCCAAAGTTGAAGTGCAAAGATTGATTGTTCATTTTAACATTTCGGTCATTTTAAGCCCAAATTGAAAGTGTGAGGTGTTGTTTGTCCATTCAAGGTTCTTTTTATAGCACCAAATGAAAGTGTGTAAATTCTATATTTAAAATATTAATTTGCGATCCTGTAGACTTTACCTACAATCCCGCAAACCAAAAAATAGTGATCTTGTGGTTCATACTAGCAATCCCGTAGGTCTATATATTTTTTTTAAAAGAATATTGATTGATAGAAGCAATAAATGCAAGACATGTGGTCGCAATCCTGCAAAGTATTTCAATGGATTTGAGGGCACAAATTTTGAGGTCCTAATAGTATTAAATGCCTTACAACTTACAAATTTTATATGCAATCCTGCACGGTCAAATTTCATTCCCACATTGCAGATTGGTGATATCGTCAACTATCAGAAAAAGATAGAGGACAAAATATGAGAAGAAATAGACAAAGAAAAGATAGTTTGTGGGAAGGTGATCCCACAAGCCTAGGAAGTGATCCTACCGATTATCCCCTTGATCCGTTGGCTGATATTTTTGCTATTGTGTGAAATCTGAGAGTGGGAATAATGGCACAAATGCTTCTTCCTCCTCCCAACCTGTAAAAACCCAAAAAACCTTGCAAAGAACTTAAATGACAAAAAATGTTAATATTTGTTAGTCTTTACAATGTAAAAAGGATGAGATAGAAAGAGAAATGACCCTAAAAGTGGGTCCCATTGAGCGTGCCAAAATGTATGTGATAAATTAGTGTGTTAGGAACATAAAAACCAAGTTAAACATTCAACATACTAAATTATCACAACATAAATGATTAGACAAAGAAATTAATTTAAAGAGTGTGCAAACCACCCAAAAGGGAGCCTCCTTGATGTTTGGATTTGTCCAAAGGATTGTATGTGTGCTCAAGATACTTCAAGCTTAAAGTGAGAGGTGATTTTGGCATTATGAGGGTATGAATGTGATTCTTGTTCTTTAAAATGACATGATAACTTTTTTCAAATGGTGGATGATAATGAAGGAGAAGAACCTTCAATTTATAGGAAAAGGGAAGATCAAATGGATGGTCAAGATGGAAAGATGAAGAAGGGTTGAGATGCATTCTAGAGAGAGAACATGGATTGTGTTTTCTCAAATGCATAGCATTGTGACAAGTGTCATAAGGAGAGAGGTTGAGAGGAGAGGTAAAATCCTTGAGGAATGTGACCATTTTGGGGGATGTGTGGGGGGACAAAGGTGTAAGAGGGAGATGGAGTGTGTAAGAGATGTGTAAGAGAATTCAAGGTTGAGATGAGGTTTGGGGGTTGGGAGATGTGAGAATGTGACAAGAGAGTTGATTTGGGTTTGCTAATCCATTTGATTAGGATTGTGAAAATGATTAAGAGTTGATTAGGCTTGGATTAGAGGGAAAGTGGGAGAATTAGGAGGATGTGATGAGAGGAGAGACAATGAGTGGAGGGTTGGATTAGCTAATCATGGGTCATTAGCTAATTAAGAAGGGTTAGCATGTGTGAATGGGTTGGGTTGAGTAAGAGCTCAAGGTTAGGTAGTTGAGATTAGTTAGGTTAGGGGTTAAAGTTAGGAGCCATGTGCTCAAATTGAATTAAATGCATTATTTATTTCCAAGGAAGAGGAAAATGGGATTTATGAATTAATTTAAATAGATGAATGCATTTATTTAAATTAATAGAAGAAAGGGGTTTTAATTCATTATCAGACTATGGGTTGTCATTTAGATAATTAATTGGGCTATAGTTAATTGATTAAATTAATTAACTAGGGGATGACATAAATTAATTAAATAATTAACATTTAATTAATTAATATCCTAAGAGAGAGCTAAATAAGATTACTTAATTGTGTAATCATATTTAGGTGTCTACACTTCCAAAAGGGTATTTAGATCAGTACTTCGATCTATCCTTCTGAAAATTGAAAATATAGAAAAGGGTGTGTATGGGTGGAAATATTGTGGTTTTTCTTAGTTAACCCCCACCCCCCCCCCCCCCCCCGTCACCCCATTTTGGTGATTTCCACCTACATGAAGATCCATTAGACAATATTTTTGGGTGTGTAGTTGTCGTGGACCTAGAATGCAAATCAAGAATGTGAAGAGAAATATATGTAAAATGCTAAGATCTAACCCTAGAGAGTGAAACCTAGCATGCAAATGTAAATATGTATGTAAATATAAAGCAACAATGCATAGATTTGAAAATAACATGGAAATCATACCAAGTCCCCAAGGCTAAAGTACTCCAATAAACCTTTACAATTGATGTTTTCTACCCCATGTTGATGTCTTGTGTTCTTGAATCAATGTTGTTGAATGCTTGATTTGAGAAGAAGAATGCAAAGTGAAGAACTCTCTTGCTTCAATGGATGTTTCCAAGCCTTCTTGTTTCCACCTTGAAATTGCACTATGTTGAATTGGAATATCCACACAAGATTTTCCACATAACATTCATGAAAGACAAATGAAGAATTTGAGTGTAAATTAATAGTGATTTTGGGATTACACCCTACAAGGGCCGACTGCACAAGGTGAGAAGCCTTTAAAATTTGAAATGGGCCCAAGATCCTGAAAGTGGTGTGTCTTAGGGCTAGGAAGAGATTAGGAAAATCTTGTCTTACCCACTCAGGGCCAGGCCAACCTCGACCTAGCCCATGGAGGCATAGACTTCTAGAATTTCCTCAGGATTGCAAATAGTAGTCAATTCAGGGTTGGAGAAAATGATGAGTGGAAAAGACAAGTTTAGAGACAAAATATCACTTTGAAAGGAGAGATGAAAAATGAGGACACCTTGTGATTAGTTCCTACCTCAATTTTTGCACCAAATAAGAGGGAAATCAAGGAGGATGTGTTAGATCCTACCATAATTTTGCATAGGAGAGAGGAAAGAAACAAGTCTAATGCATCCTAAATGAAAGTGTACCATGAAGTCACACTATATAAGTGGTAAACCATCACTAAATTAAATTTATTCCAATTTAGGATGATACATTTATCATCCACTTTAGTGGTACATGACACTAAATTCATATGCATGATAAAGAATAGAAACATTTAGTAAAGAAAAGGATATAGCCAAGTCCACAACATATAGAACCTGCAAGAAACCATCAATAACTGCATCATGAAAAATACGTGCTAGTGATAATCAAAACCACCTAAGACTTACTAAGGGGTTATTTTGTGAATTTCATGAGTAGTTATATGCCCCCTATTTTGGATTGCTAATTTAAAAAAGGTAAAAAAGGAAAACATATTTACCGTGACGAACTGGAACTGCAATTTGATGAGAAAAACCTTTCCAAAACCATTTAGGAACTTTCCCAAACTTTCCTAAATGAATTTTGGGAACAAGGTGTTGGAAAGTGATGTTTTGGGGCACTAGGAATCACTTGAGGGTTTTCATATATGACAACACTTATGTTGGAGTGATTGCATGTAGAGAGTTTTGGTACTGGAATCACAGTCATGAAAATGACTAAGTATAGAATCAGGACAATAGTGTACTATGGAATAGTTTTGGTTAGCGATGATAGTATATGATGTATTATGGCTTGCAAAGTTAGAAGAAGGCATTCTAGGATATGTATATGCTTTGGTTGACTTCGCATGTGTTTTGATTATCAGATCAATAAAATACAGTGATCTGAAGGTATGCGAAGATAGAGAATCGGTGCAATACGGCACACGAATAGTTGCGATGATTGAGAGAAGAATAGTGGATATGGTAATGTGCTAAGTCAAATAGATAAAGTATATTGCTGACACTTTGATAATATAAGATCGTCGACTCTATGTTTATCATTTACATAATTTATTATTATGTTTTGTATGGTATTTGTGAAGCCGACTCGATGGTAGATTTTGTATAAGTATAGAGTGTTTTATGGAAGCAATAAGTATGATTATGATGATGATGTGATGGATGCAAATTTGAGAGAAAAGAGCATATACAAGATCATTTTTTGACAAAGCTACAACTATAACTATCTAAGAAAGGAAAGTGCTTGTATTGTTCATTTTTTAGAATTCTTTTGAATAGTATTTTGATTGTAAGAGTTGTATGCTCACCACCTTTAACCAGGTGTTTTGTATCCCCTAACAGGGTTTTTTATTCCTCTAACAAGGAAATGCACTATGTAACAATCAGCTCCTAATAGGGCTAGATCTCCTAATAGGGATATAATATTTTAGTACATAGTTGTGGGTATCATCCCCACTAAGGTTTTCCCTTGGCCAGGATTTCCTCGAGAACAAATCACAGTGTCATGAGTAATGTGTTGTGTGATGGGATTCTAAAAGGCCATCTTTCTTAGTAATTTTTATCCTCCTTTCAAACAGTTATTTTTCAAGCAGACATGAATTTATGGTTTTCAAGCATATGAACTTATGATTTTTATGTATATGTTATATATATGTGAAGACATGGAATAGAAATGTGGATAATTTAAAGACATGATATTTTCTTGAATTCATAGACAAGAATGGTATAATGCAGTAGTTATATATGATTAATGAATGTCTCTTTGCCTAAGCTATGTTTTGGGTATTCTTCCTCCTATAGCCATAGGACTTGCAAGAGTGTTAATTAGAACTTTACACCTTTTTCCTAATATTAATGATAAGGATATATATGTATATGGGAGGATGTGTGCGCATTGATTATTTTGCAGGTGTTTATCACGGGCATTCAAGAACCAATATAGTGGCGCTAGAATAGTCAAATCCAACCATGGATTGTAAGATCTTTGCAAGAAAGTCAAATAAATTACTATTTTCCATTGCATGCAGCACATGGATTTAGTTCCCTCAACATGCTATATTCCTGGAGATTTATTCATGTTTAATGTTGTTTCTGTTCTAAAACTTTATGAGTCTATAACTGATCCTCATTTATGAAGTGATCTTAGATTTAGGAGGTAGTTGTAATTTTCCTTCAAATAATAGACTATTGTAACTCTTTAGGAGTTAGTCGAATGAATTGGTTTTTATAACAGAAATATTGTGATATTGTTTTTAATTCAATCAAGTGTAATCATTTTCTATGGATGAATAAAATGCTTAGTTCGAGTTTATATCTTTTATCTTGATTGTATTTCATGTTCACTCATTCAAGGGGGGCCACTTGATGAGTGAATTGTTTTGTTAGTGTAGAATTCATTTTCATGTTCATTTCTAAGCAAGGTAGAACTTTGTTGTTCCTGTAGCTACTGATAATAGAATTGGTCGGCTATTCCTACAGCATAGGCGGTTAGAGTAATTCCTACCTATGATTACATGCTTTGTTAAAGTAAATTTGTTTACTAGTTTTAGCTTAGTTTTCCTGAAGCATAAGCATTTGAATTCTATAGGATAGTGTTAAGATTGAGAGAGTTTGGAGCATATACTTTGCGAATGGCATTCCAAGTTTACATCCCTGGTCGATTATTAAATGAGACTTAATAATTCATTTAGAAACCAATTAGGGTGTCTAGTCCTGAAATAGGCAGTCCATTGCTATGGGTTTCTGACACCATTATTTGGCCAAGCATTTTTGGCGCCGCTGTCGAGGATGGTGTTAGTTCAAACTTATCTTTATAGTTGCATTTTTAGTTCTAATAATCTGGAGCATAGTCTTAGGTAAGCATTTTTATGCATAGAAGGAGAGATCACGTTGGGAGATTTCTTCCTCGTAACAATAAAGAGGAACCATTTGATATGTTTAACCCCGAACTTGAAGAACCCCAAAATGAGAGCAAAGAAGAACCCTTTGAAAATCTATTTTCTAATGCTCAGGAACACATATCCTCTTCATCCTCTAAAGAATCATTGCATTTGAATGACCTCTTTGCTGAACTTGAATACCAAGAAAACCCACTTGCTCTTATTATCTATCAGCCACCACCACTAGGTCCTCCTCCAAGAATGGCTCATCCCACCTTTCCTTTTCCTATCCCTACTCAACAAGGTAATCAAAATTTGAAGAACATACCTACTACTGCACTTCCCAAATTCTACGACCATATTGCAGAAGACCCCGAGACCTTCCTCTTTGAGTTTGACATCCTTTGTCAGAGTTATGACTACACAACTGATGGCCACAAGCTGAAGTTATTTCCATCCACTCTAAAAGAGGTTGCCTTAAGATGGTTCATGGGGTTGGACACCAATGATGTAGCAGATTGGAATGCAATGAGTAATATGTTTCTTTCAAAGTATAAAGAATATTGTAGGGGTCAAGATTTGAAAGGTGATGATATTTTCAAAATGTCCCAGAAGGAAGATGAAACCTTGGAGGATTATGTCTCAAGGTTCATGTTCAACCTGCAACGTAATGCATAGCACCAGCTGAACAAGGAATCTCAAAAACACCTTCTCTTAAAAGATGTGAATGATGGAAGCATTAAGGCTCTAGACCTGATGGTAGGAGGAGATATTACACAAAAACTAGGCTGGTATAAAGAATACATGTCTCAATTATTCAAGGGCCACTATGAAGAAAGGTAGGGGACTTAGAGACCTACCACATAAGTCCAATGGTGGTTCAGGAGTATCCAAGCTGGAGCTATCCAATCTACTATCTGACTTCAAGTAGGACATCATTAATGATGTCACCACTCAGCTGGATAGTATGAAAGTGAGAAGAAAGAAGGAGGAGCTAGACCCCATGATGCCCGAATTATGTTCTCATTGCAAAGAAAAGAAAATAAATTGTAGATGCAAGACAATTGCATCTGTGGACACTAATCGAATGCCCACTGAGTTTAAAGCCATAGATGAGGAGAATGGAGAAGTTTTCTATGTTTCTCAAAGGCATCCATGGGCTCAGAGACAAGGCATGCCTCTAGACCCATTGAATAATTTTTGTTATAATAATAATAGTAGTCAATGGCCAATCCATAACCCTCAAATTCTACCCCTCAAGGCCAGAATTGGACTTATAATTGGTCTAACCAAAAGCCGCACTATAATCAAGCCTATCAGAAACATCTACCATTTAACCCATACCAACAACAGTTTAACTCCTACTAGTAGCCACAATAGAGTAACCAATGGCCACCTCTGTTAGAAATAGGGAATACTAAGAGGGGGGGTGAATCAGTATTCTACAAACTTTTACTTTTGCCCAGTTTTGGATATAGAAAATTAACTTGATGCTTGCAAAACAAAGTAAACTAAATAACATGCAAAGCAATAAAGCAAATGAAGTCATAACACATTGTTTTTTCTCGAGGAAACCTTGGCCAAGGGAAAACCCTGGTGGGGATGATACCCACAAGTGATCCACTAATCAAAAGTATCATGTTAAGGATGTTGATCCTGTTAGAAGTCTACTACATGCATATAGTGTCTTTGTCCTAATTAAAGGACTCTAGGCCTTGTTAGAAGCCTCAAACCTACTAAGAGTTGGTATATAATATAGAATGATTACAAGATGAGCTCACTGCCCAAACGTGTAATGTAAAATGATATTAGATTACAAAAGGTAAGGTATATAACCTTTTACTATTGTCGAATAGCTTTCCTATTCTGATTTAGCTTTCTAGCTTCTTCGCTGTCAAATACAAGATCTTCTTGCTTTACAACATATATCTTTGCATCATATCATTACATTATCTTATTTCTTTTCTATATCTTCTTCGCATTACATAATTCTTACATTTATACAAGTTATTAAGAATAATAACTTTTACAGTCAGCTTTACAAAGCTTATACTCTTCTCTAAAATACAAAACTAATTCTTCTTGCTAAGAGTTAACATCTAGGATTTCTTCCCTTTTATGGTTAAGTCATTATTTAGATAAGAAAAATAATCCCTTAACTATTTTACTTGTTCTACCTTCTAACTTTTCTCAATCGGCTCTAACTTTATCTCGGTAATTCTACAATAACTTCTTTCGTACATGTCATACAGACTTGTTCTTCCAGATGTTTCTTTGTCATATATAGAATTATCCATGTTCAAGTGTGCAAGCATTGAACCTGCTTCTATCAACATCGCTATCCAAAACTGTCTCTGGTTAGACTGGGAAAATACTGCTTATACTTAGACAATTTTACTCTGTGCTCTAGCATAAGTGCTTTCTGTCATAGGTGGTCTTCATACTGATTATATGTTTCCATAATGACAATAACTTGATATCTAACTTAGCCAAATTGCTAACAATCTCCCCCTTTGTCATTGGTGGCAACATATAAGAAAATTGGCTAAGTCATACAAAAAAACTTCAAAATTGTGGCCATAACAAAAATTCTTCACTATCCTTATATCTCCAAATATCTTATATAAAATTTGTACTCCCCCTAGGAATATGCCTCCATATATTCTATACAAAAATTGTCTATACATCTTACAATTTTCTGCTATCACTCCCCCTTTGACAACAATGACAAAAAAGGGTGCCAAAACTGTTCAACAAAAAATGTTTACCTTTGAATTCAAGATTGCAAGGCTGGTAGGCTTGCAACACAATCTGCAAAATTTATCTTTATAGTTTCCAACTCCTTCTCCCATGATTTCTTAACAGTGTCTGAAACACTTAGGGGTGCACATAAACCATATGATGCTATTTCACATGCCTTAAGGTTTGCATAGTGAAATTTCTCATAGGATGTCTTAGAGGTAAGACATTCTTCCAATTGACTCTCAAGAATACTTATTTTGATTGAAACATGCTCTCTTAATAGAGAAAATCTTCGCAATTTCCTTTCTTTTTCTTCACTTAGAATACTTATATCATCTTACAATTTTCTTATTGTCTTCTTAGTATCAGATATCTTTGCATTCAGATTTGCTAAGAGATTTACTGCTAACTGAATTTCTATCTCTTTTGCTTTTATCTTTTCTGCTATATCAGATACATTATATTTTAATTTTGTGCATTGCTTGTACAGAGATTTTCCTTTCTCTGAACTTCTTCTCAGTTCTTTTATGCAAATATCCAAATTATCAATGTCATTCCTAATATTCTGACATATATCCTAAAATATTTTTGCTTCATAAGCTGCTTGTGCTTTAACTATAGCCATGTCTGATAAATTTTTGAATTTGCTATCAAATGCCTTCACAACTTCTTTTGCTTTGACCTGAGGATCAGCTTCATTAATCTGACTGGTTATAACATTCTGCAATTTTTGTGTTACTTCAATCAGTGATCCTTCAAGGATTTTAACTTTGTTATTTTTGCCAATGATTTTATTTAGAGATGAGATCATCTCTATTTGATCATCATCATCATCTACTTCTTGTCCAAGACTAGAAAAAATTGACCTAGTTTGTGGCTCCTCTGCTACTACTTCGGGTGTAGGATTGATCGCTACTTGTTCTTTCTATCCCACTTCCTCTGTTTCATCTTGTGTTTCTGCTTGATTATGTTATGTTTCTACTTATTGTCATTTTTCCTTTTCTTCCTTGTTCTTTGTCATTTCTTGTTTCTCCATGGTCGAATTGTCAATAATGTCTTCAAGATTGCTAAACGGATTGTCTTCATTGTCCAAAATGATGTTTGCTCCTTCCACATTCATTGATTCATCTACAATGTTGATAGATGGTGGCAGTGATGGTGTAGGACTTTTATGTTTCTCAGCTTTCACTGCTTGATCTGGTGCACTTGTGTTCTCACTAGGGCCTGAGGTCATTACTTTTATAACTGCTTGTTCAGTTTCTTTGTTGACTGCCTCATAATTCCCTCCCATTATCAAGATGGTTCTCTTTTTCATCCTCAAATGAGTATTAAGATCTTTCAAATTTTCTTTGAAATGATCTTCATCTTTAATGTCACAGAACTTCCTTACATAGTTCTCTCTTATCTTTTATCTTCTTTAATAACTCTTTTCTTTCTGTTTACTAACTTTTCAAACAATTCATTAGGAATCTTTCCTTGAATACTGTCAAAATTCTTATCAGCCAAAATCATATGCCTGACAACTGCATTTTCTAGGTTCAATTTCTAAGAATAGTTGTACATCTCATAATACTTATTCATTTTAGAGAAATCTCCATCATTAATGATTTGAGCATTCACTTTGTCTATCTTTGGTTTCTATTTCTTCTTATTGACTCCAGTATCTTCATCATCTTTTATTTCAGATACTTTTCTTTGCACTGGGGTAAATATTGTTTTCTATCTTAAATAGCCAACTTCAAAAATTTATTTCTATGACGTTGAAAGTAATAATCTGCCATAAAAAAGGTTTGGTCCTTAGAATAGGACTCAATTGTGCACATTTATTTGTGGTGCCATTGTCCACACCTTCATGAAATTAAACTCAATGAATTGTGTATGAAACATGAAATAAGGGAATCACAGTAGAATAGAGTACTAAATAAAATAGAATAGAGCTTACACTAAGCTAAACAAAAAATGTAGATAACAGTATGCTACATCATACAAACAACAATTCTATTAATTGAGAACACCAAATACAAAATCTGAACTCTATAGAGTTCTCTATAATCTCTATGTTATTCCACAATGCAATTACTAGCATCACAATATAAAATTGCTACAACAACATAATCTTCACTGATTATATATCAAATATATCAACTTAGGGAACTCTACAAAGTTCTCCTAAATTCTTAGATTACACACTACTTAATATTACATGTGTGGCTCTATATATTTAACCATAGTGAGGCGGTTGAGTTACTTGCAGTACACGGTAAGTATGGATAAAATAATACTTGATTTTCTGCAAATAAATATAAATCAGATTTGTCAATCTAGGCACATATCAGATTTTATGCACTGGCGGTGGGAGCAAGTCAGTAGACAAAGTCAGTTGCATGGGATAAAATTTTTCCAATACTCCCCCTTAATTTTGACCATGTAATCTTAAGTAGACCTTCTCTTACAACATACAAACTCCTATATTTTCTCCATGAATTTTAAACAGCTCCTTTTCCAAGGGCTTTGTAAATCTATCTACAAATTTATCTTGTGATCTACAAAACTCCATATGAATTTCATTTCCATTCACCAATTCTCGAATGAAATGATACCTAGTATCAATATGCTTACTTTTCTTATGAAAAACATGATTCTTTGCTAGTGCAATTGCAGATTTGTTGTCACAATAAATTTGAGTCAGTTTTCTTGTTCATGTAGTAACTTAGTTAAAGTCCTCCTCATCCAAACAATCTGACAAGTTGTTGTCACTGCAACATATTCTTCCTTGGTCGATTATAAAGTCACAATAGGTTGCTTCTTTGATGTCCATGCTACTGCACCCGATCCAAAACTGAACACATACCCAGATGTGATTTTCTTGTCATTATTACCCAAAATTTCCCTATCATTCATTTTTGGCCACAGTCCTATTTTCCAAAAAATTGTTCAAAGTGTCGAAAACCCTTTGTGTTTTCTTGCTTTTGGTCTGAAAGCTCAGGATGTTTTCGACCTTCACTCTGAAAGCTCAGTCTGTTTTCGACCTTCAGTCAAAAATCCTCTGTGTTTTTGACCCCTTCTATGTTTCACACTTCTTCCTCTGGCGTTGACATTTCACAAGTGTGCAAATCTGACAAAGTGGGGCCCAGTTGGTTTCCGACAGGCTGCTATCAGTTTGTCGCATGATCGCATAGCCCTTTTCAAGGTTATACAAACATGTGACTAACCGTTAACTGCATCGATATGAGCCTGCAGTTTGGTGATGTGTCCGTGTTTCATTGGCCAGCTGGTGACGAATGTTTGCAAGTGGGTCCGATGTGTCAGAGAATCTACAATGGTGCAAGTGCGATGAGGAGCTACTGGTGGGTCCTCTAGAGGTGACGTGTCTGGTCTGCGGTGGGCCGGAGGTATAGCATGGGCCCCATAGATGCAATATTTATGGTGGTCGCATGTTCACATGGGATCTTTTGATCCCATGCGATCATGCGACTACCGATGGATTCTAAGGGCATTTCCTGTGGTGTTGTCGTGGGTCAGACTGAGGTGGCAGATTTTATGGGCCAAGTGTCCTGCATGGCAAGGATGGAATTTTCAAAAGCCAGTTGCATGATCGCATGAAGGCTTTTGGCCTCATGCGATCATGCAACCAATGACATTTTCAAAGAAGTGCAACCATTTTTCGCGGGCTTTTCTTCTATAGAGAATGTTGCAGGCGCGGGTAGCTCAGAAAATTGATGTCGTCAGGATGGTTGCAGGTTGCGGAGTTGATGAGAAGTCTGGGCGGCCGTCGAGGGTCAATTCTTTATCCCAGCAAGGTACCAATTAGCATTCATGGCGAGACTTTTGTGCAAGAAAATTGATGAATCCAGGTTGTTTATCTACAGGTGATGTAGTACAGGGATGGGTACCAAAGGTCATTTATCTGATCGACCATGATGTTGCAGGAAGATATTCATGATCAGATTTGACTTTGGTTGATCGGTACCCTAGGGTTGATTATTAAATTGCATATTTTTGTAACCCTAGTTAGTTTTGACTCCTGCCTGCGTGCAGTTGAGTGATGTATATATCATTTTTTTAGAGCTTTTGAGCTCTGAATCCAACAATTGTAAAAAGAAAGTTTCTTTCTCAGAGAGCAATTTTTGGCAATTTTCCTGCCCTTTTGGCTTTCTACAATTATAATTTTCATTGATTATTTAGATATTGCAAAGTATTTTGTGACATTCTTGTTGTCCTTATGCTTTCTTGTGTGGATTATCTCTTATTGGATCAAAGTGTATGCATGTTTTCAATGATATCTTAGGGTTCCTGATTCCCCTTACTTTCTGTAATTGTGTGTGTTATTGTGTTTGATTTTATTTAGATGTTTTGTGGGTATACTTTAGCCCCTAACAGTCTTGTCTCAATCCTACACCAAGTTATAGGAGTGAATGTTTGTTTGTAGGTCATAGATTGTTGTCTAATCCTAAGAGTCTTGTTGTTTGTGAAAGAATCTTTCTCTTTCCCTGAATACCATCTTTTGTTTGCAGACCCTTCTATGAAATACTTATGCAAGCCTATTCAATAAGTTATGATCTACTAGACCTAAGTCTTTCACTGGTTTATCCCTCTATACTGAGATCCAAACCCTAGTTTCGGTGCATCACCCAGTAGGATAGTTTGCTTTCAGTTATTTCCATTTTATGCACTCCTTTTATCCCTTTCCCTCAAAATTTTACTTTCATGTTAAGAGCAAGCTCATCGTCGCACTTGTGCAATGGAAAAATGTCAAAATCTAAAATTGATGTATACAAAATGCCAAAATTTATTGTGTCGACAATATACCTTAGGATTGTTTTTCCAACTTGCCAGTGGGTACTCATAGGAGACTCTATAAACCTGGATATTAAACTTACATAAAACATTATATTGAGCCTTGATGTTGTGAAATAGATGAGACTTTCAACCAATCTCTTATATAAAGTCGAATCAACATTTGACCCTTGATCTTTCTTACTAAGTTTTGTACCAATTACCATTGGTGTTGTAGGTGGCTTACAGTTCAACATCTTAAACCTTCTCAAAAAAATTTTAGCATACTTAGTTTGACATATAAAAATACCATCTTCAGATTAAGTAACTTCAATACCAATAAAATACTTCATCAATCATAAATCTGTCATATCAAACTCTATTTTCATGGTAGTCTTAAAGTCATCTATAAAGAGATCTCCGGCAAAAATCAAATCATCAACATACATGAAAACTATCAAAAAATTTCCTTCTTGATTTACCTTTGTATACAAGGTTGGCTCACTTGGACTCCTGTTGAATCCTCTGCTATTCAAGTATTCATCAATCCTAATATACCACACTCTGGGAGCTTGTTTCAATCCATAAAATGCCTTATTTAACTTGTAGACATTATCTTTGTGTCCTTCAATCTCATATCCAAGAGGTTGTTTAACATAAACCTCTTCTTCCAAAAATCTATTTAAAAATATAGACCTTACATCCATTTGATGCATTTTTCATTTATTTTGTGTTGCAATAGCCAACACCATTCTCACTGTGTCAAATCTGGCTACAGGTGCAAAAGTTTCATTATAATCAATATTGGGATGCTAACTAAATCCATGAGCTACAAGTCTTGCTTTGTGTTTCTCAACCTCACCTTCAACATTTAACTTAGTCTTATAAATCCATTTAACACCTATACTATTTTTACCTTCAAGTAAGTCTACAAGATTCCATGTGTTATTTCTCTTTATGGCATCAATCTCTTCATTCATTTATTTTACCCAAACCTCTTATTTAATAGCTTCATTAAAGTTGACAAGATCATATGCAATCAATACAAAATTTGAAACTTTATCTAGTTCTACATTCTACTCATATAGCTCTCTTAAGCTTCTAGTCTTCTAACCTTTGATTCTATTCCTTAATGAAGCTAATGTGGGATTTTATTCATTACTAACCTTTGATTTTGTTGTTTTTTGTCCATCGTGACCAGATGGTTCACTACGCTCTTGAGTTCTAGGCGTTCTGAACTACAATGGGCCAGCACTTGGAGATTGTCTTTCTAGAGTACTTACTGGAGGTGTATGTGCTTGTGGAATCATTTGTTCATCTTTTATGGCTTGCTCATTTAATTACATCATCATCTCCATGAAATAAAATAGCTCCCTCTGTAATAGATTTATCTATGCTTCCATCCCAAGACTCTTTTTCCATGAACTCAACATATCTACTAATAATATACCTCTTGGTGATGGGATGATAGAGTCTATATGCCTTCTAGACTCCTCACTGCATCCAATAAAAATACACTTCTCACTCTTGTCATCTAACTTCCTTCTCATCTCTTTGGGTACATGCGCATAAGCCACACACCCAACAATCCTCCAATGGGATATGCCGCAATTCTTACTGCTCCAAGCTTCTTGAGGAACATGGTGCTTCACACTCTTAGTGGGATTCCCATTTAGGATATAGACTAAATAAATAATTGTTGCTACCTAATATTCACATGATAGATGTTTCTCCTTCAGCATACTTCGAGCCATGTTCATAATGGTTTGATTCTTCCTTTCAGCTACTCTATTTTGTTGTGGAGTAAAGAAAATAGTAAGTTGTCTCTTGATTCCATGATTTTGATAAAACTCAATGAAATCATTTAGCATATATTCACCTCCTCTATTTGATCTTAGAACTTTAATATATTTCCCTCTCCTTTTCAACCATAACTTTAAACCTTTTGAATATACCAAAAACTTTAAACTTTTTCTTCAAAAGATAAACCCAAGTCTTCCAACTATAATCATCTATAAAGGTTAAAACATAATTCATACCATTCAAAGATGGTGTTTGCATCGGTCCACACAAATATGTGTGTACAATTTCTAATGGAGATTTTTCTTTATATGAAACTCCAAAAACAAAATTCTCTCTGTGATGTTTTGCAAGTATGCAACTTTCACATGAGTTTGTCGATTGTTGAATACTAGGCAGCCCTTTCACCATCTTTTTATGCAACAAATCTAGACCACCAAAGTGTAAATGGCCATATCTTAAATTCCATAACAACAATTCATCTAAACTCTTAACTTTATAAGCATTCAAAGAGTTAGAAAGCTCATTTCTTATAGTGAGTGGAAACATTCTATTCTTAGCCATCTCTACTCTTGCTATCATTTGCTTGCTTGGATACTTATCAATGATTGTACATACCTTATTTTTTAAGAACACTCTATACATTTTCTCTATTAGCTGGCTAATGCTTAACAAATTGCATTTTAAACTAGGTACATAATACACATCATCTATTTTTCTTCTTTCACCACTCTTGGTATACACAGAAATCACTCCTTTATCATTAACACTCACTGTGTTATCATTTCCCAACTTTACCTCGGACTGAATATTGGTGTCTAAACTAGAGAACAACTCTGTGTTTCTAGTCATATGATTGCTACAACTATTGTCCAAAAACCAAACATCATTTGAACTTTCTTGGGTTACATTACAGGTCAAAAACACAAGTTTCTGATTATCTTCAGATTCCTTTGTAATATGTGCAGACTGCTTACTAGCATTTTCTTGCTTCTTCCAACACTTATTAGCAAAATGACCATACTTTTTGCAATAAAAACATTGTACTTTTGACTTATCATACCTCTAGTTTCCTTGTTGCCAATTTCTACTATTACTCCCCCTCGGGTTAGGAGGGATCCTTTGGAATTTCTCTTCAGATTTTGAGTCAATTCTATTGTATCTTTAAATAACAATTTTGCCTCCTCTTCCATTGTTACTAAACCTTCCTTGACCTCTGCCTCTACCTCTCATAATTTGTAGTTGAGTTTTGAAAGCATTCTCCAATGGATTATCATCATACCTTGGCATCCTTGATTCATGTGCAATCAAAGAACCAGTCAATTCATCGATATGCATTTTACTTATTTCCTTAAAATCTTCTATGGGCACAACTATAGTTTCAAACTTCTTCAGTAAACATCTAAGAATTGTCTCAATCACTCTCTTATCTGAGAGTTCATCACCATATTGTCTTAATTGATTGATAATATTCATGACCTATGTCATGAAACCATCCACAATCTCGTTGTCTTTCATTTTCAGGTTCTCAAAATCTCTCCTCAAATTTTGCAACTTAACATTCTTCACCCTGGATATACCTTGGTAACAAGTTTCAAGCGTGTCTCAAGCTTTCTTCAAAGACTCTACACTAGACACCTTTGGGAATATGGTCTCATTTAATCCTTGGTGAATAAGGCCAAGAGATTTATTATTCTTCTTTCGATTCTCCTTCAATAGATTTCAATCAACATTTGATAGAGCTAACTCGATTGCTTGATTAGGAGGCTTTGGATATCCATCATTCATAAATCTCCAAAGACCATAAACACGAAGCAATGTTCTCATTCTAATAGACCAAGAATCATAGTTTTTCTCAATCAAAATAGGAACCTAAGACTGGGGCAAACAATCTGAAGCCATCTTAGTTCATATTTCAAATGGCTATAGTCTTCATATAAAAAATATAAAGGCTCTCTTCTCAACAATCTTTCAACTCACTCACACTGTCATTGTCTTTAAATAACTCACACTACACAATCTCAACCAAGGATATTTTTAGTGGCGAATATGTACCGTTGAACATATAGAAATTGGCAAAAAAATGCATAGTATAGAGGTTGATAGAGGTTGACCGGTTCACCCAGATTTTATAAAAGACACGTATAGTGGTCGGCTTGTTTGCCACTATTTGTACATAAATTTCACTATAGTAGTCAGGTTGTTCACCCATTTTTCTATTGTATATTTTACTATTATTCGTCATGAATTAAGGAAGGGTGTATTTATCAAGGATCGCCATTCGCCAAAGGCCCATTGTCCCAAATGAAAGTTTTATTAACTATAACATTCGGTACATTATCAACCATCCACTTGTAAGACTTGATACGTGTAATACATTTAAAATGGTGGAATGATCAATATTAGGTATGTGTGGCTTCTAAATAGCCCTCAATTCTTTCTCTAACCTTATTAATTCATTTGTCCTTCAAAATTCTGTAAATATTTCATATTAAATTCATGAGTGTGTGAAATTAGAAAAACTGTCATGTAACATTACCCAATTTAATGTTAATGATACGACATTTCTTTTATTAACTGCAACTGTGATACATTATCAACCATCCACTCAACCTACTAGTACTAACCAGTTGTAAGAATTGATACGTGCACTAATTAGATCGTGGTTATGCGTGCACTAATTAAGGCATTATTCTCTAAGATGTGCAGAGTCATGCAGACAAGTTGGTAACTAATTAAGGCATTATTCTCTTGATGTGATGTTGCATTAATTAGATCGTGGTTATAGTGCAAACTAATTTGATACATGGCAACATTCTGGTGACTTCTTGGAGAACTCTATTTCTTTCAAGAAATTGGGCCCGAAATCAAACTTTAGCCATTGATCTTGGATCATCACACGGTCTCAAATTATAGATGTAACATTATAAAATAATGGATGTGAGGTTACATGTCGATGTGACTGGTTGTGATTATCGATACCAACACGTTGAGTCTGTAGACAAGTTGACAATCCTAATTTTATGAGGTCACAGACTCACACATCTGTTGGATTACAACATATCAACGGCCAAAGGTGAATTTTAGGCCTATTGTTGCTCTTCATAACCTTTATGACAAACTTTCAGCGGAATCATGACATGTGGTATGATTGATCATGGGTTTATTGGATGAGGATCATAGTGATGGGACCCGCTACACCCGCTAGTGAAACTTCAACATCAAATCAAAACTATTGGATTAAGAGAGATGAACAGTGGAAGGTGCATTTCAGATAGAATGTGGTGGGATAACTACTTTACTGAAAACTCTCTCTGGAATCATCACACATGTCATTCTTCGAGAATGAAAACTCAGGACCGAACTTATTAAATTTAAGTTAAAAACTTAAATCACCTGGAATGTTAAATTTAATAATTATTTCCAATTATTAAATCGCCATACCAACTATAAAATTATAGTATTAAATCGCCAAGTTTATATGTATTTTTGAAAAAAATTTGCCATGACAAATAAATTAATTAAAATATTTGAAAAATAGTTTGGCCATAATTTAGCAGTATAAGGAAGTTTGATTTGCCAATTAAATTAATAATTTTCCTATAAAAAATTTTAGTCATCATATTTTTATAAAAATGTTATACGTCATTAAAAAATTTACCACCAAATATCCATATTTTGAAACAAATTCGCCATCAATATTAAAAAATTTCCCTCCAAAAAATATGTGATCTGCCACGATTTTATACTTTTTGGGAGGGGGGTTTCTTAAAGTTATCCTTGGTCTTGTGTGTGTGAATTTTGTACCTAGCTATAGACACAACACTTCAGTAAAACATTAGAGGTTAGTTGAAATTGAAATCGTGCAAGTAATTGAAAACTAAACTAACCAGGCACTGTCTTCTAGTAGATGCGCGTATGTATTCTTAGATTGGACCGAGATCAGTGACCTTGACGACACCTAAATGAAGGATTTGAATGCAGAATCTAAATATGAATTAGATGTAAATTAATCTATTTTTTTGGTTTTTCTATGCAATAATAATAAGAAATCTGATATGAATCTATTCTATATGAAAAACTGATATGAAAAATAAGCTACAATGATATGTTAAAATATGAATGATCTCACAAAGTTGTTGATTCGCAAAAGAAGCTCCAATTCTTCAGATACCAATTCGCCAGCATAAGTTTGCACAATTCTGAGATATAAGATTGAAGAGCTGAGCCTTGGTTTTATAGAAATCCAAAGCTTTGGGGATGCATGGAAAAAGCCATAAATCACTCAGATAAACACAAGTTGATTTTTGAGTTTATCAAAGAATAAAAGATAATTAATTCACAAAATCATGCAAAAATAGCTTTTTAACTCAAATCAGAGTTGAGTTTATTTTTAAAACAACCTGAACTGATTTTTTGATTTCAAGTTTAACTGCTTTTTGAATGTGCATAATAATTATGAATTAAATAAATAAACAAAGTGATTTATCTCCAACTTAACTGATTTTTTAAAAATAAAACAATTGATTTATTCGTTAATCAATTATTAAAATCAAACTTTTATTCCAAAATAATATCATTAAATATGACAACTTGCTTTAATTAATTAAATAAGAATATAATCAATTAATGATAGGAATTTTGATTTATTGTCAAATTTAAATAATAATAATTAGGAATAAATATAATTAAAATCAATTAAATAATTAAGCGGCAGAATTAAATTAATTAATTAAATATTCATCATATTCAATTCAACTTTAGGATAAATATGATTTATCGCCAGATAATTATTAAATTAAAGATAATTATAATAAATAAGAATATTACTAGGAATATTCTCCAATGCAGAATTTGAGATAATCAATTAGGATTCGATGATGTTCAGATGTGTCTTTGGTTAGGACTTTAATGTCGATGTAAGAGGTTAATGAACCTATAGCCTATTTTTGGGGTATTACAGGTCTTAACTTGGCTCTTTTGGATCTTGAAAGATCTTTGGCTCTGATACCAATCTGTAGGAAACAACAAACATGGAAATCACAGTAGAACATAATACTGAATAAAATAGAACAGAGCATACACTAAGCTCAACACAGAATGTAGATAACAGTATGCTACAACATACAAACAACAATTCTATTAATTAAAAACAATAAATACAAAAGCTGAACTCTACAAAGTTCTCTATAACCTCTATGCTCTTCTACAATGCAATTACTAGCATCACAATACAAATTTTCTACAACAACATAATCTTCACTGATTAAATTTCAAATACACCAGCTTAGGGAACTCTACAAAGTTCTCCCAAATTATTAGATTACACACTACTTAATATTACATTCATGCCTCTATATATATAACCATAGTGAGGTGGTTGAGTTACTTCTAGTACACGACAAGTATGGATAAAATAGAATATGATTTTCTACAGATAAATATTGTAATATATAAAATGTGGATGGGTTTTAGAACAATGGGAGTTTGCACATAAAAGAGACCCTAAACTAATATTTAACACAAAACATGAAACTCTAATGATATGGAATATAAATTAGGAAATGGTTGCAGATAAAATAAAATACATACCTCATAACATAGCAGATCTGGAAATACCTATTTTCTGGTGCCTATATCATGTTTCTGAAAATTGTGTGATTAGATCTGGAATAGAAACACAGAGACGGTGAAAACCTAAAAATCTTTTCTTTTTCTAAACCAGGTCGATCTTGACCCAAATACAGGTCAACCTTGACCTACACTGCTCCGACAAAAATTATGTTCGCGGATCCCGAAAGTTTTTCGAAAAAGGTATCCAAATCTGCTCTGTAATTCACTATTATGTACATGTACCTACAAGAAAAATGGTTTTTTTGTTGGGGGATGGGTTTTCCTTGGTCAAACCCTGATTTAAAAATCAACCTTGAAATCAAAACTGAAATGGAGAATGCTAGCAATTAGTAGAAGTAGATCTAACAACGAAGCTATGATATTCAATAGATATGCAATTGTATTTGAAATGTAAACAAGTATGTTCATATGAAATCTTAGACTCAACATCAAAAACCATAAATGTAAATCAAAACCTCCATGATTATATGCTTGGAATCCACCTTGAAGGAAGAATGAATGAATCTTGAAGATGCATAAAGGATCTTGAAGGAAAATCACACCAACATGATGGATAGATCTAGGGTTTGAATGATGAAGCTTGAATGCTTGAACCAAATCCTTTCAAAGGCTTGAATGCTTGAATCCTTGATCTTCAATGGAGAACTTGAATGCTTGAGAAAAATGAATGCTTGAAAGTAGAACAATGGATGTTGATGATCCTCCTTATATTTCTTGATTTTTCTTGCCTTGCTTGATGATTGATGATGCCCCCCAAAATGAGAGGAGAAGGTGTCCTTTATACAAGTCTAGGGCACAAAATTCTAGAGAGGTCGACATATGAGAAATAAATTCTCATTAAGCCTATACCCTTAGAAGTGGACCTAAATTAAATATCTTTTAAGAGTCACCGCTTCGAAACCTGAAACAACCAACCCGAAAGAAGAAAAATAAACTTTTGAGTTTCCCCGTGCATTCGGCACACTTTCTGATGAAAAAGGGGGACCTGGGTCAAGGTCGAGGGAGAACTTGACCCAAGGGGTTAAGACCCCTGTAAAATATGTCAATTTGAAAAAACGGTGCCTGGAGAAGCCCAATCATGGTCCAAAATAGGCACAGAAGATGGAGAAGGGGTAGAAATTTGAGGACAACATGATAATGGCCCAAAACACCCCCTAAGGAGGACTAAACAGTCTTAACATGGAAGTGCTTCCATTTTAAGATGATACATTAAGTCCCCACTTTAGCGGGAGTATGGAAATCGAACATACTCTCGCTAAAGTTAGAAGAAAGACTCTAGTGGATCGCAACAAGATAGAACATCACTTAGTTAAGGATGTGAGCCCCCAAGCCAAGGATTCTAACTCAACATATATGTACAAGGGTATAAAATCAAAGAGAAAATAAAGACAAAGTTAAAAGACACAAAAAATAAGAGGGGTTAGTACAAAAATAAACAAAGACAAAGAGAAAATAAAGACAGTTAAAAGACACAAAAAATAAGAGGGGTTAGTACAAAAATAAACCCAAATCAATTAGCAAAGGAAACCTTTCTAGGAAATGCTTCCTATACTAATATCATATTTGGAAAGCTATCATAAATGCATAAATGACTACATAAGAAAGACAAGAGCAACACTATAAATAACATAGCTTTATGATCTAATCCTACTAGAATGAAAGCAAAAAGAGAGAGAAGAGAGAGTGATTACCTCGCCTAGTAAAATGTCCACCTTACCATGAATCACCAAGGAGGGAGAGCCCAATAGATAGCCAAACCTGATAGTTCACCCATAAATTATGCTTTGTAGTTGTAATGCGTCTTCTGACGACTTTTGAAATACCTATAGATCCACATTCTTGTATCACTATGGAATATAAAATGTGTCTCTTCAAGAGTTAGCAACTTATGTGCATTACCTTCCAAGGATTTAGCATATTTGAAATTGAAAATGCCTCTCTCTTCAAGATTTAGCAACTTATGTGCATTACCTTTCGAGGATTTAGCATATTTAAAATTGAAAATGCATCTCTTCAAGATTTAGCAACTTATGTATGTTACCTTCCGATAATTTAGCATGTTGCAAAAGTATAGGATAAGGAAGACCCTATATATGCCCCCCTCCTTATCGTGGCTACCTAATAGATAGGATAAGGAAGAGAAGGAGGATACCTACTTCACCAAGTAAGGAGATATCCTGTTAACAACAATGTACACTATATTCTTAGCAAAGAGTATTGACCCTTACATCAAAGAGCATAGATAATCGTGAAAAAAGATATGTCACTTATGGAAAAAGGATCCTCAAAGAGAAAGAGATTTTATCAACAAGACCCCCACCATAGAGGAGTACTTTGGATAAAATATCATCTTTCAAAGAAAAGTAAAGAGAGATCAAAGATTCAATCATCAAGCCCCCTGCGATCAAGAGGAAGAGGAATCTTGGAACGAAAGAAGAAAACTCTAACCCCAAAGCAAAGGCAAGAGTTTATAAAGAACACAATTTGCAAAATAAAAAAGAGGTGATGACCTAGGACAACAACCTCTCACATAAAAGGATATCCATAGCCAAAACCTCAATTTGTATAAGGAAATAATGTTGCAAAATAAATAAATGCCACTAAGCTAAGGAAAGTAGATCCCTAGATAGAGAGAAAGAAGGAAAAACCTTGCCCCCCAGGATGAAAGAAAGGGATACCTTTGCAAAACAAATGTCTTTAGAAAAGATATCATGGATACTAGAAGAGAGCTATGGATGATTATGAGCAAAGGAAAGATAACATAATACAAAACCATAAGGATAAAAGATAGAAAGAAAAACCAATTAAGCTCAAAACAAAATACATGCTAAGAGCATAATGGATCCTAGAGAAATGGAAGAAATACCTCTTGCCCCCAGTCAAGAGACAAGAGGAGAAAAGAGCTATATTATAGAAGAATGAGGGGTAAAATTATGAAGAAATTGTAATACCGCACGAGAGTGAGATATAATTCCTAAAGAAGCTCTTTCTCTAACATATATTTTGAAATGCACACAATCAGCAGGTAAATGTGTATTGCTATAGTGAAAAGGACATTTGTACTTAGAGAGAGCATCTTTTGGCATAGGTTTAAAGATTTATTTCTTAGAATTCATTAACTGAACATACACCTTCTTAGCCACATCTTGAGAGGTATCAGGGTGATCTAAGGAAGGTGTTGGAAGAAGAACATGAAGAGGAGGGTGAAGATCAAAATCAACCACCTTAAATTGAGATAGTGGAAAGCCAAGACCACGCATATCTTTTTTAGGGGATAGATGAACCAGATATTTAATACCTTTCTCATTAGCACCAATCCCTAAACCCTTATAACCTTGTTTAGCCATCATATTGTATCATGTAGTGTACATATCTTGTAAAGCTTCTGCAGAAGGTGATTGTTTACAGTAATCATGAGAAAACATTGTGTAAGGTGGAATGATAGGTTTAGAAGAAGTTTATTTTCTCTTCCTTTTAATATCATCATGGATCGGATAGGAAGGGGAAGGTAAATCCAAGAATTCTTACACATCTGCATCATGAACCATAGTTTGAGCCCCATCATAAGTGTGGGAAGAACTAGGGATAGAAGATGAAGAAATAGGAGTGAGAATATTAGGATTTGGATTAGGAAGGATAGGATTAGGAAGATTAGGAAATGGGTATCATCTACCAAATACTTCACATAATCCAAAAGAGTAATAAGTCCGCCACACAAATTCTTAATGAAAGTTTTGAAAGAAGGAAGGCTAGTATTAGTCAATCTCATAATAGCATAGTCCCTACAAAGGATTTGAAATGTTTTAACATGAGTGACAGGATGTCCCTTACCATTGTAATTCTCAAGATGAGGCATATCAGCTTGTTGGGGGACAGGAGCACGAATAATGTCTAGGGATAAAGGACTACCCATGTTATGTGTAAGGATACTAAACTTGGATTGAGTTAAGGACACCAGTTGTTGTTGTAAAGAGGACACAGTTTGAGCCAAACTAATGATTGTGGAATCATTAGAAGAAATAGGAGGTATAGAAACATTAGAAACGCTAGGAAAAGTGTAGGAAGCGGCAGGAATGGAAGACACAATCGAAGGAACACTCATAGGAAGAGATGTAATAGATGTAGTCACCAAAGGAGTATAAGTAGGAATGCTAGGTAAAAGAATAGAAGAAGGTTCCACACTAGTGACAGGAGGAGTGAATCCTAAATCTCGAGTTTATTGAGCTAAAGGTTTGATATTTAAATGCACCAGATAAGTAATACCATGCAGGAGATTAACACCTTGATCACTATCACGAAGGACTTTCTTAAAGGCCTCTATAACTTGAATAGAATATCTAGGATATAACATTCTATGTGCATCAATGTTGTAAATAGTGGAACGTGAAGGTAACCATGCACACACCCTATGGTAAAGGTCAATTGAAGAGGTTGCAGAGGAGGATGAAATAGGAATAAGATCAATGGAGATCTTAGTCAAACAATTTTCATCCTCACTTCCATGTACCTCATTAGGGGATCTATCCTCTTTTGCAATAAAAGTCTCATCAAAGTATTCAAAACAAAAAGCATACATGTTGAACACAAAGTAGCACTACAAGCATGAAAAATTAAGATGTTTTGTATTTTTAAAAAAAATTATAAATTTATTTTTGAAATATAAATGCAAGAGCATAAAAGAAATCTACTTTTATATGCATGTAAGATCTAACATAAAATGCAAATCTAACACCAAAAAGAAATAGTTGTCGTAAATGGGTTCACTAAAATGTAATATATAAAATGTGGATAGGGTTTAGAAATAATGGGAGTTTGCACATAAAAGAGACCCTAAACCAATATTTAACACAAAACATGAAATTCTAATGATATGGAATATAAATTTGGAAATGTTTGCAGATAAAATGAAATACATACCTCATAACATAGCATATCTGGAAATACCTATTTTCTGGTGCCTATATCATGTTTCTAGAAATTCTGCGACTGGATCTGGAATAGAAACATAGAGACGGAGAAAACCTAGAAATCTTTTCCTTTTTTGGACCAGGTCAACCTTGACCCCTTTTTGTCAACCTTGACCTACATTGCTCCGACAAAAATTCTATCCGCGGATCCCGAAAGTTTGCCGAAAATGGTATCCAAATCTACTCTATAATTCGTTATTTTGTACCTCTACCTGCAAGAAAAATGGTTTTGTTTGTTGGGGAAAGGATTTGCCTTGGTCAAACCCCGATTTAGGAATTAACCTTGAAATCAAAATTGAAATGGAGAATGCTAGCAAGTAGTAGAAGTAGATCTAACAACGAAGCTATGATATTCAATAGATATGCAATTGTATTTGAAATGTAATCAAGTATGTGAATATGAAAGCTTAGACTCAACATCAAAAACCATAAATGTAAATCAAAACCTCCATGATTATATGCTTGAAATCCACCTTGAAGGAAGAATGAATGAATCTTGAAGGAAGATCACACCACCATGATGGATAGATCTAGGGTTTGAATGATGAATCTTGAATGCTTGAATCCTTGATCTTCAATGGAGGACTTGAATGCTTGAGAACAATGAATGCTTGAAAGTAGAACAATGGATGTTGATGATCCTCCTTAGATTTCTTGATTTTGCTTGTCTTGCTTGATGATTGTTGATGCCCCCCAAAATGAGAGGAGAAGACTTCCTTATATACAAGTCTAGGGCACAAACTTCTAGAGAGGCCGACATATGAGAAATAAATTCCCATTAAGCCTATACCCTTAGAAGTGGACCTAAATTAAATATCTTTTAAGAGTCACTGCTTTGAAACCCGAAATAGCCGACCCGAACGCGAAAAAATAAACTTTTGAGTTTTCCCCGCATCCGGCACACTTTCCGATGAAAAGGGGGGACCTGGGTCAAGGTCGAGGTCGACCCTGACCTAGGTCAAAGTCGAGGTCACCTCGACCCTGGGGGTTAAGACCCTTGGAAAATATGCCAAGTGGGAAAAACAGTGCCTAGAGAGGCCCAATCAAGGTCCAAAATAGGCACAGAAGATGGAGAAGGGGTAGAAATTCAAGGACAACATGATAATGGCCCAAAACACCCCCTAAGGAGGGCTAAACAGTCTTAACATGGAAGTGCTTACATTTTAAGATGATACAAATATAAATTAGGTTTGTCAATCTAGGCACATATCAATTTTTATGCACTGGCGGTGGGAGCAAGTCACTAGACAAAGTCGGTTGCATAGTAGACAAAGTCGGTTGCATGGGAGAAATTATTTCCAATAAATTGTTCATTAAGTCAAAGTGGCAATAGCGTATCATTTCTAGTGTATCATTGGTTCAACAAAGGAATAGTGCCAGTTTATCACAAATCTTAAATTTGATTTTGTAAAATTTGTTTTATCAATATTTCAAGTTAAATTTTATAATCTATTATCAAAATATTTTAATCAATTTTCATAGTTATACTCTTAAACATTGATGGTTAAAATTTCATACAACCATATCAAAAATGTCAAAAATGCATGATAGATTATTATTCAAGTGTACAAAGTTCATACTTTTAGTTAAAAAAATAACATGGCAACGTGGACCCTAGGCAGATGCTTTTGAAAGGTTTTTATTAATTCTATGGCGGCAATAATATTGAAGTGCAACCATTGCATGGATCGCCATGGAGGCAAGGGATTGCAGAGAATAGACGTGGGACACTAATTACCAATGTAGCCATGAGATATCCAGCTAGCTCTAACAACTTAAAATTAAATACCAAAGATATATAGTCCCATGTTTATCTCACCTATTGAGCTCATATTAAGGTGACAAATTATTTGACACGTGGTACGGTGAGATTCCTTCCAAACTTATTGCGTACACTAAATTTTGTTTGGTATGCAGTCAACCCTATGACCTCAGTACGAATGATGAATGAATGGTTTTAATGACGTCCATGAGAGCAAATAGCCTAAGGGACCACAAGATCACAGTCGTAAGCTAACTCCAAATTCTTTTCTAAGTTGGACCTCCTACTGTGAATCTTGACAATCAAACTAGCGTTTTGGTTGATCTTATCTTCCTTGAATAGGTTGTGCATGTTGTTTTCTCCTGAGCTAATTTCGTACTAAGCTTGGATGTCATCATAAGAGGTGCACTCAATGATAAAATGTCATTCAGTCTCAATTGCACCCAACACACAAAACCTACAAATCATTTCTTCCCATTCCTCTTTGGGCCTTTTCCATCTACCTATCTCGCATCTGAGGTGATGAGAACCCGTCCTCAACTGGGTCACTAACAGTCTAGCTTTTCCTTTAATAGTTGCCCGTAGATATACCTTATCACCATGTTCGCCAGTTGGGTTGAACACTTTGATGTAATGAGCATTTTTCCTACCCATGTTATTAGTCCACATGGCAGTCCGGAATTTTTCTATGATGAACTTTTTTATTTCTGCATTGGTATTGGGGCATTCTTTTAACTTGATGTTCCACTTACTCAACCACTTTATATTCTATTTCATCCATGTTTTCTTTCTGCAAACTAAGTCCTCTTTCATCACAATTTTGGGTCATCGTTGATTATCCATGTTGTCAAATTTCTTTAGATAACTTAGTAACCGAGTTATCGTTGCTAATTCCAACAGGAAACTACTTGCTTCAGCTAAGAGAATTTCATATGGGACCAAGGTCTTGACTTTAAGACTGCTAGTGATTAAGTATTTCTAAATCCTCTCCACCAATCGCCACCCGCATTTTGTCATGTTGTCTCCCCAAACTTCGCAGCCATAAAGGACAACCGGCGTGACCAACAAGCCAAATAAAGTTGTCTTGGTTTTTCAGTCCCAAAGTTCAAGATTTCTACATCTATTCTAAAGAAAGTAAGATGCTTTCCACTCTCCTTGAATCCTTTTCGCTCTACAAGTCTCCCAACTGAGTCTATAGTGGAGGTCAATCCCTAAATATTTGTATTCTTTCACAATTTCTAACAGTCTACCTTCAAAAATGAAGGAAACATGCTTTTCCTTCCTCTTCAAAGAAAAAATAATAATTTTCTTTTTGGTGATGTCACCTGCATCCTCACTTCATGACAAAAGTGCTCCAAAGTCCCTAATTGATCTCTTGACCCTTGAACAATTTTAGAAATCAAAATAAGATCGTTCGCATAAAGAAGAAGCTTCACCACATATCATGTTAAATGCACCCCTTCGCCATCTATCTTGTCTAACAAGGATTCTAGTTTATCAATGTATAAGCCAAACAAAGTGGGAGATAATGGGCATCCTTGTTTAACACCAATGTCACTACCGAAGCATTCAGACATACCCTTTTTAGTTTTGATTTTGGCTCTGACTCTCTCATATAACCTATGCACCACAACTCTAAAAACATTCAGGGTGTCTAAATCTTCCATTCTACTCCACAACTTGTTTCTAGGAACCGTATCAAAAGCCTTCTTGAAGTCCACAAAATAACAATAAGTTTCTCCTCCCTAGTTGTCCCCTAAATTTTATATCGAGTGTCAAAGAGTGATACAATGATTAATGGTAGAGTGTCTAGGCCTAAAACCCGCTTGCCCTTTGGCTCTTTTTCCTTCACCTTCAGCCCAGCTATTGATTCTACATTCCACCATGCTCCCAAAAAGTTTGCCGAAGAGAGGATTGACCATAATTGTCCGATAATTAAATGGGTTATTGATGTCCCCACTTTTAAAGAGAGGGATAACAACGCTAGTGGTCCAATCAGCCGAAAACCCCTCTTGAATGACACTGTTGAAGACACCTTTGATGTAGGGTGCAAGAAGATCAACTCCCCATTTTAAAAATTCAGCCTGAAGTCCGTCAATGTCACTTGCCTTGCCACTAGCCAATTTCTTTATCCCAAATTTAATGTCATCTACCTTAAACAGCTCCACCAAAGTGTTTACAATGGGGGGAGAGTCCTCGTGCGACCGCTCATAAAGTAACTTAACATACTCTAACCATTGCTTATCTGTAATATTATTCACTACTTGTTTTTTCATCTGTTGGAGTTCCTTCCAAAAGTATTTGGCATTGTGTTTACCAAGATGTATTAACTCCCTCCTTGTATTAACATACTCTTCTTTTTTTGCTTGAATCAACTTGGTATATAACTTCCTATTTTCTTTGCTCGAATCTTTCCCTCTTATAACTCTCTTAGCTGCCTTACATTCTTCGTCATACCACGGATTTGACGGAAACGTGTTCGCAGCCCTCTTCCTATTGCAAGATCTTTTACATGCCTTTAGCGCCTTATGTATAATTGGAATCAGCAAAGTACTATGCAAATGATCACCCTGCTTATTGCTTATTTCATCAACCAAGATATTGTCTATTTCAAGAAGTTGTTGTTTAAGAGCAGCGCTGAATATGGCTTTGTTCTCTTGATTTATGAACATTCTACCTTTACTAACAGCTGTCTTTTGCTTGTGGAAATCTTATTTATCAAGTTGGTTATTTGGAACAAAATCCAGTTTAATATAAAGGGGCATGTGATCAAATTTCATCCCTATAAACTGTTCACCAATGTCAAACTCTATTGCGATGAAGTTAAAATAAGAAATAAAAGAAGTTCCTACGTTTTTAACGTATTGATTTAACACCATTGTTTATCCTTCAATAGCTTCCATTAACAGAGGTCTTTGATAGGGTTTTTTTAAGCAGAGCTCATTTACCTATAAACGGAAGCATAAGTAGAGCTTTGTAATTCAAAATCAGAAGAATATCTGGCTAAGAAGAAGGGCAAGTGAGGAAATGTCTACGTTGTAACTGCAATCCCAGACAAAGGTTGTAAAATCAGAGAAGAATTTGTGCATGCAAAATTTGGCTAAAAAAAATACAGCAACTTTGTAAAGCATGCTTGGTCATTATAAAGTTGTAAATTTCTGCCACTTTAGTGCACATCATTGTAAGCCATAAGGAATGTTAAATCTCATCTACATAATATAAGCTACAAAGAAAGCTAATTACAATTTGAAACTGTTCAAGAGAGAATTTGTCCATGACTTTTGTGGAGGCTGTGGTAATCGGAAATGAAAGCCCGACGAACAGAAATGATGGATTTTAAAAAGAAGAAATGAAAGCCATTACATAAACGCTGTCCTACCGGAGGATACGTAGAGAGTTTAGAAATTGATATTGCAGACGGCGAAGCATTCCATATCAGGCAAAGAAGGGGCAGTGGCTATGTAGCCACGAAAATTGTTAATCATACGAAGGGGAAACACTTAGTTTTTTTTTCAAAAGTTTGATGCAACCACGAAAATTGTTAACCATACGAAGGAGAAACACTTAATTTTTTTTTCAAAAGTTTGAAAAAGCTATATAAAAAAATGATTTTCGTGGCTGGATAGCCACTACCCTTACTATACCTCTAATCTAACTTTATAGATCAACTACACCTGCCTGTAAAAGATATTTAATTTACTGTATAATCAATTCTACGCATCCTATATACATTAGACTTCTTTATTGCTGAAAACTGTTGTCAAACAATCTAAGAGCTTCTGGTAAATATATGGATTATAATATGATTCTTTCACACTTCTCCACAATTGAAAAAATTCAAAAAGTCATGGCTTTTTGTTCTCAGTAGTTAATTTAACCTTGATCCTACTAGACAATAGCATTCAATATCAGATAATTATAAGCCGCTTGAGTAATATATACAAGGAATAGAATTAGAAAACTTATGTCATCAAGGCTCAAGTGATTTTTTTTACAGTTTTAGCCCCCCACAACTAAGGGAACATTTTGTGAAATATTAATAATTTGATTTTTGTATTCTGGATGCATCTTTGCATTCTTTTCCTAATTCTTTATAATTCATGATTTTATGTGACTGCAGTTCAATTATTCCTATGTAAAATTTTAATGGGAAAGAATAAATTGAAGTTTTTCTCTATTTTAGTAGAGCGATAGTTGTTTAAAAATAGAAAATAAACTTGGAAAAAAAGGGCTGAAAATAAACAGCAAAAGAGTGCTTAAAAATAAGTAGCAAATTTTGCTATCTATGAGGCACCAGCTGCTAAAAAGGTTGAACAGTTGCTACTAACCAAAATACGCTAAGCAGCCACATAAGGACTTGCCCTTATTATCCTTTATTTTTCATGAGTCACTCTACTGCTCACCAAAAAACAAGGCAACCTTAGAACTTTTACACATGTCAACATGGCAAAAGTTTTGGCATGCAGATCCAGGATCATTTCCATTGAACCTTATCATGTCGCATAAAACAATGTCATCTAAGTCCTGCAAATCATATCATACACCATTAAAACAATTTATAAGTATCAGTCATAGTTAAAAAACTCTTTATCACAAAAAATTGAAACATTAATCAGTCTAGTCTTTCATGAAGTCTATTAGAAAATATGGGAAAGAGTTCAATAGAAGCAAATTGATATTGCCCAAAAAAATGAGGGCTGCGGCTAGCAAAAATAAGCTAAGCATATTTTTTTTGGTTAAAAAAGACTCCAAATTCTAAATTTGTAGAAAATTGATTTAAGTGGAAGCATGGGGACATGATAATATTTATAAGATTCTTAAATCCTATTTTATAGGAACCAATATTCCTAAATAGACTGAGTTGTTTTAACAATCCAATATACAACCACTAATAAATAACCTATTAAACAACTTAAATGACGAATAATAATATTAAGTTATTTACTAACAACTTAATATTAGAACCCCAAATTATTTTATGCATTCTAATATTCCTAACATCTAGATGTAAACACTAAATCCAAATAAAGCCTTCATACATACATAGAAGGAAAAAAAATGGTGAAGGATATGAGACGACATATTTACAAAGAGCATACAACTTTGATCAAAATATATTGTATTACACCTATCATGTATAAAAAGAATACAATAAATTGCACCTGCTTGATAAAATTGGAAACAACTCCTACACTAAATTTAATGATCTTTTCAATGTGAATCAATATCAGTTAGATCGTATCTATGTTAGTATGAAAACAAACCTTACCATGAGCTTGGTGTAAAAAAGTGACTATGAAGGAAGATGAACTTAGTGAATGTACCAAGTAATTAATGTGGCTTTCTCAATTAAGAGGAATAAGAACAAAATGAGGTGTCTTCTTATTTTTACTAAATCAAAGCATTTGTAATATAACAAAGTAAAATTGATAAACATTTACACTTCTCTTTGATCACTCTAGGTGCTTGAGAATCTTAGCTTAATTTGATTCCGTTGATCTAGACTTGGTATCATGTTAAATATCTCTTGGACCAGTTAGGAGTTAAACTGTCCTTCTTACATCACAAGGCTAATTCAAGTCCATAATGGAACCTCTTCAATGCTTTGAAAAAGTCTGGACTCATGAACGTGAACCCCATAAAAGATTATTGAGGTTGAACTCGATTCTCTTTCTAAGCATTAAATATCTTTAACATTTTCAGGTATTTAAACTTTAAACAATTAGTTTATCCAAATTATATACTAGATTTGTCATACCATGATACTTTGTACAAATCAAAAATTCATATTTATGATCATAATAATATATATATATATATTATTACACAACTAATTATATAATATTAAAACACATTCAAATTTTATCTTTAATTCTATCATTCATTTACTTATTTATTTCATTAAATATGTGCGTACACAGAACTACAGAGATATTTGTACTATTCAGAACTAAACATTTTTTTCACAATCCTCTAATGGAACAAACCCATAATAAGCCCATGCATGCCCACTTCCTATATATCATTCATTTGTTTTTTTTTCGCGAAATATGTATACACAGAACTACAGAGATACTCTATTCACGAGTTGGCATTTGAAATATTATACCAGGATATCATATAAAGTTTGGGAATTTGTTCCAGAACTACATACTGAAACAATCTGGTGAACAATGTGGACTTATTTTCGTACCTCCTCAATATATTTCTACCGTGGTGATTTCTTTTTCTCTTATCACTAGATATGATTTCACAGATATATGCAGCAATAGTAAATACATGAAATATTAAATCAAGATAGTCCCCTAACACTGTAGGATGTTTTTATTAAAACCACATGCTCGTTAAACAATTTTCTAAACCGTATACGATGTTATAACTCCTAAAGGCCATTTTGCTGTTAGTTGCACACATATTCATAGCATTCATAACAGAGTAATTAAATTTGGTCAGGCTGAGTTAACAGTGATTACAGACGTTGGGAATGAGGTCCAACCTTACAAAGCACAAAATTTAAATAACATGGTTAACTGAAAGGATTTGTAGGTTCTGTGTGTCGGGTGCGATTGAGACTGAATGGCATTTTATCATTGAGTGCACCGCTTATGATGACATTCGGGCTCAGTACGTCAGTTCGAGAGCAAACAGCATACACAGCCTATTCAAGGAAGATAAAATCAACCAAACCGCTAGTTTGATTGTCAAGATTCACAACAAGAGGTCCCACTTAGAGAAAAACTTGGAGTTAGCTTATCCGGCGGTGATCTGGTGGTCCCTTAGACTGTTTGATCTCGTGGACGTCATTAAGATCATTCATTCATTCATTCCTTCCAACAAAGAGAGTCGTGTATACCCTAAATGAGTGTGCTGGCTGGTATGCAACCCCAAGCACCTCTCACCTCTGTGTGTATATATATGAACTCTCTATTAAAGGGCTAAGGACCAGGTAAAGTATCGTAGAGTCACAAATGTTGGCAGGCCGATACAATATGATCTATGTACATAATGCAGTTTACCCGTACCTAGAAACCCTAGCAGTCAAACTTCATTTCACCCTTTCAGTAGGGTCGCTTAGCCAAATTATTTTCTGATTTCTTTGGTGGGCAAAGAGAGACGGGAGGGTCAAGATGGCATGCAATTGCTCTAAGCAAAATCTGTTTTGCCGCCGGAGTTTTAAGTTGAACTACCGACAATCTTGTGAGATTGTTGGTAAACAAAAAAAATCCTTCACTAATTTTAATCTGGTGTAGATGCGTGTGGGCATTTCTAAGTTGTCTTCTGTATCAAACAAGGAAATTTAATTATTGCCAGGCTGGGTAGGTCAAACAATAGAGGGGGTGAGATGTATTTTTCCAAATCTTTTTTGTGGGCAATGCAATTGATATCAAATATTTTTTTAATTGATTATAAAATAAAAATCATTTGGTTGTCAAATGGGTCAAGCCCTGACATATAAAGTTGATACTACTGCAAAATCTGATGAATATTTGTATCACGAGTGGATTCTGTAGCAGTGGACATGAAGGAGAAGGAGATGACAGTAATAGGTCACCACCATTACTTAAAGGCATTTCACTATGGATAAGAATCCAATTTTTTCAAATGACAGTGACTCTTGTAAATATTATGTGCATGCTTGAATGTATTTTATTAAGAAAAAGTTTGTAATGTTCTATAATTTTAAAGAATATTAAACACGTAAAAAATAAAATTGATAAACAAAATCAAGAGACTTATCAGATAATAGGAATGGGTTTTACTCTAAGGAGATTTAAAAGACTTAAGGTCAGATAATAGAGGTGGATTTTGTTCTAAGGAAATTGATGCATTTTGCAAGCAATTATTAAGAAAAAGACAACACTCTACACATGACAATAGAATGTAGCAGTTAAAAGGTTAAACAAAAATTAAAAAAATCATTAAAAATATAACAATAATGTCAAATCTTAGATGGTCTCCATATCATGTAGAAAATAAATAAAAACCCCACAATAACCTTGAATGCCTCGGGCCAAGTAATACACTATTACAATCAACAAAATATGATTCTAGATGCCAAACATACAATAGTCCACCAACCAAAAAATTGTTGTCACGCTAATTCTAGGCATTAAATTGGGCTAATAACCCAGTCCATCAAACATTTTATAGATTTTTTTTTTAAGATTTAGCCTCAATATTGTATTCCAATTCATATTAATCCTTAAAAAAGTTGATATTCACAATTAATTTCACAAACCCTAACTCGCACGAAACGAGACTAAACAGACAACTTTGACCCCCCCAACAAAATTAAATAACAGTGAACTCCCTCAATTGGATAACAGTGATCATACGAATAGGGGATAAACTCAGAACCATACAGACAATATACTAACAAATCATAAAAAGGCACTCAATTGTTTTACTTTATGTTAATCCAATCCAAAATTATGTGTTCACTATAACACAAATTTTGATGTCACTCATTCGTATCGAACTACTGCAATAGAACCATTTTCCTCATAAATTTGAAAATTGAAACTCTGATGCCATAAGGTAGAATATAACCAACAATAAAACATAACTAACTACACACTGATGTCTCTAGAGTCTAGACAAACTTCAATGACACCTTTTTCCCTACCAATCTATGAAAAAAGGTTTAGAAACAAGCATACGAATCAAATTTCAAATAAACTCCTATGCCTAACATGCCATGTCACTCTAGGTGTTACTTCTGTACAGATTTCATCCTAAATTATTACTGTAAGCATAACATGCCATGTTACTCCAGGAGTTAATTGTCCAATTTTCATTCGAAATTATTTAAATACTACATTCTCAAACAATTTAATAGAATTATATTTTACTATCAGAAAAAATTTAAACTAATAAAAACAAGTATTAGAAATGGAGGAGCATCAAAAAGTTTCGAGATAAAAATACAAATAAAATCAGAAAGGAAACTTGTAGCAATAAAACTTTATATCAACTAATAGAGAGCAAAACCAATTAAACACAAGATCGAAACATACATATACTCAAATCAGTTATATGCAGACTGCTATGTCATCATGATATTCCAATCACATTCAGACAAACTAACCTTGGGCACTAATTATCCATTTGACGCATCATTAGAATCATATTAATCTTTTATGATTCGAGACATGCAAATAAAGCGATTTAAAAAAATATGGCTTGATTTGACCTGCACTTGGGGGTTCTGAAAATTGTCCATTGCTCCAGCCACTCTGATGATGATGCTATCTCAAATTTGGTTGTCGTCGTCTTAGCAAAAGGATAGTATCTAAGGCTGCTTCTCGCACTTCATATTGGTCATCGTCACGGGATAAAGACTGAGCCATAAAGAAAAGATTTTGAAGATCCTCCTGAATGCAAATAAAATCAGATTCGCGGTTATACCATCTGTTCGTTGAACAGTTATTTTTATTGGTCCAATTAAAATGTAACCTAATTCAAATACCTAGTCCAATCATTGCAATTGGTCTGATTAAAAATGCCTACAGTCCAGTTGATGCACTCAATTGGTTGTGAATACCTCAATTGATACAGTGGCCCATTTGAAAATACCCAAAAGACACAATGAATTCCTTGGCAATATTCTACTCATTTTATTTGTTTTGAATGAACTTTGCTAAAGGTACTATCTTAGTTTTTCACATAAACTCAACCCTCTCTATTCTATTGGCAACAGACATCAATTCAATGTTTTAACTTCTTCCAATTAAATAATCATTGAAAATGCGAGTTATATCTGGCAATTAGACAATCAAGGCTTGCATACATACCTCAGCACGATTTGCGGCAAACCCGCGTTGGCAAATAGTGTTGATAATTAATAGAGCACTGACACGTCTGTGCCAATCAAGATTGACACGATAAGCCCAAATTAAATCTTCTGCAGCTGACCAAAAATCTTCTGTTGCTTCTAACCGACAGCAACATTGCCTAAAAACACTATAATTTCCGCACTGATCCCAAACATCTTTATCCTCAGCAAGACGCATTTCCACCAGAATACGGAAGAGCCTATAATTAATTCTTTCATCTTCCTCAGTTGGATGTATAGTTTCTTCGGCTGCGTGTAAACTATTCTCAATAAGGGTCTCTAACATCTTCCTCAGTTGGATGTATAGTTTCTTCGGCTGCGTGTAAACTATTCTCAATAAGGGTCTCTAACATAAGATACAGGTGATATGCAAAATTATTTAAATACGTTGTCGTTATTAAAGCTGCAATGTGCATATTTTTACCTAATTTTTTTAAGATTCAATCAATAACATTGATGACTTCTCCAAAAGATAAACTTTCATAATATCACAGAAGTTCTTGACAGAGTTAATAATGAACCTTTTGGCAAGTTTCCTTCTCCACTCTTTGAGGGTTTCCAACTTAGCAATTTTCAACATGGATCGAACTAAATTCACAAAGACATCAATAAGACATTGATCTTGTTGTTGATTGCGCATGAAAATATCTTTGTGAATTTAGTGTGATCTATGTTGAAGATTGCTAAGCTGAAAACCCTCAAAAAGTGGAGAAGAAAACTTGCCAAAAGGTTTATTGTTAGCCTTGTCAAAAACTTCTGTGATATTAGAAAAGTTTATCTTTCGGAGAAGTTATCAATGTTATCAATCGAATCTTAAAAAAATTAAGTAAAGATATGCAAATTGCAGCCTTGATAACGACAACTTAGTTAAGTAATTATGTATATCACTGGTATCTTATGTTGGAGACCTTTATTGAGAATAATTTACAGACAGCCGAAAAAACTATACATCTAGCTAAGGAAGATGAGAGAATTAATTATAGGCTCTTCCACATTTCCATACTGATCCGAAGTATCTTTATCGAGCCTATAATTAATTCTCTCATCTTCCTCAACTGGATGTATAGTTTCTTCGGCTGGGTGTAAACTATTCTCAATAAGGGTCTCCAACATAAGATACCGGTGATATGCAGAATTACTTAAATAAGTTGTCGCTATCAAAGCTGCAATGCGCATATCTTTACCTAATTTTTTAAAGATTCGATCGATCACATTGATGACTTCTCCAAAAGATAAACTTTCCTCATTATCACAAAAATTCTTGACAAGGCTAATAATGAATCTTTTAACAAGTTTCCTTCTCCACTTTTCGAAAGTTCCCAACTTAACAATCTTCAACATAAATCAAACTAAATTCACAAAGACATCTTCATGGCGCAGTCAACAACAAGATCAATGACATAGTGTGAGTTAATTCAATAAAACTTTCAAGAACCCTCCGTCCAGTAACCTCCTCATTACAGTTGAGGGCGTCGGTGAGAACATCCATCATAACAGGCAGCAGTTCTCGAGCAAAATTACTGTTAACCGTTGCTCTTAAGGCTAAAATGCGCAAATCCCAGGGTTCACCTGACTTGAGGAACTTACGAAAGTACTTGCGGATCCAGTTGAAAACCTATGTCCTGAGGCACCTGTGCAAACATGAGAAGCGCAAATTCTTTAAGCATTGCAGAACTGAAGCTGGACTGTACCACCCACCGGTGCATAAACGGCACCAGCTCTAGCCACCGAAACTCTACCTGCCGGTCCTCCTTGATGATCGAGGTAGAAAGCTTCACAACAATATCACAGAGCTTCTTGGCAATTTTTTGAACTTCCTCCGTTTCCTTACAGCTTAGCAGGTCCTCCTCGACATTGGTCTTAGATCCCGACAGGTGGGGCCAGAAATTAGTCCCGTCCCCAATGATCTGCAGCTGCAGCAATATACCCGTCATTTCCCTGATTTCAACATTGCCATGAGACTGTAGGACATATTTTGATTTCAGCAACTCCTGGGCATCATTAAACTGCTCCAGGGCCTGACTGCCCTCCACGTTGCCGGCGCTCCTCAGGAACTTTATGAGAACTCTAAAAGCCCCCCAGAAGCAAAGATTGTTCGGAACAATCCACCCTTCCGCTGTCGATAACACGCAACATCAGGAAAAATTCTCCTTCAACAGCAACCCAATAGCAAAAAATACTATCCTCAAGAACTATCCATAGCCATATAATCTACAAGCAAAAACAAGATCCTTTCAGATTTTATTACATACATAAATTCTTCCGAAAATACAAAACTCTATTTCAAGACACACAGAAGGACAATGCGTTCACCATTATAAAGATTAAAACGAAGATGAAGACAAACTATCTACCCTTTAAATCTAATAGATCCGATCTTTTCAGAGTCGATTACAGAAAAACAGTCTTCCCCGAATATTAAAAAAAAAAAACTAATGTTTTCACCAATATAAAGATAAAAACAGAGTTTGATGACAAACTAGTTACATCATAGATCAAACTATTTACCTCATAAATCCAATAGATCCTATTCTTATATTCACTTCCTCTCTGCAGATAGAAGAAATTTTTCACCATCATTCAACTTGGAGCCCTCCAAACCCTGTGGTTCTCTATGGGATTTTCCACCATTAGAAGACTCGGGCACTGTTTACCCAGCCGACAGATTCCCCCTTATCCTTATGTCCATGACTCCACTCCATCGCATGCCCATAAGCCTGCGGCTGTACTACTATCCGTATTCCGTGCCAGCTTGTCAGTTGAATTGAATGACCTGCAGCTTGCAGTTCGTAAATAAGAAAAATCTTGGATTGTGGATGACTGGAGATGGGCGGATGTCTGGATCGTGGATGACTGGAGATGGGCGGATAAATGTAAATGGGTTGTCATCGACCCATCTAAAGTATCCACAATCATTATGGCTTTGTGATGCCCAATCTACATTAGTTTTTATAATATAATGAGTAGTATTTACATTACAAACATTAAATATATACACATTGGCAATTTTTTTCATGTTTGGACAACACCAAAATTGTCGTCTAGGGTTGATCATTGTCTGTGAAATCTTCAACTGGCACTGCCCACCACCACATAGACAGCTTGGCACATTGAGAAGAGTCATCAAGCTGATATCAATAATGCACCTATATCAACAATCCCAAAATTAAACAAAATTCATTGAAAAAAACAAAAAGTTGCAAGGCTAAATCAACCATAATGAGTTATGACATATTGTAGTGTTGTCGTGTTATATTTAATGTTGTCATGTTATATGTAATATTGTCATGTCAACAATGTGTTATGACAAAAGAAGTGGGCAACATGGATCCTCCCAATAAAATGTATAATCAAAACTGTTTAGTTTCTGTTTGAAAGTTAGTGGAACAATCAACAGTTTAAGGGCCTGATAATATTAGTTTTCAAGTGTATTTTAATGCTTGCAATACCTGACTATATCAACTTCTCTAGCAATCCTAACTGATTGATTGGCAATAATGTAAAGTGTTGCAATCCTTCAAGTCTCGCAAAGGGAGATGCTTCATGGTTTTATGTAGTTTGTTACAAGATGTAGCTATATTCAATATAACAATAGACCTACTAGTTGCTTTTGAGAAATCTTAATACCAATAGACTGTCATACCATTTGGATTTTTTAAACCAAAGTGATTGCCAATTTTTCAAGAGTCGTGTGGAGTTCGGACTGTAGGAGGACGTGGAAGTGTGGGAAAAGGCATAATGAAGAGAGTTTAAATAAAGTTGGACTCCTTACCAACTGCATCAGCAAGAGAAGAAATGGACCTCCGTAACAATGAAGAATATTCTGAAATTTAATATGGAACTAGCTTCTAGCTATCAAGGAGATTGTGGAATCTATTGTATGTAGTCTTGAAGTTGTACAAGTCAGCAAGGGAAAAGGATTCAACAGCTTAATGTGAATAAGTATGCAAACAGCAAGGTATTACACAATATAAATCATTTGAATAGACTGATCTCTACTTAAAAAGCTTGCAATCATATTTGTAATATCTTTTCAAGTATTTGAAGGTCGGCAATATCTATTATTATTCCCATTATATTCAATTTTGTGAATGGCCCAAGTGCGAATATTATTGCAAAATAACTTGAATGGAATTTCTTGTCTATTAGAGCATGTTGTATCTGCTCTAAGTTCTGCAATGAATGGTTGTAATCTCTACCATACTTGCTTTATCCACATTCTCAAAAAAAGCATCAGCAAACATTATTGCAAACTTGAAAACAAAAATAGAAACACATATTCTATTATGCATGCAAAACATTTGACATAATAGCTCCGTTACAAGAAGTGGAAAAAAAAAGAAAATGGTTAGCAACCAGGGGTAGCTCTCTACAAAGGCTTTAACAGCATAGTAGGAAGAAAAAAGGACTAAAAACTTATCATGAGGCACTTATCTCCAAAAGTTGCTCATGAGTTCAATATCAAGGGCGGAGAATACAAATCATTTATAACCTAATGTGTAAATGATCCTGAAACAGTTAACAATCGGTAATTTTACATACAAAAATAATAAAGGCACTTCAAGCATTGCCCGAAAAAGTGAAATGGTATCAAAAAGCTTGAAATCCAGATGAAATCAAGACCCACCCCACCCCATTTACCTCCCAGCTCATATAACTGAGACCAACCAACCCAGATCTGTCTTGATCGGCTGCAAGCCAAATGTTGTCCATTGATGTGAGAAATTTAAAACTTACAAATTATTAGGGAACCATCTCAATAATGGAAAATATATACAATAATTGCCATAGGCATTAGATTAAAGAATCACAAGTCATTTTATATGATCTCTGGTGCTTGTTACTAGATAGCATTGAGTCATGTTTCTAGAGACAGAAACTTGTATAGCTATATACACTCATAACCATATTGAACCTCACCACCTTATGTCATTTCAAATGGGTTCTTTATGAACCACACATTCAGTGGAGAAATAATAAAATTGTTGTGTTCATTGAGAAGTTGATATTAGTCAGGTATTGCAAGCAATCAATCAGTTAGGATTGCTAGAGAAGTTAATATTAGTCAGGTATTGCAAGCATTAAAATAAAAGCCCAAATTTATCACATCTGCACACCTGGATAAAGGGTTTGCCCAACCCAAATAGGTGTTTGTTCCAAGGTGACTGGGTAGCTAATTGGGTAAATAGATATGTGGTTATAGATTTGAGCTTGGATTTAGGTATGCGAAACACTAATTTTTGGATGTCTATCCATAAAACATATGCAATATATCCAAAATATTAAGTGAAATAACTGTAACATTAGTTCTTCACACTACCAAATGCCATGTTTTACTGTACTTACAGTATGAACATGACTTGTTTTCCTGTTAAGTAAATGTAAATATGTCGACTGGTAAACTGCCCTTTGAGATTATAAATGGCAGATTTCACAAACTGTTTAGCAACATTGAGATTTCACAAACTTAAACTATATTAAAGCATCAAGGACTATAATCAATCCTACACTGCACTGCACAAAAGGGTATATATAAACTCATCCAAGATTTACTAGGACACAGTAAACCGAGCTTAATCATTGTTTACAATTTTTGAAACATTAGTTAGTTTTGATTTGAAAAACAACAGATTAAATCCATAATTCTGATTGTTTTAATATGAAACATTAGTTTTGATTTTAAACACAAGACCTAATAAACATGGATCAACTAAAGTCCAAACTTCCGTATCATATATTGGATTCTCTCTCCTTCATCCATTGTCAAGAACAATGCGGCTGATTGCGGATCATGCATTAACTTTTCGTATGCTTCAAGCATAGTAGAGTCGCTAAGGCCAGGGATTGCTTTAAGTGCTTTATACAAATCCACTGCATCATTTTTCAAACTAGATGTTTTATCCACTTTCAGAGGCTGTCCAAGGCCTATTGTAAGGCCTGCAGACAGATCTTTGATCACTTCACAAATCGAATCCAACGAACCTACCAATGTTCCCCTCCTCCTCTTTGGCCTCCTTGACGATGTTGAAGTGTTCTCTTTGTCACTTGCAGTAGATTGGTTCAATGTGGGTGTATCAATAGATTCGTTACCATCATTAGCCAAATTAGCAGTAGACTCAAAACATGCATTATCCATACCATGATAACTGAAATCTTCATCATCATTGAAATCTTCCTCCGTCTCTTGAGCTGTTGCAGCTGCAGTGCCCTCAGCTATGTCATTCCCAACAATATAGGATAATTCATTGTAGTATTGAAATGGATGCCTCTTATACATTCTGGCATTTTTAAATTCCTTTCTCTGTATGATGGCATAACAATTGAATTCATTATTGGTCCTTCATTACTTAAAAAGATATATTCAACTTAAAAGGAGATTTGAAGACCATGTTACCTTCAACAACTCATCCCAAACACTATCATCAGCATCCATAGTTTGGGTAGTCTCATTCCAGGCTAAGCCGCTTGTATTCCTCAAGTCTTTCATAACTCTATACCCTTGTTTCCAAGTTTTCAGCTTGTTCTTGAAGTTATCCTTCGATAGCTTCATTTTCAACTCATTATTGAACCTCCTTTCAATGGTTGTCCAAGCCTCTTTCTTGAAACCCCCTTCAGCTTTTTTTCCAAGCTGCACTTGCTCCTATAGCAAGTCTAGCAACTTGTGTTCCATCTCTTTTTTCCAGAAAACCTTCTTGCAAGAAGAAGTTGCCTGGATAACTTGAACGTCACCATCCATGTTCGTGTTTACATCTGTAGACATACCTGATGCACACACAACATGAGCTACCCACTTCTTTTGACAAGATCAATTGCAATGTAAACAGATGCAAAGAGCCATATACGTAGACGTAAACATTAAATATAGCAACATTAAACATAACACGACAATATTAAATATAACATGACAACATTAAATATAGCAACATTAAACATAACATGACAATATTAAATATAACATGACAACATTAAATATAGCAGCATTAAACATAACATGACAATATTAAATATAACATGACAACATTAAATATAAAATATAGCAACATTAAACATAACATGAGAATATTAAATATAATATGACAACATTAAATATAACAACATTGAATATAACATGACAACACTAAATATGGCATAACGGCTTTTAATATATAGTATCAGTTTGTGAAATTTATGAAATCTAACATTAGTTTAAACACTGCCATAATAGTTATTCAACAAACTAAGATCGAGATCTATAGTCTTCCCACATCCTTCTTGTTATTTCATCTCAAAAATTACCCCAATCATCTCTTTCACGCTGGCTCAACCCATATGTCTCAAGCACTGGTACATCTATCCGATCATGACCATCTTCCTCTTCAAATTCTACCTCCGATGGAAGGTCGTCCTCTATCGTAATGAAGTTGTGAAGTATGCAACATGCCAAAACAATGTGTTTGTGTCTTGATTTGATAAGACGTCGCATGCTTCAAGATAGGAAAACGCTGCTTCAAAATCCCAAATGTACGCTCTATTACATTCCTAAGTGAGGAGTGTCGATGATTAAACAACTCTTCTGGGGTGTTTATTGGGTTTTCTCTTGAAAACTCCTTTAGGTGGTAGCGTGTGCACCAATAAGGCGCGAGAAATCCTAGTACGTTTGGATATCCAGCATCGACCAAATAATATTTACCTAAACAAAACAAAATGTCATTGTCATAATGTTGTCTTATTTTTTGTATGCTTCAATAATATAATCATATTTTACAAACCTGGGGGAACTACCAATGGATCGGCTCTAGATAGAGTCGAAGCTAGAACACGGCTATCTGCAACAGACCCTTCCTAACCAGCAAGGATGTATTGAAACTTATAATCAAATGAACACACTCCCATAACATTTTGCGACAAGTTGCCTTTTCTATCATGATATTTAACTTGCAGGTTGACATCGACAGTGACTGGTATATGGGATCCATCAATTGCTCCCACACAGTCTTGTAGTCAGATAAATCATAGGTTTAATGAACACGCAATAATAGGATTACAACTCTAAACAAAATTAAACCATTGGGAGATATACCTTGAAGAATGGATCAAAATGGGTCTTCCCACTGATTTCCCAAGGAGTGTTTGGACCAGGGGGTATAAAATAATCCAAATGGAGTGCTAAGATAGCCCTCAAGACCTTGTGGAAGTATCGGCTTACCGTCTCTCCAGAGTGCCCAAAGTTATGGGCAATCTTACGATTCCTCAGATTGTGGCCAAGAGTATGGAGGAACATGAGTAATTGTTCTTCTAACGTGAGGAATTCTGTATCTCTGATGCTTCTTTTTTGCCTTAAAATATTGGCTAGTTTAAAGAAGGATCATCTAGTCATGCGTATTTGGTCAAAGCAATCCGTCTCATTGGAGTTGATAACACACTTATAAAAAGGAATTGCATCTCTTGTGCACTTACGCATATTTCGACTACCTTCTTTTATACACTCCGCTATGGCCACGACAAGGGTGGCAAGAACAATTACAACAACAAGTAGGACTCTTCTCCTCCTCATAATCTCTCCTTCTATTTCAATATCATCTTCATCATCAATATCATCAATGAGATCCATTGAATTACCTAAAAATACCAACAAAACAATCACGAAACAACATAAGAAAACACCCAACTATAATGCATAATCAGATAATAGAGTTGCAGGTTGAGTATACAACATATGTAGACAAGAAAGTACCTTGTGTAATTTCACTAAATGAGAAGTTCTCATAGTGACTGTCCCTTGTGTAATTGCCACTTGAATGTATTGGTATTGAACCATGCAAATGCTTTTCTTCTTAAACAAATGAGGAAATCTCTTCATTCAGAAATGATGTGCATTGTGAGATGTCCTCATTTGTGACAAGGACAGTCACAAATGAGGATAGTCACTGTAAAGACAACATGATAATGTACACTCACTGTAAGGACAGTCACAAATGAGGACATCTTACAGTGACTGTACATTATCATGTTGTCTTTACAGTGATTGTCCTCATGTGTGACTGTCCTTGTCACAAATGAGGACATCTCACAGTGACTATCCCTTATGTAATTGTCCCTTGAATGTATTGCCTATTGGTATTGAACCATGCGAATGCTTTTCTTCTTGAACAAATACGCTCAAGTGGCAATTACACAAGGGATAGTCATTGTGAGATGTCCTCATTTGTGACAAGGACAGTCACAAATGATGATAGTCACTGTAAAGACAACATGATAATGTACAGTCACATAAAAACTTAATATCAAACATAGCTTGCACCAAGAAATAGAGAGATGTCCTCATTTTGTGGTATCCATCCTTTGTCTATGCAATTTCACCATTTATTTGAAATAGAGAGATGCCCTCATTTGTTCAAGAAGAAAAGCATTTGCATGGTTCAATACTGATACATTCAAGTGGCCATTACACAAGGGACAGTCACTATGAGATGTCCTCATTTTTGACAAGGACAGTCACAAATGAGGACAATCACTATAAAGACAACATGATAATGTACAGTCACATAAAAACTTAATATCAAACATAGCTTGCACCAAGAAATAGAGAGATGTCCTCATTTTGTGGTATCCATCCTTTGTCTATGCAATTTCACCTATTATTTGAAACAGAGAGATGTCCTCATTTGTTCAAGAAGAAAAGCATTTTATCCTACAACTAAAACAAACAAATAATCTACACACGCTAATGCAAAGGTTTTTAATCTCTTGATTAAATACTAAGTGAGTAATTTTACTATGATCAAAATAGACTTATGTGTTCTCTAAATAGTAAATCTATTCTTTATGCATCATATGCATTATTGAAGTTTATTTTGTGTATTGATTTAATATTCTTATTAGTATGCTGGTTAGATTAGCTCTGGTTTTTATGTTGTTATAATCTTCTGAATATGTGTACTTTAATTTTAATAGAATTTGACACCTATTCATAAAAAAAATATTTTGCACTGGCAATTATGAGTTTCACTATTTTTATTTTATAATTTTAAGAATTGAACCATGTACTTGTGCCAAGACCAACGTCTTAGCAAGATGCATTGCAAGTAGTTATATAACATCTTTTATGTAAGTTGGACCACTACAAATCAAGTGACTACAACTATATCCTGCTCAATTGCATGATTGAACAAGAATACATAATTGACAAATCAACTTAGTATTACATGGGGATATAGAGCTTCCCGGGGTTGTCAGACTATAGGATAGAAGTAAGTCAGTACACCTCCCGCTACGATTGCTCAAGTTCAAAATAGGTAGGTTCATGTCCATGTGGTATAATGTGGTGGTTTAGATGCTACATGTAAAATAGAGCTCAATACTCTCTCCACTTGATGGATAAAGGGAGTTTGTCGATCAAGAAAAAAACAACCTTGAAATATAAAGAAAAATAATGGATACCAAACAAAATGTACTTATAAATTCAGCGAATTGCCAGTTCACAACTCCACAAAGAATATTTGAAACCTAGAGCACAATTGTCACTCCATGAAAAGTAAAATTTAAGAAAACTGCTATAGATTTCAACTACACGCCATACTAGACCCAAACCATTTGAGTGCACTGTCATTTTCTACCCTAGGAAAAGATGCTCAAAACATAACAAAGAAGCTATGCTTACAATGTGTAGCAACTGATCATATGAGATTCTTAAAAATTAGTATACAAATAAAAATTAACTCTGTTGGTCATATAGCACATGTCACTCAGTTTTGACATAAAAATAGCAGCAGCTGATTACGTGATGTTCACATAGTGGATAACAAATGACAATTTGTAACTGCTAATCATACGGCATGCTTAAAACTTAGTTTAGACCGAAAAAATTTCAACATCTGGTTCAAATTCAATACTTAAAGTTTGGTTTAAACATGTAAAATTGCAAGACCTGGTCATAGGAGAGGATTAAAATTCAGTCTAGAAATGCAAACTGCAACTACTGGTCATGCAAAATGCTTCAACGTCAGCCCATAAATTAAAAATTAAAAATCTTGGTCATATGAGACACTTCAAAATCCGTCTAGAAAAGAAAAATTATAACAATTGATCGCGTCGAAATGCCTACTAATCGATCAACGATTGTCTATTAAAATTACTTAAACTGATCAAATGAGACACATAAAAATCATTCCCCAAAATGAATCTTACGGTTTATAGTTTTCATCACAGACCGCAAGGGTTTAGAAACTTTAATTTTTCATATAAATCTATTGCGACAAGCCTTATTTAGAAACAATGCCCTTCAATCCGACAAAAGAATTACTTATTTTGATATATATACCAAACAGAAGCCTGAACGCCAATAGAATATACACACAAACTACGTAGAATATAAACACGCCCTTCACTTTCACCGGTACTGGTGGTCACAGATTTAGGGTTTCCTTTTGCAAACAAACTTAACCCTAAACCCTAATCTTTGGCTAAATCGTAAACTAAAACATAAAATATAATGGCGTCCCTGAAACAATTTTAAGACAAGGTTCATTACTTTTTGTGGGGAACATAGACTTGCTTCTGAGAAGTTAATAAACAATATATTACATTTAATATCCTTTGCATTAGCGTGTGTAGATTATTTGTTTGTTTTAGTTGCAGGATGCATTGAAAATAACAACCGCCTCAGTGGCCGCTTTTGGAGCAACAGATGATAGACAAAATGTTCGGGGTTTTGAGTATGTGCTCTAGTAACAAAATGGAATTACAGACTATGTGACTGTTGCCAATTGACACAAGATTTCAAACCAAAAACAATGTATACAAAAAGAACTTGCAGAAATGTAGAGCAAACCCTAGTTTTGTACCAAATATGCAATATTAATCCACACATTTTCAAACAAAAAAGGGTTATTTGAAATGGGAGAATCCATACCAGACAATACATGCGACCTCGGAAGTTGCAGAGCTGAGTTGTTTGCAGAGGGCGATGTCGAAGATACACAAGAGAAATGAAATGCAGACCTCAAAAACATCTGTTATATGAAATGTGGACCTCAAACAAAAACTTTGCAAGGACGTGGACCCGACCAGTTTTAAAAATTGGAATTGCAAAAGTGGAATATGATGGTGTAGTTCCAATTCCCCCTTTTTGAGTGGAAGACGAAATGCCCATTTTTTGGGCAAAATTGGAATTCTGAAATTCCAATTCTGATTTGAAAAGGTGGACACAAACATCGAAGTCCGTATTCGGAAAATGGTATCCCAGAATTAGGGCCCATATTCCGTGGTCCAAATGGGCCCTAATAGATTTGATTGTATTTTTTATTTTGATTTTTTTAGTAATTATTATATGTAAAAAGGCGGGTGAAATGAGTTGAATTTTTTAATATATTTTATGAACTTTATAAATAAAATATTATAAAAATTAGGTACACAAATATTATTTTAATAGATTATATCTAAAAATAATAATTTATTTCTCTTTGTATTATTGTCTTGATAATTTTAAAATCTATGAAAAATGTTTTTACTATTTTAAAGATAATAAATTGTAATATTTTTATGTTTATATATATATTTTTTAAATTTTAAATCAAATAAATGAAAAATTGATAGTATAAACTATTTTATTAAAATTGAATCATGTTCAAAATTAGTATACAAAAAAGCAAATAAAATCTAAATATTACAATAAAATTTGTACTAAAAACTTTTTAATTTATTTTTTAATGAGATTCTAAATTTTATGAAGAAAGAAGAAATTTCCTAGTATTGTAAAAATAATATATTGTAATGCTTTTAAATTTTAATTTAATTTTATTAAATGTTAAATCAAATAAATTAAAAAGTTGACAACATAAACTATTTTATTAAAATTGAACCATTAGATTTAGTTCAAAATAAATATACAAATAGTAAATTGCACAACACAAGTAAGTAATATTTTATAGTATAAAATAGTGATAAAATTTTTTATGCTTTTTTATTTATTTTAAAATAGTAATAAATATAAAAAAATAGGTTTATATGTTTTATTAAGTTAGCTTCAATGTTAGCTTCATCAACAATAATATTAATATTTTTAAAATATAACTTTATTAATATTGAGAGATACGGGAGCCTCAGATGGTACAAAAGGCATTAAGTTTGGATTGAAGAACTTCAAAATTGAATTCAGTGGCTTCAAAAATAATGAGGTATCATCAGCAAATTGGTTGTTAATCAGTTCAGTATTGTTGGGAAGGGTAATGTCTTTAACAACAGGAGAGATGGAATTGTCCCTAATGATGTAGGAGAGGGCATCTAAGGTAGTGACAAAAAGGATAGGGGCCAGGGGGCAGCCTTGCCTAATGGATCTACCAAGGGGGAAAGGTTCAGATAGGGAGCCATTGATTTCAATCTGAGCAGAAGCATCTTTTTAAAGAATTTTAACAAGGTTGCAAAAAAATGGAGGGAAACCAAAAGCTTCTAACATCATAATGATAAACTCCCACTCAATCCAGTCATAAGCTTTCTCAAAATCAAGAAGCAACATAGCAGAATTCTAGTTAGAATGCTTGAACCAACTCATAGCTTCCCAACTAGTGATCAAATTTTCAAGAATATATCTCCCTTTGATGAATCCAGTTTGGGTGGTACTCACAAATTTGGGAAGGATGGTTTCAAGTCTCAAATCCATAATCTTCGCAAGAATTTTATAAGACACATTAAGAAGGGTAATAGGCCTCTAATTATTTAGAAGGGCTTTGTCTCCATCCTTAGGGATCAACTTAATGATCCCTCTATTGATGAGGTTCCCTAGGGTATCCTTAGAATAAGCTTAAGAATAGATATCATAGAGGTCTTTGCAAATCCTGTCCATATTGGCCTTGTAGAATTCAATTGGAAGACCATCAGGGCCTAGAGCCTTATCATTCTTCAGAGACTTAATAGCTTTTTCAATTTCTTCTAAGGTAATTTCTTTATTGAGTTGGTCACCATCCTGCTTGGAGATTTATAGTCATGCTTGAGAGATTTAGCCTCCTCAGTGTCTTCTGAAGTAAATAACTTACTATAAAACTTAACAAAAGCATCTTTGATACCTTCATTATCAATAATCTCTTTGTTGTCAACAAAAATTATGTGTATACATTCATTAGCCTGCTTTTGTTTAAGAAGATTAAAGAAAAATTTAGATCCTCTGTCACCATTTTGGAGCTAGTGAGCACGAGATTTGATCTTTGCTCCTCTAATTTAAACTTGTTGGTGTTGCCTAAGACATTCCCTAGCCTGAGCAACTTGAGTGCAAAGAGTGGAGTCATGGGGATCAATTTGAATATTTAATTTAGCATTGCGAAGCTTAGCAGAGAGTAATTTCTCTGAGTATCTGTGGTCTTTAGCCTTCTTTTGGCCAATGGTTTTTAATAAATTATGTCAGGCAGAGATGTTTTGGCTCCAGAGATCCATAAAGGATAGAGAGGGGAGATTGTTTTGGTTGATAATTCTAATAATTTAGATAGCAGAAAGAACATCTTCATCAAGGAGGAGGGTATTATTGAGAATGAATCTCGGGTTACCAACCTTCTTAGCAACATGGGAATCATTAATTCTAATATGAACTGAGATAGGGTGGTGATCTGAAAGCGATGTGGGCGTCACCGTAACCAACTTCCCAAGATCATCAAGGAGGAAGGATAAGAAAATATTGTTAGCGTAAAATCTATCCAGTCTAGCATATATTTAGGAGGGGCCTTGTTGATAGTTACACCAAGTATGCCACAGACCATTGTAGCCACCAGAGTTACCAGTAAGCAGGTCAAATAGGTGATTGCAATGTTTCATCCTGTTCCATTGGACTTTTTCTAAATCTTTCCAAGAAAAGGGGAGGCCCCCAATTTTGTCTTCTTGAGATTCGATCATATTGAAATCACCCTGAAAAATACAAGGGATATTGGGGAGGGAGGTGAATCAGGACCAAAAATCCGCTCTTTCTTTGTAATCGTTAGAGGCATAGATGGAACAAATATTGAAAGATAAAGAATTAAAGCTCATAGTGACCCAAACAGCTCTATTATAGGGAGACACTCATCTATCCGTGATACAAGTTGCCCATTTAGGATTAATGAGAAGGCCAACACCCCCTTTACCTTTAGTATGATTGGAAAACACCTTAATAGCATCCTTCCAAATTAAATTCAAGTTACTTTCAAGCACAAAATCAGTGGCTTTTAATTCTTGTAACAGTAAACAATCCATATGCTTAATAGTATCGAGATAACACTTGATAATGTGCTTCCTATTCAGGGACTCAAGTCCCCTTATGTTCCAGGAAACACAATTCATGAGGAACCAACTAAGGCAAAGGAACACTTAGGATCCATAGACCCATCAATATTAGTATTAGTTGATTGAGTAGATCCACTTTTTCCAAGAATGTTTTTATTTTTGGACCCCAAAGCCCTACCTCTTCTTTTAGACTGGGGAATGTCAAATTTTTCATCTAATTCATCATCATCAGAAACTAGAGGAATCAAGATTTCCATGTCATCAGTTAATAAGGGTGGCATTCCAGTGGTAGGCACTGAAGGGATGGAGGAAGTGGGGATGGAAAACTAGCGGTGGGAAGAACAAGCAGAATAATTTACAGTGTAGAATCATCATCAATTTCCTTGAAAGTCTTAAGGGGGAAGCTGAGAGTCAAACTATTATCAATCTTTATCCCAGAAGGTTTGTACCTAGGCAGACAAGAGGAGGATTCAACAGCGGGCTTAAGAGCCAGGGCAGTCAAGGACGACGCAGGTGAAATGGGCGAGGATTGAATTCAAAGGTTGGTGTTACTGGTTGTAGCATTATTCTTCCTTCTTCATTTTTTGCTGACGATAGTTTGAAATCCATCAGGGATGGATAAGTTCATGAAAGGAGGGTTAGGAGAAGATGAAACCAAAGTTTGGGAGCACACAATTTTGGCATGAGCACCAGCAAGAGGAGAGATAACAAAATTTTCACCAGAAATTGGAGGCGAGGGGGGTGGAGGATCTTGCAAAGGGGGGGTTGAGCTAGGGGAGGAACCTAAAGGTTGAGATTTAGCAGCATTTTTTTGTTTAAGGATAGGACAGTCCTTTCTTAGATGCACTTCATTTTTACACAAAAAACAAGCATTATGCCCTCCCAACATCTCAATAGGGCAAGAAAATGTCTCTTCTAAGATGTTGATATCCAGGGCAGCAGGAATCTCCATGCCAAGTTTCAACGAAATTAGGGACCTGGCATTCATGTGGGGAATAGGTCTAGTGGTGTCATCCATCCTGATGACTTTTTCTAATGGTTCAAGCAGATGAGGGAGAAAAAACTAGAGGAAAGGAGGGATATTCTTAACTAGAATCCAGTGAGCGGAGAGCGCAAGAACCTCCTCATGTATGGTTTCCGGGGTCCAGGCTAGGGCACTGAAGGAAGTATTACCAATAGTCCAATATTGTTTTTTAAGGACCGCTTTGAGTGCTTGAGTTATTAAAGAAAATAACAAATAATCTAGGTTGAATCTATCTGCAAAAAGAGATATGAAACCCTAGCTTCAAATTCCAATAATTATGAAACCAATCATCAAGAAACTTTCAAGGAGGACATTTCTCAACATCGACAACAACAAAGAAATAAGCAAAATCCCTTAGTCTATTCTTTGCTTTAACAATTTCATTAATCATATCAGAATTTAGAGAAATGGAGAAAGACAACAAGACCGCCCCAGAGACCTTACCGAATCCACCTGCTCCATTTGTGCTAGCAACTTGAAACTTGGCTCCAGCGCCAATACTAAAGGCGCAGTGGGTAACGGCTTCAAAGAAGGACTTTGGTTTGGAAGCCGAATGAGGATTATTGGTCTTAATATTGGGATTAGGATTTGGCTCCATAGAAGCCATAGTGGGAAGCGAGGTCGAGGGTATGGCCTCTGTCGAAGGGCAGGGATCAGGAGGCAAATTCATGCAACTTAAATGCAATAAACTGGAAACAACACACCTGGCATGCAGGAGGCAATGAGGATGCCGGAGATGTCAAGACGCCGATCGCCGAGAAAACACAGACCAAACGTCAATTGCCCAAATTTTGAAATTGTAAAAAAAATCATACTCATTGTATTTTAATTTTTAATTATAGTTAAATAATTTGAATATAACTAAAATTGATTAGCTAGATATTTTAAAAATATCATTAATTAAAGATATTTTAATTAAGTTATAACTAGTAATTGTGATAATTTTAATTAATTAATAACAAGTTAATAAAATACATAAAAAATATGGCTTTATTTTATTACTATTTCTATCAATTTATTTGATTTAATTAATAAAGTTATATTTTAAAAATATTAATATTATTGTTGATGAAGCTAACATTGAAGCTAACTTAATAAAACATATAAACCTATTTTTTTATATTTATTACTATTTTAAAATAAATAAAAAAGCATAAAAAAATTTATCACTATTTTATACTATAAAATATTACTTACTTGTGTTGTGCAATTTACTATTTGTATATTTATTTTGAACTAAATCTAATGGTTCAATTTTAATAAAATAGTTTATGTTGTCAACTTTTTAATTTATTTGATTTAACATTTAATAAAATTAAATTAAAATTTAAAAGCATTACAATATATTATTTTTACAATACTAGGAAATTTCTTCTTTCTTCATAAAATTTAGAATCTCATTTAAAAAAAAATTAAAAAAATTTTAGTACAAATTTTATTGTAATATTTAGATTTTATTTACTTTTTTGTATACTAATTTTGAACATGATTCAATTTTAATAAAATAGTTTATACTGTCAATTTTTCATTTATTTGATTTAAACTTTTAAAAATATATATATAAACATAAAAATATTACAATATATTATCTTTAAAATAGTAAAAACATTTTTCATAAATTTTAAAATTATCAAGACAATAATACAAAGAGAAATAAATTATGTTTTTTAGATATAATCTATTAAAATAATATTTGTGTACCTAATTTTTATAATATTTTTTTTATAAAGTTCATAAAATATATTAAAAAATTCAACTCATTTCACCCGCCTTTTTACATATAATAATTACTAAAAAAAATCAAAATAAAAAATACAATCAAATCTATTACTATTTATAAAGAAATACAATTTAATCTTTTTATTTAAGTATGGCCAAGTGAAAATTTTAAATTTTAAATTATCACATTTTTCTTATTTAGGGACTGCAAGCTGCAGACCATTCAATTCAACTGACAAGCTCGGCACAGAATTCTACTCCAGCTCACTTCGCACTCTTCCCGTTGGAAAATTTATGTACTTTTGGAGTTTCTTTTTTTTCTTACTTTGATCTTATATTCTTTGACTCTAAGCTATTCGATATTTAATGTATTAATAATTATTAAAAGTATATTTTATTTGAATAATTATCAATGTGGTGATGATATTGATCATGAGGAAGAGGGTTTTGGGTTGTGTTGTGTTTTTCTGAAAAAAAATTGCGTATGTGTGGTGTCATACCGCATTTACTGTGGGATTATTAAGGCTTTTTATGGCTCCGGCCAACTTTAGCCAACACTTGTTGGTGTTGAAGTTGCTACAATGGAAGCTTATGGCGCCCCTAAACAAGCATCCTCACAAATTCATTTCGAAAGTGTTTCACGAGGTATGCCCTCACCTGATGTTGTGCTTCATGTTCAAGATTTAGATAATGCCTATGAATGGCTTGAAAAAAATACTTCGATAGGATATTTTGTGGGTAGAATCCCTCCTGAAAGCATGTTGTGAGAATGGGTTGCCAAATCTTGGTCTCCTCATGGAATCCAGCTTGATGGCATTCAAAGCCTTACCAAGGGTTTCTTTCTATTTCACTTTTTGAACCCTACCCATGTTGAGGCTATCCTCTCTCATGGACCTTGGTTTGTTAGGTCTTCTCTTTTGGTTTTTCAAAGTTAGTCTCACGACTTCATTGTCTTCGATGATAAAAAGTTGAGGGTTCTAGTGTGGGTTGAGTTTCTTGGTCTACCATTGCCTTGTTGGACTTTCATTCAAACCATTGCTCATTCGGTTGGCAAAGTGATTTGTCTTGAAATCGGCTATTTTTTCAATGTATGTCCTCAAAAGAGGGTTTGTGTTGAGGTCAACTTTTCACATGACCTCAAAGAAATTGTTGAAATCTAGGTTGGTGGTCACACCTTCACTCAGAAGGCACACTTTATTTGAATTTACCCAACACTTGTTACATGTGCCATTTTGTAGAGCACGAGATCAAGGATTGCCCATTGGCTAAGCCAAGGCTAAAATCCCCTTCTAAGGAGCTAGCTCTCATCTAGTGGAGGGAGCAAAGAAAGATGAATGGACAACTATTGTTCACAAAGGCAAGACCTCTTCGTCTTCAACCTAGAAATAACCAGTTGCTTCAACTTCTCAACTGACGGTGGAGACTCCTACCCATGCACTCTCTACATCATCCGCTCATTTTTCAAACCCTGACCAGCATGGGAAAGTTTCCTACACTTTCAGGTTTAATTGTTCCCCTGAACGCCATAGCTCGATTATCATCAAGGACAAATGTTAGTAGCCTGGATTCTATTCTTCACTATGAATTTTTTTCTCTTTTGACAGGGGTTTCTCCTAGAGCTTCAGATATCAAAATAAGTGTTCACCTATCACCAAATAAATGGGAAGGCATTTAGCTATTTGCTTGCACTACCATAATTAATGATTATAATTTCACTTACCTTCAGCACGATCTCTGTAGATTTTGATCATAGCTTTCATTATTATGCTACTCATCTTTTGATGTTGACAGTTGGATACTCTTCTAATCCCATTAATGATTATTTTTCCAAAAACATGATAGAAAGTTATTACTTAAAGGCTAAATAGTAAGGGCTTTATCAAAGTTATTTGAAACTCTAATTGTTTTATACTTAATTAATTTTATATGCTAAAACTAATATATAGAGAATATGATTTAATATTAAAAAATACATTTTATAGGGAGTGATTGAGAGGTATCTGATTGTGAGAATTAGGATTTGATGGAAGAAAACATGCTAGATACTGATGATGAAGAGTAAGGATGAACCTATATTAATGAGTGTGATGGGTCCCATATTTCTCCATTACTCTATTCCAGGTGTTCGTAAAGACTATGGGATAGGAGTGTAGAAAAGTCATTAATTAATCTATCTCTTTCCCAACAAAATCTGTGAAAGCCTCTTTTTAGAAATAAATTTGATCTTGGGAGAAAGGAGACTAATCTAGAAATACAAGGCCTAATGCTAAGGTTAATCTTCTTATAATAAGAACGACCCTTAAAGTGGTAATTTACCCTTAGTAAAAGTATAGGGGTTTTTGAAATCTCTCAGCTACGACTATGATATCTATCTATACTAGATTTTTTCTAAGTATTTCCTTCTAAATATTTTGTAATTATTTCTATGGATTGTGATCCACATGCTCCATATTAGCTAGATCATCTGCTTCCTTATTACCTTCCCTATATATATGTTTCGCAAGTCGTACTGCGGGATTTCTTCAGAATTTCTAATAACTCTTCCATTTTAGAGTTTAATTTATAATTAGGGGTATTTTGTGTTTGTATGGCATTAATAATGATTTGGGAGTCCCCTTCTATCTCAAGTTTTGAAACTTCTAGATCCTTGCATAGTTTGATTCCTTCTAAAACTGCTACACATTCTGCCATATTATTTGTCATTGGTTTAATATATTTAGCACATTTGGATATGATTTTTTCATTCCAATATGGATGATACATCCTATTCCAGCAATTCTAAGATTTCCTCTTGATGTGCCATAAAAATTTAGTTTGTGCCAGCCATATTTGGGAGTTTTCCATTTGCATTTTTCTCTTTCTTTATTGCTAGATAGGCCACCTTTACTATAAAGGGGGGGAATAGCAAGGTTATGCCATGTTTTTCTGATATTATTATCCCATAAAGAAAAGGAGCTTTCAAAGTTATTGAGGTTTCTAAGTCTATTGTTGATAAGTTCCACAATTGTTGCTTCCATTTTCATTGTTAGTGTCCCGGTCTCTATCTTTTGGTTGTTAACAATTCTTCTATTACGCTCCTTCCATAATTATCATATCAAAATTGATGGAGTTATGACCCAAAATCCTTATATAGACTAGTTTTTTTTATGAGAGGTCATGCTTTAAGAAAGTCAATTATATCTGAGGGCATAACAGAACTCCAGCCAAGGCATCCTTTTAGCCAGTTCCAACACTCTTGCGAATAGGGACAATTATTAGTAAATGGCTAACTGTTTCCTCTTGATATTTGCATAAAGGGCATCTAGATGGTCCTTCAAAACCTAACTTCCGAAATCTATCCGCAATCATAATTCTCTTTTGTAGGGCTGCCCAAAGGAACATACCTACCTTAGGAAGACATGCTTTATTCCAACAAAGGTTTAGAGGGATATCTAAGGAGTCTAGATCATGTTCTTTGACAATAGCCTGATATCCATTTTTTACTCTATGTATCTGATCATTTGAACTAGTCCAAACTAATCTATTCCTTTTTTATTTAATAGTGATAGATCTCTCTTTGAGTATGTATTCTAATTTATGCCTTTCTTGTTGATCTAGTGGGATGTTGTGAATATTTTTCCAGGTTACTCCCTCATCTTTAGAGATATAGTCCTTAACCTGAATACCCCATAATCTACTCAAAGTGTCTATGGTACCATGTGCCAACCCCATCTTGTTCACATTAATATAGCCTCCCCAAGAGTCTTGATCCCAAAAATGGCTTCATCACCCTTTACAATGTCCCAAGTGAGACCTATATTGATGATTTCCCTATTATCTATAATAAAGTTCCAAATACGTGAAACTTTGACATGGTTACGAGATCTAAAGATATTAATTAGGTCTTCTCTAGTAATATATTTGTTTAGGAGGATAGAGGCTCATTTACTATTTGATTCATGCATTAATCTCCATACTAGTTTTGCTCCTAGAGCCTTATTTTGTCATTGCATATTTTTTATTCCTAGGCCTCCAAGGGATGAAGGTTTGCATATATTATTGCATTTGATTAATGCCAAAAAAATTTCCTCCGATGTTCCTTGCCAAAAAAATTCCCTTAGATTCTTATCTAGGCTTGATTTGATATTACACGAGAGGGGAAGGGCATACATTTGATAGGTTGGGATTTTTGATAGGACAGATTTAATCATAGTTGTTCTACCTACCTTGGTTAGCCATTTTCCTTTCCAGTTTTCTATTTTTTTCTGAATCTTGGTTTAAAATGAATTCCCATAATTTAGTGCTATGAGTTCCTTTATCTATAGGAATCCCTAAATATTTACATGGAAAATTTCCAATTTTATAGCCTAAGATATTACATATCTGTCTAGCTTTTACCAGCGGGGTATTAATAAAGTATACTTCTGATTTGTTAGGGTTTACTCTCTATCCAGAGGCCTTCATGTAAATTGCTAGTATGTCTTTAAAAGCTTTGGCTTCCTCTTAGTGCTAGCTCCCAGAAGGATAGTGTCATTTGCAAATTGTTGATGAGTTATATTTGGTACATTATTAGTGACCTTAACTCCTGAAATCAACCCATCCTGATGAGCTTTAGTTATGGTTCTACTGAGAGCCTCTGCCATAATAATATAGAGGAAAGGAGAGATAGGATCTCCTTGTCTAATACCTCTGGATATATCAAAGAAACCTTCTAGTGTTCCATTGATAAATAGGGAAATTTTAGGTGTAGAAATACAGCTAAAAATGAGGTTTATCCATTGTTTGGAAAATCCAAAGGCTTCTATACATTTACATAAAAACCTCCAATCAACTTTGTCATATGCTTTTTGAATGTCTAGTTTAATTAGCATACATGGTTCTTTATTACTTTGCGACGTGTGTATAATTTATTGAGCTATTATGATCCCATCTAGAATTGATCTTTTTGGAACAAATCATGTTTTCTCTTCTAAAATTATGCTTGGGAGAAGAATTTTCAGTTTGTTAGCTAGTGTTTTAGATAATATTTTATATATTATATTACATAGGACAATAGGTCAAAAATCTCCAAGTTCTTTGCATTTAGTTTTTTTTGGAATGAGAGTAAGGAAGGTATTATTAATTTATGTCAATAATGTACCAGAATTTCTTATTGCCTCCACAGCTTTCCAAATTTTATTCCCTAAAAAATGCCAACATTTTTAAAAAAACCCAGCTTGGAAGCCATGTAGTCCAGGTGATTTATCAGGATGAAGTTGGAAAAGAGCATTCTTAACTTCATCAATAGTAAATTTTTTATTTAACCATTTGTTATCATTTTCTGTTATTATTTTTGGGATGGAAACTAGAAGTTCATTTTGGGATTTTAAATATGTATGATCAAAATTATTTAGCAGGTCTTTGTAAAAATTAACAAATTCTGATGAAATTAAGTCTAGATTATCTACTGGATTTTCGTTAGTGTCTTTGATTTTAGTAATCCTATTAATGTTCCTTCTATTCTTAACACTATTATGGAAGAATTTTGTATTGCTATCTCCTCCTTTTAACCATGTTTCTCTGGATTTTTATTTCTTGAAGATTTCTTCCTTCAATAGTATTTCCGTGTGTTTAGCCATTAATTCTTTTTCTTTTTTGTATCTGCTTTCATCCATACATAGCTCTATTACTTCTTTATTTAGAGATTCAATTTCATTCTCTATTTTGATTTTGCTCTCAAAGATATTTTTAAATTTATCATTATTCCAGTCAAGAATCTTGCATTTGATATTTTTCAATTTAGATACAAAACAAAACATCTTAGAACCTATAACTTTTATCTAACTCCACCACTATTCTAGCATTGACATAAAATTTTCATCTTGAAACCTATAAATTCAAACTTGAAGGGGTTTCTTGGTGGTTTGACCTCCTCCATTATGTTTAGCCTCACTAGGAAGTGATATGATCCTTCATTGGTTAGAATCTTAGCATAGAGGGAATGATTATAAGTACCAATGTCTCCACTAAAGAGAAATCGGTCCAACCTTTCTGCTATTTGACTAAATCCAGACCTATGATTGTTCCACGTGCCATTAATTGTAGAAATATCTATCAAATGATTATTGAGAAACTATTGTCTAAAGTCTTTTTGGGATTGACATACAAACTGTGATCACCCAAATTTTCCTTTAAAATCAAGAATAGCATTGAAATCACCCCCAAAAATATGATAATCATTTTGGAGGGAGTTAAGTTGATTTTCCATAGTCTAATCTATTAGATTTCCACAATCCATGTATATGCTATATCAATTTCTGGATTTGATTGTGTAGAGTTTTTAAACATCAACGTTTTGGATCATACTACATGATCCATCATCAGGATGCCAGAGAGCAAGAAGAACAAAAGATGGGTGATTGCAGATCTAGAAGACCATAAAAGGAGGGAGAAGGGAAGAGGAGAGAGAAAAGAGAGGTACAAAAAATATAAAAAATACATAAAAAAGGCTAAACACAAAAAAGACCTATCAAGCCAAGTAAATTGGGAAGGAGTGCAAAATAAATAAGGATTAAACCAACCATAAGAAGAAAACAAAAAGGGGATATCTAAGAGGGGGACAAATCAAGAGATAAAAGGATAATAAAGAAAGAAAAAAATAAATAAAAAGGAAATATAACTAAAATAAATGAACACCTAAGTATATATATATAGTTACGGGTATATGTATGTACACACACACACACACACACACACACACATATATATATACATATATATACATACATACACCTATACATATATATACACCTACACACACACACACACACACACATATATATACAAATATTAATATATACATATATACATGTGTACATACATATACCTGTAACTATATATATATATATATATATATATATATATATATTTATATACAAATATTAATATATACATATATACATGTGTACATACATATACCTGTAACTATATATATATATATATATATATATATATATATATATATATACATACATACACCTATACATATACATATATATATATATATATATATATATATATATATATATATATATATATATATATATATATATATATATATATATATATATATATATATATATATATATACATGTGTACATACATATACCTGTAACTATATGTGTACCTGTGTATATATATGTAAATGTATACATGTATATCTATATGCAAATAAGCTAGTATATATGTATGCATGTATGTATGCTTGTATACATAAAATAAAATTGAGCATATATATATATATATATATATATATATATATATATATATATATATATATATATATATATATATATATATATATATATATAAGAGAACAAAAACAAAAGGATAAGAGTGAATTAAGAAAAAATAAAGACAACTGAAGGAGAGGGAAGCAAGAAAAAGAGAACCCTGAAAAATGAGAAACCAAAGAGAGAAAAGAAAAAAGAGAAAATAAAGAGGTCAAAAAATCACCAAAAGAGCAAGAGAGAATACCCTAAGAGCAAACACCGATAAAAATAAGGAGTGTAAAAGGCAATAGAGAGAGAAGCCACAAACTAAGAAATGCAAGGCGGGAAGAAAACTAAATAAGCTAAAAAATGAATGCAAGAGCTAGATAATACATACATACATACATACATACACACACACACACACACACACATACATATATATATATATATATATATATATATATATATATATATATATATATATATATATATATATATATATATATATATATATATATATATATATATATATATATATATATATATATATATGAATGAGAGGGTGCCCATGAGAGTAGCAGGAGAGAATACCAAGAGAAACCAACGAAAATAAAATGACACCAAAAAATAACAAAGAGTCTATATATACACATACATACAGACATATATCTATGTATGTGTATATATACAAAAACAAAAGAGAACAAAGACACAAGTAAAAAAGGAGGAAGCTAGTGTGTATGAGCATGCCCACATGAGCCTAGTAAGAGAAATTAAAAAGGGAAAAGAGGGGGGGCAAGAACAAAAGCACAAGAGAGGGGGAGGGAAAAGGCAAGAAGCACCACCCACTGGGGAGGGGGGTTAGGCCAGGATGGCGAGGGAATGAGGGGGGGTTGGGGTGGAAGGTTGACTAAAAAAAGGCCAAGGAGGATCTCCAAGTGGGAAGAGGGAAAAAGGTAAAGGGGGGGAGGGAGAGGGGGTAAGGGAAAAGAGAAGGGGGGGGGAGTGTAACACAAGGACAAAAATGACAGGACTAGGAAGGAGGGTCATGAAGAGGGGAGGTGCTTGAGGGAAGATAATAGAGGATGCCATGAAATGCTTAAGCTCCAACCATCATCCTAATTGAGATTGTAGGGGTGGTTGTTGATTTCAATGGCTTCCTTGAGCTTCCTTTTGAAGAAGTTGTCTTCCTTGAAAACAGCTTGAGTATCCTCTAAACAAATGTAGTGTTTAGTGGAGGAGGAATGTTCAGCTAACATGGACTTAAGAACACAATCATGCTTAATATCGACAACATGCTCTTTGATTCTGGTGTTGAAGGAATGATCGGTTTCACCTATGTAGGGAGTACCATAGGAGCAAGTGATCTTATAGGCCCTCAACTCTGAAAAGACGTTTCTAGAGTCTTTAGTGGGGGGAACATAATTCCTTATGGTGGACAAGGGCTTGAAGGCCACCCACACACCCTTTTTACCCAAAATCTTGGAGATTTTATGGGAGATACCTACTACACAGGGAATGGAAATGAATGGGGAAGCCTTGGGGGGAGAGGGCAGAGGGTTGGCAGAGGAAAGAAAGGAGGCTTTGGCCAAGTGGAAAGCTTTGGAGATTTGTTTGTCCGTATAACCGTTCCACTTGAAAACTTGATGGAGATGCGTGAGCTCCTGGTCTAAATTATCCTTGTCACAAATCCGGTAGGCTCTTAAAGTAAGGGTTTTAAGGATACCAAATTTTTGGCTGGGGTGGTGGTGAGATGAAGTGTGAAGATAGAGGTCCATGTGGGTGGCTTTGCGGTAAACCCGACGGCCTAGGGAGCCATCTGGTTTTTTGAGGATAGAAACATCAAGGAAGGGTAAGTGGTTGTTGGATTCGATATCCTTGGTCCTGCCACAGACTTGCAACAATCAACTCACAATGGTAACCTGGTGTCTCTAGGTATGCATTCCTCTCACCTTCCTCCTTCATACTTGGAATTATGCATTGATGATTTTGTGCATGCTTCTTGATCACCTTCTGATCCCGTATGCCACATGCTTCTTCCTCATCGATCTCCCCCCTCCACTATCTATTGCCTTGTCTGTATGGGTGGCAATGTGGTGGGTGTTGCCTCTTCTCCCCTATCATATCATCCTTTCCTCTCCATTGACCAGCTGACCTCCTCTGGTCCTCTCCCTCGGTCCTCATGTGATCATTTGTTATATGTTCTTCCTTCCCATGATCCAACCTTGCCTAGTGCTTATACTCCTCTTCCCGTGACTGAGCCTTGTTCCATTAAAGATTGGGAATCCAAATTAGTAGTAAACTTGTCTAATGCCACCGTGGACCCCCTCATGTTCAACTTTCTCAAATGAGGCCTCAATTTCTCCTTATCCCCGCGCACCATTCCTCATGTGGATTTTTTGGCCGACATTGAGGATGCTATTCATTATGTCCCCTCTTCCATTGCCGAGGAAGTTAGACAAGATTGTGTTGTGGCTCTTAGGAGGGTGAAACCTCCTAAGTGTAACTTCCCTAAAGCTGAGATTAGAGCCTTTAAAAAAATATTGTTCGCAATCATGAGCTCATTATTTCTATGGCAGATAAGGGGTAATGCCATGGTAATTATGAACAAGTCTAACTACATCACTAAGATGCGCAACCTTCTCACAGATACCAGTAGCTACAGGGTTCTTCCCCATAACCCTTGCACCAAAATCTTGAAAAAGGTCAAAGCAGCTATCTCGAGCTCCTCCTTCGATGACACTACTAAGAAGCATCTTCTACCCACTAAGGAGCTCACCCCCCGCATTTATGGGGGTCCCAAAACTCCACAAAGCCAACATTCCGTTGAGGCCCATTGTGGATACTATCAGCTCCCCGGCTTACAAGTTGGCTACCTTCCTCGCAAAATTACTTGCATATCCTTCATATCTTTCCTTGCATATCTTTCACCAAGGAGATCGAATCCAACAACCACTTACCCTTCCTTGATGTTTCTATCCTCCAAAAACCAGATGGCTCCCTAGGTCGTCGAGTTTACCACAACCACCTGCATGGACCTCTATCTTCACGCTTCATCTCACCACCACCCCAACCAAAAATTTGGTATCCTTAAAACCCTTTCTTTAAGAGCCTATCGGATTTGCGACAAGGATAATTTAGACCAGGAGCTCACGCATCTCTATCAAGTTTTCAAGTACTGGAATGGTTATACGGACAAACAAATCTCCACAGCTTTCCACTTGGCCCAAGCCTCATTTCTTTCCTCCACCAACCCTTTGCCCTCTCCCCCTGAGGCTTCCCCATTCATTTCCATTCCCTATGTAGCAGGTATCTCCCACAAAATCTCCAATATTTTGGGTAAAAAAGGTGTGTGGGTGGCCTTCAAGCCCTTGTCCACCGTAAGGAATTGTGTTACCCCCACTAAAGACTCTAGAGACATCTTTTAGAGTCGGGGGTCTATAAGATCACTTACTCCTATGGTACTCCCTACATAGGTGAAACTGGTCATTCCTTCAACACACGAATCAAAGAGCATGTTGTCGATATCAAGCACAATCATGTTCTTAAGTCTATGTTAGCCGAACATTCCTCCTCCACTAAACACCACATTTGTTTAGAGGATACTCAAGTTTTTTTCAAGGAAGACAAATTCTTCAAAAGGAAGCTCAAGGAAGCCATTGAAATCAACAACCACCCCTGCAATCTCACTTAGGATGATGGTTGGAGCTTAAGCATTTTGTGGCATCCTCTGTTATCTTCCCTCAAGCACCTCCCTCTTCGTGACCCTCCTTCCTAGTCCTGTCATTTTTGTCCTTGCATTACACTCCCCCCTCCCCCTTCTCTTTTCCCTCCCCCCTCTCCTTCCCCCCATTTTCCCTATTCCATCTTCCCGCTTGGAGATCCTCCTTGTCCTTTTGTTAGTCAACCTTCCACCCCAACCACCCCCCCCCCCCCTCCCCCTCCTTCACTCGCCATCCTGGCCTAACCCCACTCCACAGTGGGTGGTGCTTATTGCCTTCTCCCTCCCCCTCTCTTGTGCTTTTGTTCTTGCCCCCACATTTTTCCCTTTTCAATTTCTCTTATTAGGCTCATGTGGGCATGCTCATACACACTAGCTTCCTCCTTTTTTACTTGTCTTTTTTCTCTTTTTTTTTGGTATATATACACATACATACATATATGTCTGTATGTATGTGTATATATAG